>JAAFCE010001036.1:8905823-8932852 GCA_013389805.1 Trigoniulus corallinus
CGTTGGATTATAATTTGACATCCACCGATCAGTGCCGAAAAGCAGAAAGCTGAAATGCTTGATGTCAGAAACATCCCTTTACCACCTATCTGTTGATACAAGACTCCAGCGATTAGGCTGCCTACACCAACACCTGCAAAAATTAACAGCTCTTGAAAAGATACAGAGATACATTATATAACATTATGATAATGAAACATTACTGTTACCTGTATTCCAAAAATCAGAGCTGCATTAATCACATTTACTCAAATAAAGCAAATCCCTTAAACTTAACAATTTGAAGAGATTACTACTTACCAAATCCTTCAAATAGACCTTGAAGGATTCCTTGGAGCGTAGCTTGCAAATTGGAAGGAGCCATCCGACTAGGATATGTTGCCAATGCTGCAAAAAATAGTCCGTAAGTGACTCCTTGAGTCAATTCAACTGGTAATACTACCCAAGGATTGCTGATCAAAGAATAAACTAAAAAGCGGCATCCGAATATAGCAAATACCAAAGTCATTGTATGAGTATGGCCGATTTTCTTCAAGAGCTTATCAGAGAAAAAGAAAAATGGTATTTCTCCTAAAAATGATTCAACAAAGATAGTCAATCCAATCAATAGTTGAGATGCGCCAAGATCATTGAGATACACAATCAAGAAAGTCCATAAAAATCCAGTTAAACCGCCTATGAGAAACACGGAAACGGCGAATAAAGTTACTTGTGGATTTCGAAACAGAACACCAACATTTTGGACTAAATGTTTAGGTTTTTCTGATTTTTCCACCTTGAGACACAGAGTTAGCAACACGTCAAGTACACCACATGTTAAGGCAATAAAGTAACCAGGAGTAAAATCCTTGTATGGTTTACCCACGCTGCAAAGATCCACCAGGTAGCCTGTAAGAACGGACAGCACACCCCAACTAACAGCACCCCAAAGCCTTTGACGTCCAAAGTCTCCTTTATTTTTTAATAAATCAATGACAACAGTATCACCCATACTCACTGCCACACCCATGCCAATCCATCCTAAGGTCATACATACCCACAACGAGACTACCTGATGGGTCACTCGAAATATATCACCACTATTTTCATTAGAAGTGACATCACTGGAAAGTGGATGTAAGAAAGAAACGTTATTGGTACAATTCATGTCACACGGAATGTGGTTGGAACTTTTACACCCAGTCTTGAGCAGCCCTACGACATCCAAACCTGAATGGGATTCCACCAGTCGGCAGAAAGAGAGTTCACTGGAGTTATCAGGCAGAATGTCAATAGATGCCTGAAATTCACTTTGATAATACTCTAAGGTGAGATTATTGACAGAGACATTGTTTAAAGGGCAGAGAAGTCGGTCTTCATTGCAAATATCCATTGGTACGCCATTACGAGTAGATAACGACTGACATTTAAAGTTACAAGTTTGTGAAACATTTAATACCGTTCTATTCTCTTGGTGCCAATGACAAGGAAAGATCAATTCTTTACCGTCACAGATCAAGAACGAAGTATTTCGTGACACTAAGGGCACACTGGGATCCAAAGGTATAAAGTAAGTGGTAAAGAAAGCACCGCTCATGATGACAATACTTGCTAAGAAGATAGACTTCTTTTGTTGGAATTTGTCAGCAATACTTCCGAACAATGGCTTACATAACATCGAAAAGAATGGTAATGTCGAATAAATTACACCGATCATTGCAGGGGAGGCTCCAAATTGCTCAGCCATGGTCATAAAAAACGGTATGACTCCAGCCATACCTAAGAGATTAAATGAAAAATGACAATTTCATATTCGTAGTTTACAATAGTCAACAAATAATTACCGAGATACTAAACTTACCACCAAAAAACACAAAATAATGCCCCTTGGCAGCTAACAATGACCGATTTATTTTAAACATCATTGGTAATCCTGTATAGGCCCAATTTCAGCGAGTTACCTATAATGAAAATATAACACAAGGAAATGAACATACTTCAACTAAACGACATATTTTACATTTATTAAGCCTACTGTCTAAAAATGATGAAAATGACACGAACTATAAATAACCATTGCATAATCTAAATACAGCGAACTACCGACCCAATTCAAATAACATGCCATCGAATAACTGTTTGCTACTTTTAGAAACCAATTTCCTTAATTTACTGAAAATTCACAACGTTGGGTTCTGTCTTGCTCATGTTTAATCACATGAGCAACAAATTCGAGTCTAACTGAATACACTGCAAGCAGCCCTGATTGGCCAAATTGGCAGTGGTGAGAATGACTCTCATTCCTATTTCTAACCCAATGAACCTGAAGTATAGCATCTATTCTGCCATATATTGCATACCTGCTATAATGGCACCTTCTTGCAAACATTTCCTCACATTATCCTCACCGAGAGCATTCCATTGCCGAATGACCCTTGTAAAAAAAAGACCAGTAATACGAGTTTGTTCGCTCCCTGATCTCCTTCAATTTGAATGGAAAATCATTTCTCCCCCTGTACTCAGTAAGGGATAAGCTGCCAATTGGAGGATCCTCGTACCCTATTTTCAACAGTGTGTGAAAAAGCTTAATGCTGTCAGATACCCGCCTCTAACGTAGAGTTCCAACCTAATTCTGTGATCATGTCTGAGACACTCAATCTATGAGATAGGCGATGTAGCACCAGTGTCGGATTTAGATATTGAGCGGCCCTAGGCTATTTCAATTTTGAGGCCCCTTTTATGCCCTTTGGAGGCCCTTTTCTTAAGTTTTGAAGCCCGCTAAATGTTGAGGCCCTAGGCTTCAGCTTAATTAGCCTAATGGTAAATCCAGCACTGTGTAGCCCCCTTCAAATACCTCTTCGTGCAACACAAATCTGCAATGTTCAGGTGTACTATAATCAGCTTCCACGTGCCGGTACAAATATCAGGGTTCATGATGGCTTATACGATTTTTCTTGGAAAAGTTCCAGACTATAAGCATAGTAGAGTGCGTAGACCACGTGCTTTCCCCATCATCATATCCCGTACAGCAGAATCTTATTTGTCACTTGACCTTTTCCCCCACTTAAGAAAAGATCGAGCACTTGTCTGGAATGTCGACGCAGAAACAAGAGTGGAAAGAAGGGCAAACGGACAACATATTAAAAGTAAAGAGGACAGAGAAGACAACACCAGGATCAAACGGGAAATACTGAATAAGGACTTTACAAGGTTTATAAGCCCTTTTTATCTTCCATCCTGTATCCGACATACAGGGAATTCTGTGAACTATGATGGATCCTCCTTCTGTGAACTCTGAACGAGTACTTTCATCAACACACTATAACTAATATAATACAGCCACTTGAAAGCGATTTTGGTAGATCAGAATTTTCTAATGTTGACTAATAACACAGCAGATTTGCTGCTGCACCTTAGCTATTATGAAATGTAAACAATATAGTAGCAGCTTGCCGATAACATACATTAGCACGATACCGTATGGGAAACACCTGATCTCTAGTATATGCCGAGCATGCAGAGAAGCAATTTATGGTCATAGACAAGATCTCTAGTCCAAAACTGACTTTTCTGAAAACAGAAATGTTGTTAAATTGATATGCTGGAAGGCGATTATTATTATAACCCAGCAGATTTGCAGCTGCACCTTTGATATTATGAAATGTAAACAATATAGTAGCAGCTTGGGTATACCGCAGCTTGCCGATAAAATACACTAGCACGATACCGTTTGGGAAACACCTGATCTACAGTAGATGCTATGGTCACAGAACAAATCTTAATTTCCAAAATTGACTTTCCTGAAATGAGAAACGTTGATAAATTGATGTGTTGAGAGGCAATAATTATTATCCGGCATTGATATACCGAAGGAGAATCTAAGGAGGAGGTGGAGTGTGATGCTCAACCATTATAACATTCATATAACGCTACTACGACATTGTCAACAATTCATCTAAAAACACTTAACAATAAATTCGATTTTATGACTCACACAATGTAATTTTCAACTTGGAAGGCGATGAACTTACAGTATGTCTTCGATGAAAACAACAACGACTTCCCTGCACACAGTTCGACTCCAACAACGAGACTTGAATGAATTGAAATATGGAGCTACGAGTTGAAGCGCTCCACACGGCGATTCTACGTAGTTCTTTTGTTTTTCAAGATGGAATCTTTTGAAATAAATTTAACTTTTATCGTTTGCGATTAATTGCAGTAATTAAACACTCAGAAACTATCAAAAGTGATGACTCCTAACTCTTTTCTTCTCCGTCTGGATACAAGAATGTCTCCATCATTAATTAAAATAATTAAATGCAGTACATTTAGCTGTACCAAGGTCAATTAATACAGTAGGTCAATTAATACCTATATAAAGGGACAATTAATTGAGAACATGTTACTTACATTTAAAAATGATTGATTAAAATGTTTTAATTGATAGAGTAGAGCAACGTGATGGTGGAAATAAATAATGAATACAATATTCATTCAGCTATGCTGTCTGTCCCATCTGACAAGGTGAGGCAGGTTGCTGCTGGCATTACGTTGGCTGTGATAGTGGGAATGTGCATGCGAATCCAAGTGGATTGATTGCCTGACCTTTGGGAAACAAAATAATAAGAGCACATTGTGTCAATAAAAAAGTGAGTAAACGCTTTAATATGTTACTTTCGTAATAAGTTCGTTTGGTGGAAATTTTGTTTATTGCAGCTCACCGTTCGTCCGAAACGCACCAGTTCTTATCTGATCACTGAAGTTAAGCAACGCAACCCCAACTAGTACTGACTTGGGTGGTCGCTCGGGAAAGCTGGGTACTGCTAATACCCAATAATCGTCGTATTAGTGTAGTGTCTGTGCAGTATATGCATTAGAACTATACAGTGGACGGGTCTCTAATGACCTTGTAGTTGAAGGGCCCTAAAACACCAACACGTCCGAAACTAAAATGACTGCATAAAATATGTACATCGACCATTTGTCTTGTAGCAATCAAATGCAAAACAACACCTAACCCTTTTCCTGCTTATTGCAGGGTTGGGCACCCTTCTTCTCCCTCAGAATGGACACAGGTCATACTATATATTTGACGGGTTTTTTACGCAGCCGGATGCCCACCAAAGCTTTTTTTTATCGTTAGTCTACTGTTCATTAGGCACTCCACCGACGCTAGGGAGCGAGCTCCTACACCTGGAAATGTTACCTCAGCTACCCGTTACACAGTAGAAAGGGTTCTTTGACGTGCAAATGACATCGTACACCACACGGAACCTCACCCACAGGAAGGGGCACTCGGGGCTTCTCTCTCGCCCGAAAGAAGTCAACTCACCTCAATCTGGTATCGAACCAACCTGGAACCACTGGAGTAACAAATCGAGCACGCTACCAATTGCGTCACCGAGGCTGGGTCCTATAGTAAACAAAAAAGTGATGTCATTTACCCCAACAACTATAATAAAGTAGCACAGGAAATTCAAGGTCATCCTTTTCATGGTGCCAAGTTCTAGCTATTTATTGTCCATTGATCTCAACAAGTGTCCGTACTACCCACCTCGTACATCGCCAAATACTTTGAAAGTGATATGTGACTAGTGCCAGTGTTGAACTGGCTCTGTGGGGTGCCAGCCTTCACCTTTAGAAATTAATACAAGATTAAAATGTGATAAGAATACAATGAAGCACTCATTTATTGGTACGCCATATTATTTTTATAGCAATAATAGTCCTGGATCAGTCTCTTGTTTGTTGTGTTCCTTTTTATGGCTCAGAGCACTTTTTGTTACTTGAAGAGAACCTGAGAACCACTATCACCCCTTCAGCATCAGAGAAACGGACCACAATCGTGCTGAAGGTGTCATGGTGTGAGCAAATATCATGTTGGAAAGCCTCACACCACTCTGTACGTTTTCGATATAGGAACCTTACCTGCTCAGAGGTATAGAGCAAAGATCTTAGCGCCTTATGTGCTACTTTTCAGGGGTGCAATTGGCTCTCACTTCCATTTTCACGGATGACAATCAGCAGATTCAGGTCCAGCCCAAATGAAAGCGGGAGCTTAAAGTCCCATGAAAGCGGGGCTCAGTGCAAAGTTGACTTGAGGGGCCTGGGAGAGTGTCGCTCTTACAGTTCTGGCCATAGAGTGCTGCCTTAAGGTTCAGATCTTAAGTTCCGTGATCAGACAGGAACTGGTGGTGAGCGGCTTATTATTATTATTATTTATTTAATTCATGTACATTAAGTACACCTTTGACAAAAGGAAAGGAAGATCAAACCTACAGCACGTAGGAGTAATCCTAGTACCGAAAGGGATACAGAAGGCAACTCTAAGTAAGCGGTTATAGATTCTCTTGAGAGGGGTTAATGTAGCCCGGGAGAGTCCAGCTAAGAAACAGGAGGAATACCGAATTATGGTCTGAACTTTTAGCCGGAAACTTTTGCGTTGGACACACCAGTTTTCGTCTGATCACTGAAATTAAGCAACACAACCCCAGCCAGCGGCGGATTTAGCACTTGAGAGGCCCCAGGCGCAATTCAATTTTGAGGCCCCCCTCTAAATATTTTCATTAGTCCTACACCCTACAATGTGCATTTTGCATGCACGTTTTTATACTCCGGCTGGCGTCTGGCACTTGTCAATTTAATTTAGGGATTACTGCTAAATAATTAATCATTTTTATTATGAAAAAAATAATAAGTAGATAAAATAATTTTTTTTCGTTTTGAGAGTTGAATTTTGAGGCCCCATGGGGGCGCTCGGCTCATGAGCTTGTGCGGAAATTCGCCTCTGACCCCAGCTAGTACTAACATGGGTGGCCGCTTGGGAAAACCGGGTACCGCTAATACCCAAAAATCGTCGCATTAGTGGTGTCTGTGCAGCCTCTGCATAAGAACTACACTGTGGACGGGGCACTAATGACCTTGTAGTTGAAGGGCCCTAAAACACCAACAAACAAACCAACAACAAAAAAAGACAAAAAAAGAGAACTGGCGAGTCCAGCACCGTACAGCCGCACGCAGCCCAATTGCCATTGCACAAGCTGACACCCATGCCTGTGATGATGTGTGCTTTAATATTCATAAATAGGAGACACATGACATTCCTGGGCCAGCAAGGTATGAAATTACAGTATTTATATTTTGGAACTTGAGCCTCAGTCATGATTAATTTCAAGATAAGGTCAGGCAACTCATGACAGTTCTGTTTTGTTTTGATGGTGTTTTAGGGCCCTTCAACTACAAGGTCATTAGCGCCCCGTCCACAAAATAGTTCTTATGCAGAGGCTGCACAGACACTGCACTAATGCGACGATTTTTGGGTATTAGCAGTACCCAGTTTTCCCAAGCGGCCACGCATATCAATACTAGCTGGGATTGCGCTGCTTTACTGCAGTGATCAGACGAGAACTGGTGTGTCCAACGCAGTTTTTTTGTTTGTTTGTTGGTGTTTAAGGTCCCATCAACTACAAGGTCATTAGAGACCCGTCCATTGCATAGTTCTATGCATAAACTGCACAGACACTACACTAATGCGACGATTATTGGGTATTAGCGGTACCCAGCTTTCCCGAGCGACCACCCATGTCATTACTAACTGGGCTTGCGTTGCTTAACTTCAGTGATCAGACTAGAACTAATGTGTCCAACGCAATTCGCTGCTCCCTAACTCATGGTAAATACGACTGACTGACCATATGCCAGTATCAACTCCTTTAGTTACTTCATACGACATGCGGAGGTATGACGGGAAACCAGTTTAATAAATAATTCATCTAATCAGCTATCTTTCATAATTTCTAATCGTTACATTGCAAGTTTAGCATTCATTCAATACAGGTGAAGCACGAGCGAATTGGTTAAGTGACTTTAGATAAGGCCAAGTTGTCTTGGTGACTAAAAATCGTAACGTGATAAAAGTCTCCCAGTCATTACCATGCAATGAACCTAAACCCCTTCGCACGTCCGAACAATTATTATATTTCGTGCAAGAGTGGCGAAAACAATAGATTGAAAGATTAATTTAAATAGAAATGAAATTTGTTCTGGCATGACTGTTGATTTCTTCAGACGATGTACCAATCACCATTAATCCCGCCTCGGTGTCGCAATGGGTAACGTGCTTGGTAACTGCTTTTTGTTGTTGTTGTTTGTTGGAGTTTAAGGTCCCGTCAACTACGAGGTCATTAGAGACCCGTCCACTGTATAGTTCTAATGCATATACTGCACAGACACTACACTAATGCGACGATTATTGGGTATTAGCAGTACCCAGCTTTCCCGAGCGACCACCCATGTCAGTACTAACTGGGCTTGCGTTGCTTAACTTCAGTGATCAGACGAGAACTGGTGTGTCCAACGCAACTCGCCGCTCTTGGTAACTGCGTCAGTGTTTCTAAGTTTGATACTGGACCAAGGTGGGTTGGCTTCTTTCGGGCAACAGAGAGATGCCCAAGTGCTCCTTCCTCCGGATGAGAAGTAAAACCAAGGTCTCGTGTGGTGTACGGCGGCATTTTGGGAGTAAAGGAACCCTCTCTACTATGCAACGGGTAGATGAGACAACATTTCCAGGCGTAGGAGCTCGGTGGAGTACCCCAACCAGCAGTAGACCGATGATAAATAAGCATAAGGGTTGCAGCTTTGGTCGGCTGTGAAAAAACACTGTCCATTCAGAGGGACACAAAGGTGACCGTGCCATAGGCGGGTAAAGGGTTAGGAGTTGTTTCTTGTACTGACCACTATAAGCCTGAAACTTGTTTGTCACATTCCTTCCAGATAGACATCATCTTTATGTGCCCGTGAAGCTCCTTCAGTTGTTTTGGTGATAATGCCAATGCGCCTCCACAAATTGGAATCGAACTCGCACACCAGGCGGATGTCATATTAAGATATTGTTAATTTATGAGGTATTTTTGTAGCACAGGACCATCGTTAGGGTTTTGGCCGCCCAGAGCAAAATTAAAAATTGATCTATCAACTCTGAAAAGTCCAAGGAAGACGATATGTCATCTTCCTGAAATGATACACAGTCCAAGGATTAAGGTATTTAAGATGCAACCGTTGCATACGGAAGGGCTGACTAAAGTTGAATTTGAATGGAAACGTTTTAGCGGCCCTTGGGACCGACCTGTCTCGATAACTCAGTGGCGTCTACTCCTGAACTCATCCTCTTAGCTTTTATAATTGTTCATGACTTCAGAGAGACCGAATGCGGAGGGGGCCGACTCTAAGTAGTATTTTCTATTTTTGGAGGTATGGGTGCATGTGAAAAAGGTGCAAGAGATAAAGTACTTAGGATCGACATTTCAAAGCAATGGGGAGATAGACCTGGATGTGACTCGTAGAATCAATGGGGGGTGGTTGAAATGGAAACAGGCAAGTGGAGTCCTGTGTGATAGGAGGGTCCCAATCAAGCTGAAAGGGAAGTTTTACAGGACTGTGGTTAGACCACCTATGCTATATGGGTCAGAGTGCTGGGCGGTGAAGAAAAGCCATGTAAATCGCGTGCAAGTGGCCGAGATGCGAATGCTGCGGTACTCGAGTGGCGTGTCGAGAGCAGATAGAATTAGGAATGAGTATGTTAGAGGTAGCCTTGGGGTGGTTGACATTGCTGAAAAGATGAGGGAGAATAGGCTGAGGTGGTATGGACACGTCATGAGACGTGGTGAGGAGGAGCTCGTTAGGTTCATCCCAGGACTGCAGGTGGTAGGCAGCATCCGGGGCAGGGGGAGACCAAAGCAGACATGGGATCAAGTTGTCCGGAGGGACATGGCAGTGTGCGGGGTGAACAAATACCTGGTGGGAGGGAGCGGCGAGTTGCGTTGGACACACCAGTTCTCGTCTGATCACTGAAGTTAAGCAACGCAAGCCCAGTTAGTACTGACATGGGTGGTCGCTCGGGAAAGCTGGGTACTGCTAATACCCAATAATCGTCGCATTAGTGTAGTGTCTGTGCAGTCTATGCATTAGAACTATGCTGTGGACGGGTCTCTAATGACCTTGTAGTTGACGGGACCTTAAACTCCAACAAACAAACCTGGTGGGAAACAGACGGGAGTGGAGGGCTAGAACTCGCAGACCCGACCCCGCCTCAGGCGGGATAAGGGTATGATGATGGAGGTATGGGTGCATGTTCCATCCTGAAATGAGTCCCAGTTGGTTTCTTTCAGGCGACAGAAATTAGAGCTTCCAAGTGCACCTTTAGTTGGATAGGAATTAATGCCTTAGTGACGTGTAGTGTTCAAGTGGATGTCACCACTGCGCAGGCACTTCATTAAGATGATGTGGCAAAATGTTGTCAAATTAAATAATCTCCATATTCCGTCATTCCACTAAACAGCCTTGACGAGCCTTTACGAGCTGGTGGAGGATAGGCGGTATTGGAGGATTCGAACCCGCAGACCCGCCCGGAAGGGTGTGATGATGATGATTTCAGCCTTGACGAAATTAAATTAGATGACATTATTTAGTTAAGAGACTAGTTAGTGGAATGAATCGGAACCATTTCTTCGTCTTGTGGCACCTCATCTTTTTCACCTTCATTCAGTTGGCAGCTACCTGGATATAAAAATTCAATGTCAGACGACATGTTTTTGATGCTGACTATTGTGCGTGGGCCACGAGGGCCATTTCGATTCTTTTGAGAGGCTAAACGTTTTTTTTTGATAGACACTTACCACTGGGTACTGTGCTTTTGCGATGAATGATGTATAATAGGAGTCCAATGACGACTGCAAAGCTGAAAGAAGTTATGCAAGTCACAATAAATAACATCTTTCCTCCAAGTTGCTGATACAGGAGACCGTTGATAATACTTCCAATTCCGATACCTGTAAATGAGAGGGGTGTATGAGTGATCACAGGTATGCATATTTAATTTTCGAGAATAAATGCAGCAAATAACATGTTTCATTTCATTTGTTACTAGAATTGTTTTGTCTCATTTAGATATGTGACTTGAGGTTTCTCGAAACCTACAGCGAATGGGAAAAAGGCTAGCTATTATCAGCGGTGTCATCGTACACACCCCATGCAGGACACATCTTTCCTTACCTCTAAATCCCGTAAGAGCCACCGAAGTTAGCTCCTTGTCAGAAGAATTTCATGTGGACTGCCAACAGGTAAGCAATGCTCATACAGGTTAAACCGCTGTGTGTATACTTCTGATCACTGAAGTTAAGCAACGCAAGCCCAGTTAGTACTGACATGGGTGGTCGCTCGGGAAAGCTGGGTACTGCTAATACCCAATAATCGTCGCATTAGTGTAGTGTCTGTGCAGTATATGCATTAGAACTATACAGTGGACGGGTCTCTAATGACCTTGTAGTTGACGGGACCTTAAACTCCAACAAACAACAACAAGCAGGGGTGCGACGTATGGGGCACAATGTGCAACGTATGGGACGCAGAGAGACGCCAAAATTTCAGGCGAGGAAGAAATATTTGAGAAAAAACTTTTGTTCTAGTTAATATACTTCGCAGTTCCTTTGTGGGGGAGGGTACAGGTCAGCTATCAAAAGTTCTGCACACAAACGCCAGACACACAGACATCTTTTGGTTCGTTGGTGTTTTAGGGACCTTCAACTACAAGGTCATTAGAGCCCCGTCCACTGCGTAGTTCTAATGCAGAGACTGCACAGACACTACACTAATGCGACGATTTTGGGTACTCGCAGTAAAGAGTTTTCCTAACCGGCCACCCATGTCAGTACTAACTGGGATTGCGATGCTTAACTTCAGTGATCAGACGAGAACTGGTGTGACGAAATAGGCACACGTGAGGAAAACAGGGCGATAATGTGCTCCTATTTCAGTTAATCGGCTTTCAAGGAACAGAGGTGCATTACAGTACATTGGCCTGTAGATAAAGACAGGCAAATGGATGACGAAATTGGCTACCATGTCTGAAATATGAGGAGTATTTGTAAAATTAAGTGTCGGGTATATAATCTCACTGACATTGCCGGCACGAGGCGGGTTCAGTGCGTTCGCCGAACCCGGCCCCGCATTTACTAAGGCCCGCACGCGGGCCTAGATAGAAGTAAAAAACCAATTTTAGTAACTAAATCTAACACAATGCAAAAACCCAAATTCCTGAAGACGGATCCATTGTCAGCCAACGTGTCTCAAAGAAAGAGACTCTCAGCAGCATCGTAGATCAAGGTCATAAAAATACCGACAGGTGGTGGTGCTCGGAAACTTCTCAAATTTCTGGGCTAAGTTATTTGGAACCATAGAACAGTGATCCACAACAACTCAAAATATATAAAGCTGGATACGTGGTAAATAAAATGTGATTAATAAGATTACCGACCTCTGCGGGAGCGGCGAGTCTCATTGGACACGCCAGTTCTCGTCTGATCATTGAAGTTAAACAGCGCAACCCCAGCTAGTACTGACATGGGTGGCTGCTTGGGAAAACTGGGTACTGCTAATACCAAAAATTCGTCGCATTAGTGTAGTCTCTGCATAAGAACTATGCTGTGGACGGGGCTCTAATGACCTTGTAGTTGAAGGGCCCTAAAACACCAACAAACAAACAACAACCGACCGCTGTTAGGGGCGCAACTGCGCATCACGTCCTCACTTGACCTTTCAAAGACGGTCTAAAACAATTCTAAACTTACCAAATCCTTCGAAAATCGCTTGTAAAATCCCTTGCAGAGTAGCTTGTAAATTGGGAGGTGCCAGTTGATTAGGATAAGTGGCCAAAGTGGCATAAAAGAGTCCAAAAGTCACACCTTGGCATATTTCGACAGGTATCACAGTCCAAGGATTAGTTATCAAGGAATATGCTAATAAACGGAGTCCTATAACAGCCAGAACTACGACCATTGCATTGGCATGTCCAATTCTTTTTAAAATCCAACTGGAGAAAAAGAAAAATGGTATCTCGCCCAGAACGGCCTGTGCACCAAACACTAATCCTACTAACAATTGCGTTGCATGGAGTTCATTAAGGTAAACTATGAGAAATGTCGAAAATACAGCATGGAACCATCCTACTAGGAAAACCGCCAGCATGAATATGGCCACACGTGGTTTGGCCAACAAACCACCAACATTTTTCCAGAGACTTTTAGGTTTCACAGAACTTTCCACCGTAATACAGAGTACCAATATCAAGTCAAGAACGCCACATACTAAAACTATGCAATATCCAGGGCTGAAATCTCTGTATGGGTTTCCTTTGCTAGCTAAGTCCACCAAGAGGCCAGCGACGACAGAGAGACATCCCCATCCCACGGAGCCCCATAGTCTTTGACGTCCAAAATCACTACTGTCTTTTAACAATCCAATAATAATATTATCGCCTATCGTGTTAGCCGATGCGATACCAAACCACAAAAGGGACATGCATGACCACAATAATCCGACCTGTAGGGTCACTCGGAAAACGTCACAGTCGCCGTCTTTTTTGACAGGGTTGTAAGTAGAATTGAATAGGTCTGACATTTGATTTTCACAACTAATCTCGCACTGAATCAATGTTTTCATAGTGCAGCCTGTTGTAGTCGTCCCTGGTGTTAAGTGCTCATTGTTCATCGGTGGATTCAAAGGCTGCACTTGACACATGCCAGTCGCATTAGATGGTGGAGTCACATTCGTCCTAAGTACAGTTGACTGAAATTCACTGAAGTAAGGTACTGTATCACTAAAGTTGAAATTGTTGGAATTCAGATCCATAGATGGACACATGAGGCGAGATTGTTTGCACATATATTCCAGGCCCTCATTGACTACCGGACAACTAAAATTACACATCAATGGTGATTCCTGTGGTAGTGCATTCGAGGCAGGACATGGAAATGTTAAATCTGGTCCATGACATGTGACTGTGGCCATTCGAGTGTCTTCTTTGATGCTGTCCGGCAATGGTACGAAGTAAGATGCTAAAGCAGCACAATACATTATCAACAAACTTATGAGAAGTAGCAGTTTCTTCTGCTGCAGCTTGTCAGCAAGACTTCCAAATAGGAGTTTGCTGACAGAAACGAATATTGGGAGGGTTGAATAGATGATACCAATGATGGCAGGTGATGCTCCAAATTGTTGTGCCATTATCATGAAAAATGGTACCACACCACCCATAGCTGGAAAACAAGCATACGGAAGAAGAATGAGAGTATTTTATTCTGACTTCCCTTATTTGATGTTAGTATTTAATCTAAAAATTCAGCCCATGATCATATCATGTGGCGAAGGTTCGATCCTGGCTAAAGGTGCAGATGAAGCCCGCACTGAACATAAAATATTCTTTTTGTGTAGAACCCCTTCTTCACAACGAGAATATTTTGCGGTGGAAATCGGATAAATTTCGGAAGCGGCGAATTGCGTTGGACACACCAGTTCTCGTCTGATCACTGAAGTTAAGCAGCACAACCCCCAGCTAGTATTGACATGGGTGGCCGCTTGGGAAAACTGAGTACCGCTAGTATCCAAAAATCGTTGCATTAGTGTAGTGTCTGTGCAGTTTCTGCATCAGAACTACACAGTGGACGGGGCTCTAATGACCTTGTAGTTGAAGGGCCCTAAAACACCAACAAACAACAACGGATAAATTTCCACGTGTTTGAGGTGGCTGATGAACTAAAATAATTTACCAATGGCCAATCAAATACGAACTGCACAAAATTAGCACTGATTTCTAGCTGGATGCCAATCAGGATCGAACCTACACATTTTGTGAGTGACAGTCAAAGATGCTTCGGTGGTTGATTAAATTTAGTTTTCTGATGGATGTTGTTGTTTGTTGGTGTTTAAGGTCCCGTCAACTACAAGGTCATTAGAGACCCGTCCACTGCATAGTTCTAATGCATAGACTGCACAGACACTACACCAATACGACGATTATTGGGTATTAGCAGTACCCAGCTTTCCCGAGCGACCACCCATGTCAGTACTAACTGGGCTTGCGTTGCTTAACTTCAGTGATCAGATGAGAACTGGTGTGTCCAACGCAACTCGCCGCTCTTTCTGATGGAGATACGAACAGAATAACGGATAATCTTACCACCATATGCCAAGAAGTAATGTCCTTTTGCAAGCAATAATTTTCTGTTAATTTTAACCACCATTTTCTGTTACAGATTTTTCCTGTGAAATAATAATATTCGAAAAATTAGTCAGAAAAAGGGGTCAAAAGCGGACACGACATCAGGGGCGGATCTCAATGCCTTAATCGGGGCGCATCTTTCAACTGATGCACTATTCAACTTTGCAACTGAGGATGCATTTTTGCCCTTGCTATTCCCATTTCTATACTGCCAGTCCAATCTGCAGTTGACCTAAACCACTGAAGGTAGGACATTGTCTAAGGTAGTGTCATGACGAATGTTTGCCTTACCTTTGAAGAAAAGTTTAGGGCCACCTTCCCAAAGAGTTGTAACGAGCGTTGGGGAAAACTTTGACTTTGGCTGTTGATAATGATACGTGAAAAGATGCAAGAGTCGAAGAGTGGTTGGCCTTGCTGGACAGATATTGGTTCTGCTTGTTTTTTTGAAGGCACCGAAGAAATTTCTTATTGGTCAGATTTGTCCCTGTAGTGATAATCCCCCACCCTGATATTATATGCAATCATGTGATCATACGTTTAGTGCCAAGGGCGCTGATGCTCCGATTGACTGGCTAGTTCATTAACGGGGGACAGTTGGTGTAAATAGAAACAGCCACATTGGATAGCCCATGGCCGACCTTTTGTTTTATTGAAGGTCACTCAGATGCAGATGCTAGTTATGTTGTTCACTGTTTCATTTTAACACCTTGAGTACAACGGCGCAGGGTGGACTTGCATCAAATTTGTGTGCACCGAAAGAGTTCGAGGAAGAACAGATAGTGACATAAAAAAAGCTCACGACCCTGGACAAGCAGCCCCAAATGGGGGCCGCAGGTATACCTCTACCCCGTTTGCTAAAGTTGACAATGCTACGTAGGACTTGATGTAACGTTTGGGCATAGTCTCCTTGCAGGTTGGTTACCATAAAATCTCGCGTAGTGCTCGCGGATTATACGCGAAACATAGGGTCATTTAGTGCGGACTATAAATGAAACCCAGGGTTCTCAATGAAAACTGCTCTTCATTTTCTGAACATTTTATTACACTTAACAACACGATTTTACACAGTACAGTGAAACCTGCATAAGCGGACCAACTGCGGGACCCCATTCAGGCGGTCCCCTTACACAGGTGGTCCGCTTGTGGAGGTACCTCCTTACACTTCATGAATGCACACCAATATGCATACATATACAAAAGCAACTCCTAACCCATTTCCCGCCTATGGCAGGGTCGGGTACCCATTTGTCCCTCTGAATGGACACAGGGTGATATATTGGTCATAGTTTTTTTTCTGCAGGCGGTTGACGGCCAATGCTGCACCCCTTACGCTTATTTACCGTCGGTCTAGTGTCGGTCGTTGGGGAATACTACCGACGCCAGGGGGCGAGCTCCTACAGCTGGAAATTTTGCCTCATCTACCCGTTGCGTAGTAGAGTGGGTTCCTTTACGTGCAAGTGCCATCGTACACCCACACGGGACCTCGGTTTTACTTTTCTTCCGAAAGAAGGTACACTCGCAGCTTCTCTCTCGCCCGAAAGAAGGCGACCCACCACGGTCCAGTATCGAACCTAGAACTACTGGCGTAGTTGCCGAGCAAATGTATCAGAGCCAGCACAGGCAAGAAATGGACACTGAAGCAGCTGTTTGCTACAAAACGCCAATGACACATTGCACAGTGACATTTTTGACTCACCCCTGCAAAAAAACTTGTCAAAGCGGAAGCACAACTTCTGGCAAAATTTTTTTTTTTGGTCCTCTTATGCAGGGTCTGCTAAGGTTTGTGACCGAATTTGCGGTGGTCCCGGTCGCGTTAGACAGGTGGTCCGCTTAGAGAGAAAATTTATGGGTTAAGTCTATGGAGCCATATTTGGTGCCGGACTGGTCAGGTCCGCTAATACAGGTGGTCCGCTTCTGGAGGTGGTCCAGTTGACAGGTTTCACTGTTTTATTTCTATGATAATGCAATATAAAATCTTTCACATTTCAATTTCATCGTCAGGGCAATCTGACATTTCATGTTCAAATTCTTTTGAGCCCATTGCCCCTACAAGTTGCGCCACTGGCTACAGTAGGAATTTGAAAGTGCGGACTATATTTGAAACATACCCATCGCTAATGCGGACTATAGACGGGTGCGGACTTATTTGAGGTGCGGACTTTACGTGAAATTTCACGGTAATTATTTCGGCTCAAGTCATCTGTCAGGTGATTATCCTCTATGCAAGGTTGTGATGTACCCTCCAAGTATAGTACATAATTAGCTCCATTTCTAGGCACATGGTCCATTGCCGACCAGCGGGTATCATGGTAGACAAATTCATGGTGTGAAGTGATCGCATTATATCGTATGAAATCGTAGTGGGGATGATGCGATCCCCCCCCACACAATCTCTTGAAAGCATAAGGAAATATATTTTGCTCTGCTTCATATAAATCAGCTATGGGGTAGGGCGGCACCCCCTGTAGGCCCCAAACGCCTGGCTGGATTGCTCTCAGTCAAGATGGTCTCACAGATCGAGGAAGCACAACTTAATTTGGCACGTGAAATCTAGGGAACCCTAACTGGGAAAACAGAAAAATTAATTACCAGTTTTAAGCATAGGCGGATTATGGAAATGTGAAAATTATGAGAAGAGGGGAGCAGGATCTGGTTTGGTCCCTTTTAGGGGTTCAGGTTCTTGGAAGTACCCGTGTCAGAGGAAGACCATAGCAGACGTGGGAGCAGGTTGCACGAAAGGAATATGATAGTGTGTTGGGTAGATAGGAACCTAATGGGATATAAGAGGGAGTGGAAGGCCAGAACCCGTAGATCCAAACTTGCCACTTGCTGGATAGTCAGTATCAGGAAAGGCAGTCATTTAGACGGTTTAATAATTGACACAATGTCAACATCTTCCTGCCTATGGCAGGGTCGAGTACCCATATTTGTCCCTGTAACTGGACACATGGGCGATCTATTGCACGGTATTTTGATGCAGCCGGTTGCCGACCGAAGTTGCAACCACTAAGCTTATTTATCGTCGATTTGCTGTTCGTTGGGCTACTCCACCGACGCCAGGGGAAGGCTCCTACACCAGGGGATTTTACCTCATCTAACCTGCGCATAGGGGAGCGGCTTTTTCGTTGGACACACCAGTTCTCGTCTGATCACTGAAGTTAAGCAACGCAACACAGCTAGTACTGACATGGGTGGCTGCTTGGGAAAACTGGGTACTGCTAATACCCAATAATCGTTGCATTAATGTAGTGTCTGTGCAATCTCTGCACTAGAACTATGCAGTGGACGGGGCTCTTATGACCTTGTAGCTGAAGGGCCCTAATACACCAACGAAACAAAAAAACGGTGCTTAGTAGAGAGGGTTTCTTTCAGCGCAAATGATATCGGAGACCACACGGGGTAACGGTTTTACTACTCCTGTGTCGCCGGGGCGGGTCATGGATGGATGTGAAGATGAAACACAAAATTCATGCAGTTACTTACTAGAAAAGTTGATCAAATTTGTAGAAATATTTTTTTATGAATAATTTTCTTGTTTAGCATCGAAATAAGAGCACGACTAGTTCAATCTCGTCCTAGTAATCAAACAGTTGTGGCGACATCTCTTTCCACAGATTCCAATAAATGTCAATGTGATTCATGCCACAAACATCTTTGTAGAAATACAATCTTTGCAACATATCCTGTGAGGCTTACAAAGCGCTAATTTTGAGTTATCATCCAGATTAAAACTATTATTAGTGAGACAAAGGTGTACTAATCACTTTTAGCCGATGCTGGGTGATCTTAAACTTATACAAGAAATACATTTGATTAGTTGCCAGCAACAACAACATAATTAATATAATAGCAAAAAATGGTGCAAAGGGAACGTCCTCTAAAAGGATATGCCCAATAGTTTATTACTTTCACCCAGCATTCCATCGCACCCTTCATTATAAAAATTACTTTATTACCGCCACCTTTATCAGTAGGTCATTGCACGCTAGAACCACCTGGGGAGCGGCGAGTTGCGTTGGACACACCAGTTCTCGTCTGATCACTGAAGTTAAGCAACGCAAGCCCAGTTAGTACTGACATGGGTGGTCGCTCGGGAAAGCTGGGTACTGCTAGTACCCAATAATCGTCGCATTAGTGTAGTGTCTGTGCAGTATATGCATCAGAACTGTACAGTGGACGGGTCTCTAATGACCTCGTAGTTGACGGGACCTTTAACTCCAACAAACAAACAATAGAACCACTTGGGTGGCACAGGACGGGAGCGGCAACTTGCGTTGGACACACCAGTTCTCGTCTGACCACTGAAGTTAAGCAACACAACCCCAGCTAGTACTGACATGGGTGGCCGCTTAGGAAACCTGGGTACTGCTAATACCCAAAAATCGTCGCATTAGTGTAGTGTCTGTGCAGTCTCTGCATCAGACCTACACAGTGGGCGGGTCTCTAATGACCTCGTAGTTGACGGGACCTTAAACTCCAACAAACAACAACAACAACAACCCCAGCTAGTACTGACATGGGTGGCCGCTTGGGAAACCTGGGTACTGCTAATACCCAAAAATCGTCGCATTAGTGTAGTGTCTGTGAAGTCTCTGCATCAGAACTACACTGTGGACGGGGCTCTAATGACCTTGTAGTTGAAGGGCCGTAAAACACCAACAAACAAACAAACAACAAAAAACAACTGATCACTGAAGTTAAGCAACGCAACCCCAGCTAGTACTAACATTGGTAATGTGTCTGTGCAGTCTCTGCATTAGAACAACGCAGTGGACGGGGCTCTAATGACCTCGTAGTTGCAGGACCCTAAAACACCTACAAAAGATAGAAAAAGAAGGTGGCACAGGAGGTAGCGTGCTCGATTTACTGCGAGGATGCTGGATCGAGGTGGATTGGCTTCTTTTGGGCGAGAGAGGGCCACTTCCCTCGAATGGGAAGTGAAACCGGTAGAGGAGGCAAAATTTCCAGGTGTAGGAACTCGTTCCCTGGCGTCGATGAAGTGCCCCAATGAACATTAGACCGACGATAAATCAGCATAAAGGTTATATATGTGGTAATTAAGTCTGTCCCCCCTCAAAACTTCAAAACCATGGGAGAAAATGTATAATCCATCCAATATCACAACTGTTTGCTTCATTCCTCCACACCTGGTAGAGTACAAAACCCAGAAAATTGATGTTTGGGTCCTTCTGGGACCTTTCTTGAGACCCACATGCGATACACACTAAATGTCCTTTCCAAAGTTGTTGAGAATATCAAATCAGATACAATAAAAAAATAAAGGAATGCAAGTGGTTGGAAGCACCCAGGGCAGGTGGAGACCAAAGCAGACGTGGGAGCAGGTTGTCTCTAAGGATATGGTAGTGTGGGTGGAGCCGGACCTGGTGGGAGATAGATGGAATGGGGTGGCTCTAACTCGCAGATCTGACCCCACCACAGGCAGAATAACAGTATGATGATGATGACTCTATATGTTGACCAATTTCTTACCGCCCTTGAGTGGTCACTTATAGAGGTTCCACTGTAGGTCCCAAAAAGACCCAAAGTATTTCCATCATCAGCATCATACCCTTATCCCGCCTGTGGCAGGGTCGGGTCTGCGGGTTCTAGCCCTCCCCTCCAGTCTATTTCCCACCAGGTGCCTGCCCACCTCACACACTGCCATGTCCTTACGTACCAGCTGTTCCCACGTCTCCTTTGGTCTCCCCCTACCCCGGGTGCTACCGACCACCTGCATTCCTGGGATACACCTAACAATCTCCTCTTCCCCTCATCGCATGACGTGACCATACCACCTCAGACTATTCTCTCTCATTTTATCGGCGATGTCCACCGCCCCCTAGACTACCTCTAATATACTCATTCCTAATTCTATCAGCTCTCGACAGGCCACTCATGTACTGCAGCATTCCCATCTCGGTTATTTGCCTTCTATTTACGTGGATCTTCCTCACTGCCCAGCACTCTGATCCATATAGCATAGCTGGCCTAATCACTGTCCTGTAGAACTTCCCTTTCAACTTGATTGGGACCCTCCTATCACACAGGACTCCGTTTGTCTGCCTCCATTTCAGCCACCCCCATTGATTCTATGGGTCACATCCGAGTCTATCTCCCCATGGCTTTGGAACGTTGATCCTAAGTACTTTACCTCTTGCACCTTTTTCACCAGTTCGTCCCTTGGACGTACCAGTTCATCCCTTGCCTTGGCCGAAGACAGTAATTTTCTCTCTGTCCACTCGTCCTTTATACAGAAAGTAAAATGGTAAGATTAGACTGGCCTCCGCGGTACCGGAACCTTTCCTGGTGGTCCATCTTTGTCCAAAGGCTAGGTAGATGTTCCCTTGGTCTACGTTTCTGGCATGGATATTTTGTCTTTGTGATGTTCCTTGGTCATCCAAGAACTTTGCAAAATTCGGATATCAATACATATCGATATTTTTAAAATTATATTTCAGTATCATACATGTGCTTCTAAAATACCCGCCGCGGTGGCGTAGTGATTAGCACGCCCGGCAACTGCGTCAGTAGTTCTAGGTTCCATACTGGACCATGGTGGGCTGGCTTCTTTCGGGCGAGAGAGAGAGGCCGCGAGTGTGTCTTCTTTCGGATGAGAAGTAAAACCGAGGTCCCGTCTTGGTGAACGATGGCACTTGCACGTAAAAGAACCCTCTCTACTATGCAACGGGTAGATAAGGCAAAATTTCCAGGTGTAGGAGCTCGTCCCCTGAAGTCGGTAGCATTCCCCAACGAACACTAGACCGACGAGAAATAAGCGTAGGAGTGCAGCTTTGGCTGGCAACCGGCTGCAGGAAAACACAATGACCAATATATCGCCCTTGTGTCCATTCAGAGGGACAATATGGGTACCCGACCCTGCCATAGGCGGGAAAGGGGTTAGGAGTTGCTTTACATGTGCTCCTAAAATGCAGAACGCTACTAACTGCAGAACCCCAACTAGTACTAGCATGGGTGACTGCTTGAGGACATTGGGCACCGCTCATACCCAAAAATTGACGTAACAGCGTAGTGTCTGTGCAGACTCTGCATTATAACTACGCAGTGGACGGGGCTCTAACGACGGTTGTAGTTGAAGGGCCCTAAAACACCAACGAAACAAAAAGACAATCCTGGTTGAAAATACCATTAAGTGATGCTTTCTTAAATAACTTCCTAAACCTGTAGCACTTGTTACTTGGACATAACAGGACTGTCCAGCAACGGGAATTACCAAAAAAAGTTGAAATAACAAGCAGGGAATTGAACTAGGATCACCTGACCACCAGGCTAAAAACTGGTCTCGAAAATCTCAGCTCTCCATAGGCGTCTCCAGTCATGCAATTCGAGCTCGTTTAAGCACATGACTGCAGGAACATTCACCCAAGAGAAGGGCATTAGGGACCATGATGGACAGCATACATTCAGTTGTTTGTTGGAAACTGCTGAATTTTACTGGTCCTGTCTGCAAGACATATCTGCTATCATCTTTAGAAAACTAACAATTGGTCAAGTGATTGGACACCACCGTTTCTTTAGGATGCAGCATGTCCACTATTTCACTTGCTGCTCTCAACTCGTGAACACCTAGATATCAATAAATAAGTGAAAGTTAGTAAATAGCGAAGTGATTAAACATTGCATGTCAGCACTTAAGCCGTAATTGAACTGGAGTCACGACAATTGGCAGTGCATACTGTCGTCCTACCAATCATCTTTCTCTCACTTGCAGGGCAGGCCTTCTCTATAAAGGGGCCCGGGTGCAAAAATCCTTTTGGGGCCCCAAAATATTTTTCCAAAAGTAAAAATAAAAAGATTCAGAGTAAATGGACTCCTCTTAGATGCCCTCCTATCCCATTCTGGCATCCTTTCTAATTTTGGAAGGTATTACATTTTTGGTTGATGCCATGTGTCCTAATATGTCGCCATTGCATTTATGAGTTGGTCTGAGACCTTATGTGGACGTCCACACCTTGGAACATTTTCAGTTGGACCTGTGTCATTATATTTTTTTATTACACTTCTGATTGTTAAAGGTATTTTGGTTTTAACAACCCCAAAATAATAGCATTATTAAATTATTGACTCTTAACCTCTAATTCTCGGTTGTCCAACCTGTGGCCCATTGAGGCTTGTAATGTGGCCCATGGTGGATCATTTCTAATTATGCATTATAGCCTACCTGCTATGTAACACCTAACGTTATCTTCACCCGTTTTGTTTTGACAGCCAATGGCTGGCGATCAGTTCATGGAGTAGCCGAGTGACCCACAACACCAGAAAGGTTGTACAACCCTGGTGTAGTTCAATGGCAGGGTTGTTAGGTTATTTTTAGGTTATGTTGCATTGGCAGGGTCGAATGAGGGACGTTGCCCTTACAATGACGTATTAAACTTTTAATATTAGCAATGATCTGGGCCCTTATGGGTGCTGATGATGGGGCCCCCTTCAATCGTGGGGCCCGGGTGTAATGCACCCTCTGCACCCCCATCCCCCCGGATGGCCGGCGCCCTGCTCACTTGTCGCAGACCCGTTTGAACTTACCATTCTGCAAATGTTTATTGTGACTTGGATGACACCGGCGATGAATGGCATAAAGTAAGATTGCGATCACTGCTGATGAAGTAAATGACGACACACTGGTCATGATAAATAGCATTCGTCCACCATAATGTTGATATAACACTCCAGCGATAAAACTTCCGGTGCCCACACCTGTACCAGAAGAGGATAAAAACATCAGAGAAATCCATTCACAAATTTGAACTCACATTTCTTACATTTGGCTACTTAAAATTCCGGAGAACAGTTACCCTGACGATGGGTAACTGCACGCAAGGTAGAAAAGGTTCGTTTGCGTGCAGTTGACCAGTTCTAACATCATCCGCCCCACAACACGGGGTAACGGCTTGATATCCAACAGAATATGTCAATGGGGCTTCTCATCGTCAAAAAAACTCACACGGGCTTCATACATACCAGTCCTAACTCTTTTCTTGCTTATGGCATGGTCGGGTATTCATCTCGTCCCTCTGAATGAACACACGGGTGATCTATTGGACGGTATTTTTCCACAGCCGGCTGCCCACCAAAGCTACAACCCCTTGTTTATTTATCGTCTGTCAACTGTTCGTGGGGGAACTCCACCGACGCCAAGGGGGGGGGCGAGTTCCTACAGATGGAAATTTTGCTTCATCTACTCGTTGCATAGTAGAGAGGGTTCTTTTACGTGCAAATGCCATTATACGCCACACGAGACCTGGGTTTTACTTCTCGTCCGAAGGAAGGCGCACTCGGGCCCGCTCTCTCGTCCGAAAGATGCCAACCCACCTCGATCCAGTATGGAACCTAGATGGGAGCGGCGAGTTGCGTTGGACACACCGGTTCTCGTCTGATCGCTGAAGTTAAGCAACGCAAGCCCAGTTTGTACTGACATGGGTGGTCGCTCGGGAAAGCTGGGTACTGCTAATACCCAATAATCGTCGCATTAGTGTAGTGTCTGTGCAGTATATGCATTAGAACTATGCAGTGGACGGGTCTTTAATGACCTTGTAGTTGACGGGACCTTAAACTCCAACAAACAATGGAACCTAGATCCACTGACTCAGTAATCGAGTAAGCTACCTCCTGAGCCACCGAGGCCGTTCGGGCTTCATACATACACATAAAAAAATTCTGTGCTGATTTCCGGGACGATGTGAATGCAGAGCAGGGCCGGCCTTCTCTATAAAGGGGCCCGGGTGCAAAAATCCTTTTGGGGTCCCAAAATATTTTTCCGAAAGTAAAAATAAAAGGATTCAGAGTAAATAGACTCCTATCCCATTCTGAGATCCTAATTTTGGAATGTATTACATATTTGGATGATGCCATGTGTCCTAATATGTCGCCACTGCATTTATGAGTTGGTCTGAAAGCTTATGTGGACGCCCACACCTTGGAACAGTTTCAGTTGGACCTGTGTCATTATATTTTTTTATTACACTTCTGATTATTAAAGGCATTTTGGCTTTAAAAACCCCAAAATAATAGCATTGGCTCTTAACCTCTAATTCTGAGTTGTCCAACCTGTAGCCCATTGAGGTTTGTAATGGGGCCCATGGTGCATCAGTAGGTCAGCCTACCTACTATGTAACACCTAACGTTATCTTCACCCGTTTTGGTTTTGACAGCCTGTGGCTGGCAAGCAGTTCATGGAGCAGCCGAGTGACCCACACCACCAACTCTGGTGTAGTTCAATGGCAGAGTTGTTAGGTTACGTTTAGATTATATTGCATTGGCAGGGTCGAATGAGGGACGTTGCCCCTACAATGACGTATTAAACTTTTAATATTAACAATGATCTGGGCCCGGGTGCAATGCATCCTCTGCACCCCCCGGATGGCCGGCCCTGATCCTGAGTATTTTACCCAATCAGTCTCCACCTCTCGTTGACCCTTGCAGGGAGCTTCGACAGTCTGCATATACATTAGAAAGGGTTCTTCTCCGCACGGTAGTTACATGGTACACATTTTCAAACTGAACCACGCTTTTACTTCCCATTCGGGACGGAGGGCATATTTGGGCCTTTCTTTCCGCTGGCTGACGTTGGTCAGGATCGAATCCCAATACTTCATACCTTGTTAGCTCTATTACAATTGCGCTTACTGTGCGAGCTCAATCTGCGTAGGTTTGATCCTTTGTCGAGAGGTCAGTGATTTCCTTCTGAAGGCGGAGGAGGGCGTACCTTAGAGTACATAAGGGTGTGTGTGACCATAATTTGAAACTTTAGCAGCCGAAATTAAATACAGTCATTCAATGACAACCAATCTAATGAAAAGTAAGTTATTGTGGTCAGACTTACCAAGGCCTTCAAAAGTGCCTTGTAATATTCCTTGCAGAGTAGCTTGTAAGTTCGGAGGTGCAATTCGAGTTGGATAAGTGGCTAAAGCGGCATAAAATAGTCCAAAAGTGATGCCCTGAGTTAGCTCAATAGGTAACACCGTCCAAGGATTAGAAATCAGGGAATATCCCAAAGAACGAAGTCCGAGTATGGCCAGCACCAAGACCATGGTGTTTTCGTGACCGATCTTCTTCAAGAACCAACTTGAGAAGAAGAAAAACGGTATTTCACCCAAGATGCCTTGAACCGCCAAGTGTAATCCAATCAGTAGTTGGGAGGCATGAAGTTCATTTAGATAAACTATCACAAATGTCCACAAGATACCTGTAAGACATCCTATCAAAAACACAGCAAAGGTAAAAGTGGCAACACGTGGTTTCTGGAAAAGAATGCCAACATTCTTCCACAATTGTTGGGGCTTTTCTGAATTGTCCACTTTGATGTAGAAGGCCAGTATCAAATGGCAGATACCGCATACTAAAACTACACCATAGGCAGGAGTGAAATCTTTGTAAGACTTGCCTGCACTGACAACATCTACGAGATAACCAGTGAGGGTGGACATAATGCCCCAACTGACTGATCCCCAAAGTCTTTGTCGCCCATAGTTGTCAGGGCCATTGAGTAGATCAATAACAACAGCGTCACCGATGCTGATCACTGCAGCGCAGTTAAACCAGAGCAGTGCCATACTTATCCACAATAGCACTATCTGATATGTCACTCGATAAATATCGCCTTTATCCTCCAAGAATGTCTTCAGAGAAGAATTGTGATGGTCACTATCACAACTGACATGACATGGGATAAATAATATACTTTTGCAACCTGTTGTTGGTTGTACTGTCGCATTGGAGGCTACTGTAGATGCTGACTGTAGAGGTTGCACTTGGCACTCAGGCACACCGGATGCATCTATGACATTTCTTGGTGACACAATGGTCTGAAATGTACTAAAGTAAGGAAGTGACGCAGAAGTGATATTTTCAGAAGACAAAGAGCACATGAGACGAGTATCCTTACAGATATCTGAAAGCATCACATCTGGTACCCGACAGCTGAAATTGCAAAATGAATTCTTTAGTGAGATATCTGACGAGGAATTCATTGACCACAATG
>JAAFCE010001036.1:8942852-8955120 GCA_013389805.1 Trigoniulus corallinus
TAGAGTTTGCAGGGTCCAAGGCAGCAGGTGATAGCGGGGCCCCAGTGCCAAGATTTATGAAGTTGATTGCTTACCAATGCAGTACTTTAATGCCTTTAAACACACATCATCATCATACCCCCATCCCGCTTGTGGCAGAGTCGGGTCTGCGGGCCCACTGAACATGCTCTGACTGGGGGCACCCCAACCAGGCGTCTGAAACTCGCAGGAAATATTGGCTGAGTTGTCTGTGGAGCAGTGACGTCACTAGGGGGGTGCGGACCGCACCGGGTGACACCACTCGCACCATGAGAAATGGGGTGACACCAAAGCAGAAGAAGCGGGTGACGCCAACCCTAGCGACGCCTCTGCTGTGGAGGGTTGCCGGCCTACCCCACGTGTTCAAACACCGCATTAGGCCTATACAACCAACATAGAAATTTTGGCAGGTAAATTAATGCTTTGTCACACCATCATTTTTAAAATGTGATATGATGGTCGGCAGAATTAACCAACTATAGTCTGTTAAAGAGGCTCCTGTGTGATCGTCGGATCCCAATAAAGTTGAAGGGCAAGGTTTACAAAACCGTTGTTAGGCCTGCTATGCTGTATGGGTCAGAGTGCTGGGCAGTTAGGAAGGACCATGAAAGGCAAATGCAAGTGGCCGAGATGCGAATGCTGCGCTACATGTGTGGGGTGTCTAGATCTGACCGAGTCAGAAATGATTACGTTAGAGGTAGCTTGGGGTGGGGGACATTGCAGAAAAGATGAGAGAGAATCGGTTGAGGTGGTATGGGCATGTAATGAGGAGGGGAGAGGAGGAGCTTATTAAGTCCATTGTAGGACTGCGGGTGGTTGGGGGCACCAGAGGTAGAGGGAGACCAAAGCGAACGTGGGAGCAGGTGGTGCAGGCGGACATGGAGGTGTGTGGGGTGGAGGGGGACCTCGTGGACAACAGGAGGGAGTGGAGGATTAGAACCCGCAGACCCGACCCTGCCTCAGGCGGGAGAAGGGTGAGATGATGATGAGTCTGTTAAAGAGGCATGAGCCTGCCTGTTGTTGTATTATAGTTATTGTGCAATAGGTCAGACACCATGCAATATTATAACCAACAAAGCATTAACTTTACCTGCCCAAAAATTTCTATTTTCGTTGTATAATGCGGAGTTGGAACAGTGCGGTAGGCGGGCATCCCCCCACAAACAACTTAGCCAATATTTCCTGCGGGTTCCATACGCCTGGCTGGGGTGCCCCCAGTCAGAGCATGTTCAGTGGGCCGGCAGACGCGACTCTGCCACAAGCGGGATAAGGGTATGCTGATGATGATGAACTACAGTACTGTTAATGTAAAGTACACTATTTTGCTTCAGGGGTAGAACTCGCCAGGTGTAGGAACTCGCCGTCCGGTTTGGAAAAACCGTCTTCCAGGACAGGATTGGTAGATTCAATGTCTTTCTCCATAGCCAGATTTAACATATGGAGTGATACCTTCAAACCTACCTTCCCAAAAATGTGGGTAAATGATTATTTTTCAATGACATTTTTACTTGGAACACAAAGACATCAGTCCTTAGTAGAGGCCAAACTTGGAACCACTAATACAATACAGTTGAACCCTGTTATGTCGATGGCATAGGGGTTTGATTAAAAGCATCGAGATAACCAAAATCCAATATGGCGGTACATACATCACATCTACAGTGAACTACTACACCCCCTACTGTAGGTGCAATGATGTTATTGGTTAATACTGTATTCAAAATTGGGCCCTAATGACCATTGAAGTCGATGGGCCCTAAAACACAAACCAACCAATGTATTTAAAAGTCAGCAGTCAAGAGGATTCTGAGATCGACATAATCAAAGTTGAGTGGCAAATCTGATCCTCTTTTGTGCTGAGATATTAGGGGTCATGGACATAAAATGGTGGACATAAGTGTTGGGTGGCAAATTTGACCCTTTTTTGTGCTCGAGATATTAGGGGTCATCGACATAAGCAATCAGAAACTGTTAGGACAAAGGGGAAATTTGGTGGTTCCACTTTAAAAACGTCGACTTAAAAGGGTTAGCAAGTAAACAGAGGTCATGATAAGTGGGTTCCACTGTACGTGTTTCCACAGTTGGAGATTTGAAGCGGGGATCACCAATATGGCAGGAGAATGACCACCAGCCTTGTATGTCGACCAAGTGTCATTCGGTGAGTAGCATGGCCACACTTAAAAATAGCCAGGTTGTCTGGATGTGCAAGGAGTAGGAACATCACCGCCTTTCATGGGATGCCTATCGGGAATTCCTTCCAGGAAATCAAACAACAGTTGTAGTCAATGAAGACACTGCGTCCGTTTGAGAGTTACATTTAGGTAACAGTTTACTTCCTTGATGCACTTCTTTCCCCTCGTCATCTATATTAGAGAAAAGAAAGTTAAATTATAACTCCACAATAACGAGATGATCATGAAAAGTCTGTTTTGGTGGTCGAACTTGAAGTCCGCCTAAAAGTTCTTAGATTATGACAGACGAGTGACAAGTTAAGGACTTACTGACACTTTCCACTTGTAAGATCACATCAGAACCATTGTTAGGTGATATATATCGAAGTGCTAACAGCAAGGACGCAATCAATATTGCGAAACAGAAGGCTGTGATACTCGATATCTGAAACATTATTCTTCCGCCATAATGTTGATAGAGGATGCCACTGACTAAACTTCCGATTCCAACACCTTGTCCCCATACAAAAATGTTTCAGTTAGCAAACAAATGACAAATATCCTACTAGCAAATTAGTCTTGCTCTTTGAAGTGTACGAGTTCACTTACCAAGACCTTCGAAGACGCCTTGGAATATTCCTTGTAAAGTGGCATGATAACTCGGTGTAGCTAATAGACTCGGATACGTTGCCAAGGCGGCATAGAACAGTCCAATCGTCACACCTTGAGTTGCTTCACCAGGTAGTGCAATCCATGGATCAGTAGTCAACCAATAAACCATCATGCGAAGTCCCAACACGGCGAGTACCAAGACCATCGTGTAGGAGTGACTAATTTTTCTCAACAACCAATCGGCAAAAAAGTAACAAGGAATCTCTCCCAAGAAACACTCTATGCATACTGCCAATCCAATTAACAGTTGTGATGCACCCAGGTCATCGAGGTACACTAATAGAAATGTCCATAGCGGTCCCGTAAGAATACCTACGAGAAATATTGCAAGCGTAAATACAATCACGTGAGGTCTCACGAACAGGCCACTGACATTCTTGAAGAGAGCTTCTGGTTTTTCAGATTCTTCCACTTTCATGAAAATTACTATTAAAACGTGCATGATGCCAGCCACTAGACAGATACAGTAGCCCGGTGTGTAATCCTTGTAGGGTTTACCCTCACTAACCCAATCTACTAAGTAGCCAGTAATAATTGACACAATACCCCAACTAACAGATCCCCACAGTTTTTGCTGTCCAAAATTTTCTCCGGGTTTTATTAAACCAATAGCTACAGCGTCGCCAACGCTTGATGTAACACTCATCCCAATACCGGATATAGCAGTACAGATCCAAAAAATTATGATCTCAGGAGTAAGTCGATACACATTTTCGTCCCAATGTTTCGAATTAGAGACGGTAGTGGATGCAGAAGAAGAAGTTGAAGATGCAAGAATTTCGTTAGAAGTGCAGTTGATTTCACACGATATAAGTGCGACGGATGAATTCCCACAGCTGTCTTCTCCGGACAGCTGTTGAATAATTTCCTTTTGCTGAACTTGACAGATGCTCCCATTAGTGACGTCTGTAGTCGACTCAGCAGGTGTCACTACACTGACTTGAGATTCAAACTTCCTTAGCTGCACAATGAAAGAGTCATTGTCAGCAGGACACAAGAACTGATCATTTTTACAGATGGCTATAGAAGTGTTATTTTGAGATATTGGACAACTGAAATTACAACTTAATGACGATATTTTTGACAAAGTATGCGAAGGTATTTGATGACAGGGGAATGTTAGTCCCATGGATCCGTCACAAGTCACCTGGGCAGTTTGTGATAATGTGATGACGTGTAAATCCAAAGGAATGAAATAAGTTCCAAAAATGCCAATATACATGGTGATTATACTTGCTAATAAAACAAACTTCTTCTTTTGGAACTTATCTGCAAGACTGCCAAAAAAAGGCTTGACAAACAAGAAGAAAAATGGCAGTGTTGAATACATGATACCCATTATTGCTTCTGAAGCTCCAAACTGTTTTGTCATGGTCATGTAGAAAGATATAATTCCAGCAGGACCTACAGTATATAACAGTCAATATTTAAGATTTATGTACTGTGTTAAAAAGATTCATATGCCACTAGTTATTATTACCATATTATATCGCGTATAATACACAGTTCCCCCATCGGGTGATGCACACTCACCTGCACGTTGAAGCATGCAGTGTTCCCCATGCTCACCCTAGCTATGGAACCATAATATTATCTATAATACCCTTATTCTGCCTGTGGCAGGGTCGGGTCTGTGGGTTCTAGCCCTCCACTCTTTCCTATCTCCCACCAGGTCCTCATCCACTCCACACACTATCATACCCATACTGACAACCTGCTCCCACGTCTGCTTTGGTCTCCCTCTGCTCCGGGTGTTTCCAACCAATTACTTTCCTGAAATGGACCTAACGAGCTCCTCCTCTCTTTGCATTACATGTTCATACAACCTCAATCTACTCTCCCTCATTTTTTCAGCGGTGTCTCCCACCCCAAGGCTACCTCATACTCATTCCTAATTCTACTACTTCTTGACATCCTACTCATGTACCACAGCATATGCATCTCAGCTACTTGCATTCTATTTACGTGGCTCTTCCTCACTGTCCAGCACTCTGATCCATAGAGCATAACTGGCCTAACCACTGTCCCATAGAACTTCCCTTAGTTTTATAAATAGAATATTTGTAACATAACATTCGTTTTGACCATTTAAAGTGGCCCTCACACGATCAGTATTACTGTAAGTTCTTCACAATACTGGCAGTAATATTGATTGTGTGAGGGCAAATACTGATGTAGTGTCAGTATACTGAAATACTTTCACCGTCGTGAAAGTATTTTGGTTTCTATTGTGGGTGGAGCCAGAATACTGACCACATATTGACCGTTTGAGGGCTATACTGTCAACATTTAGTCAGTATGAATCAAGTGTGCCATGACAAAGTTCATGCTGCCGATGTCTCCTACTGTGTTTCACATATGGCTGCAAGCGAAATACAGATTGAAAGTTTTAAATTTTTGAATGCCAAAAAACAACAACAAGGAGCTCATAACCCATTTCCCGCCTATGGCAAGGGTCGGGTACCCATCTTGCCCCACTGAATGGACACAAGGGCAATACATTGGACAATTTGTTTTCCAGTCGGTTGCCGACGAAAGTTGCAACCCTATGCTTATTTATCGCCACTCTACTAGAAATATGATTACGTAATTTCAATACCGGAAGTTCATTTCAAGTTGCTTTAGTGCTTTGCATATGTTTTAGCCAGCTGCGTACTGTACAATGATATTCAGATGTTTACATTAATGTAAATCTTGAAACTTGGAATGTGTATTATACCAGAGATAATATGGTAGGCCTATTACTTGCCACAATCCATTCTTACCTGAATAAACAAAGTAGTGACCTTTGACGAGCCATAGAGACAAATTTATTTTACTCATTCTGACAAAACTTCTTTCCCTTTAGAAAGTGATTGCCAGTCTGCAGTTTGTGAGAATCCCTTTCAAGGGTTCTAAGGATACAAAAAATTTAACATTTTTAAAAGGCTAACGCCATTTTTACAAGAGCAATTGAAAAAATTTAAATACGGTTGAAAATATGTGATTTGCAGGCTAAGCTTTCCATTTTACCCGGTCTGTAAAATTCAATGCTACTCGAAACGATACCATTCGTTCGTTCGATCACCAAGGTGCAGTTGTTTGGTTAGATACAGTGGATTAGCGTGGGTTACGAGCACCAGGGGCAAGACAAAAATTGTCGCCTCCTAATTTATGGACACAGCAGTCCTTTCTTCTAGACCAGTGGTCAGCAATCTTATCAATCAAAAGAGCCAAATATCAACAATACAATAAATGGGATTTCTTTTGAGAGCCATATTTCTTAAACTTAAACTATAGTAGCACCATTTATTAACTTAATCCTAACTCTTTTCCCGCCTATGGCAGGTTCGGTACCCAACTTTGAGTGGGCGTTATTGGACATGGTTTTTCCGCAGCCGGTTGCCGACCGAAGCTGCAACCCCTTAGCTTATCGTCGGTATCTACGGAATGTTATTCGGGGCACTCCACCGACGCCAGGGGGTGAGCTCCTACACCTGGAAATTTTGCCTCATCTACCCGTTGCGTAATAGAGAGGGTTCTTTTACGTGCGAATGCCATCGTACACCATACGGGACCTCGGTTTTACTTCTCATCCGAAAGAAGGCACACTCGGGACCCCTCTCTCGCCCGAAAGAAGCCACCCACCTCAGACCAGTATCGAACTTCGAACTACTAATGCAGTGGCCGAGCGTGCGAACCACTACGCCACCCAGGCGGGCCATTTATTAACTTAATAATGATATTATTTATTTATAAAAATTAAATTTTTGGAAATGAAGTGAGTGACAAAGTAATGAAGTGAGGCCCATCTATAAATTGGTTCATTAATCCGAATGTGCGGGGCCTGTCTGGGCTGGTTAGAAAAAAAGCAGGTAACTTTGTGCTTTAAGAAGATACTTTTGTCATCCACGTGTGATTTCTGGATGCAACAAGCACTGACCACTTTGCACAATAAAACTGGAAATAGGAAATCGCAAAATATGAAAGATATGGCGCGCTAATTTTATATTTCTTATTTTTTCGTTTGAAAATTTTTTGCAACCCTTAAAATTTTGGGCCCGGGGCAGCCGCCCCCTTGGCCCCCCCCAAGCTACGCCACTGGTTAGGTAAGGTTAAGTTAAGTTTGCTTAGATGATTTCACCATGACGATATGGTATTCCTATTTCATTTGAAATGCAATTCCACTGACTGAGTAAAATGAAAAGCGTATCCGATTTGCATTAATGGCACACATGATCTGTCACCATGTAAAAAGTCTTATGATTGATGTCGGCATTGCAAAAATCTACTTCAGCGTTTAGTTTCTTATAGCGATAAAAGCATCACTTTAAGACGACATCATTCGCATATTTAATAAAAACTTACCTTACCCTTTCTAGCTCCGAAATCTTCAAGTAGAAACCTTGTTTAGAATATCGTAGGCCTATTTAGAATGCCTGTTCTAAAAAGGTAGTTTGTAAAGCGCGTCGTGACTGTAGTGTTCCAAGCGACGGTTGCTACACTAAATAGAAAACATGGCAGCTGTTTAGAAAGAACGAAAATTCTATTCTAAAAGACATCTTAAATACTTTGAGGAAATGAATTTAGATTGTGGAAAGTAAGTAAGTCAAGGCTACTAACAACCCTCAAGAATATATGTAATCGACACTTTAATTTAATTAATTTTTTTATACTTCAAACTTCAGTTAAAAGGATACTTGATAGTTTTGATAGTAGTATTGTCAACTATCCACTTTGATTATTCGGCCTTCACGAGCCTCGAAAATCTACTGTAAATATGACTTAGTAATACTCGTTGACATTTTATAAAATATTTCTGTGCACATTATAATGTCTGGTTCCTTCTTCCTTATCAGAAGACTGCTCAGATGAAGAAAAACAAGAAACAACAAAAATTAGGATGAGACTAAGACGCATTCTGTGATGCAGGAAATATCAGTTAAATGTATGTTTTCATTAATTACTTAACCTCTTTAATTACTTTTCGTTGTAAATGACACTATATCATTGATCATTAATCACTGTAATGACCCCAATGATTGTCAAGGCAGGATCTGGGAAACCAGGGAGCAACGCCGGCCTTATGGAGTGGGTGGCCCAGTGGTCCACCGTCCCGGGTAAGGCATAGCGTAGTGTATCAAGAGCTGAAATTCTGTCAGTATCTTATTACAATTTATATCTCACAGAAGTTAAAATTGTCCCTATTCAGTGGGAGGCCTCGGGTGGCTGCCCGTACTACCCACCACCAAGACCCACCCTGTTAGGAGTAACTCAACATAGCCTCTAGACTCGGTTGTTACAGCATTATCATTAAAATGCCTTTAGTTAGCAGCACATACACATTAGGTTAGTCAACGTTAAACAATTTGAGAAGTGCCCTTAGCGCTCAGTAGCCAAGTGATGACATGGCGACGACGTCACTTCATATCCGATAGAAGGCATAATTAAGATTTCTCGACATCAAAAGTTGGTATTCGTAATGGTCAACAACCGAACCTGTAAACATCATCTAAATAGTAGTGGCCTAAAGCATTCTTCCAAGTTGAGCTTCCCAAGATGGGCCTCAACAACGACAGCCAGGAAGTTTGCATGTAATCTCAGATCGGGAAGCGCCAACTACCCTTTTTACACAGCAGATAAAGCAATCCTTCTGCGGCCTATGGCAGGGTCGAGTACCCATCTTGTCCCTTTGAATGGACACAAGGTGATATATTGGACAATGTTTTTCCGCAGCCGGTTACCGACCAAAGCTGCAACCTGTATGCATATTCACCGTTGGTGTACTGTTCGTTGGAGCGGCGAATTGCGTTGGACAAACCAGTTCTCGTCTGATCACTGAAGTTATGCAGCGCAACCCCAGCTAGTACTGACATGGGTGGTTGCTTGGGAAAACAGGGAACTGCTAATACCCAAAAATCGTCGCATTACTGTAGAGTCTGTGCAGTCTCTGCATAAAAACTATGCTGTGGACGGGGCTCTAATGACCTTGTAGTTGAAGGGCCCTAAACCACCAACAAACAAACAAATACTGTTCGTTGGGGAATTCCACCCAAGGCGGGGGGCGAACTCCAACACCTGGATAGTAGGGCGGGTTCTTTTACGTGCAAATGCCATCGTACACTACACGGGAACTCGGTTTTACTTCCCATCCGAACGAAGACGCACTCGGGGCCTCTCTCTCTCAATCGAAAGAAGCCAACCCGCCTCGTTCGGTCTAGTATTGAACCTAGTACCACTGACGCAGTTACTGGGCACGCTACTCTGCGCTACCGAGGCACGCTACTCTCAGCAACAATTTTGTAAAAACAATTGTTGCACAAAAATACTGATGGCAGAAAATTGACAATTGAATAACACTTCCAACTTAATGATTTCTAAGATTTATTTTCACTAGGACATCTTTGCTTGGAATTCTGCCCTGAATTCCTCATTATCAGTCTTTTTCTTGCTGTGTGTCAACCAACAAAGAAGGTAATAATTCTACTGCTAGGGGAGTCGGATACGTTACTCTATGAGACAAAACGATTGAATTGGAAGGACTTTCTTGAAGAATCACTTTGTCAGTTGGAACAGCAACAGACGACGTCGTCTCTTCTTTGCAGCATGTAGTTCGTAACTCAATGTCCGACTGCATCTTTTCATTCAGAGATGCATCAATCTGAAATACCAAAACTCGTATTAATTGACTTAAAACTCACTGCAGCCTTCATTTCCGTTTTAAATGTCCCTTTCTTATCACTTTTGATTCTAAATCAGTTTGAAGTTCTGCTGACGGAAGTCTCTGTAGAACTTCTGACAGGTTTTTTCTGCTTGGATCAAAGAAGAATCCATGTGGGATGTGACCAAAGGCTGGATCATCGATGCGAATCAAGATGATCCCATTTGTTTCTTCACCACACCATTCGCCATCCTCCCAAGCTTTTAAATGTCTCTTTCTATTGGCTATCGACCACATTTCTGAGGCGTGGCACAAGGTCGAGAATCTCTGAAGTGCACATTACACATTATTGACAGAAGCTATCTTTTCAATTTGATAACAATTCTGACCTGTTTAGTAAATATGCAGACATAAACAAACATTCCAAAGACGTACAGTAGTGGACAGATGACCGGTATGAGACAAGTGACTTGTCCAATGAGTTTTCCCGTCTCGCTAAAATTGTCTGAATAGCTGCCACCACTCAACATTTTGGACATCAAAATAAACTAAGAAGACAAAAGTATTATAGTATTGACAGCGATTCTTGAGTAGTCTCTATTGCGCCCCAGGCTGACCCGAGTAAATCTTTCTGTCTCTCTCTCTCTGTCTTTCTTTCTCTCTCTCTCTAAGAGCGGCGAATTGCGTTGGACACACCAGTTCTCGTCTGATCACTGAAGTTAAGCAGCGCAATCCCAGCTAGTACTGACATGGGTGGCCGCTTAGGAAAACTGGGTACTGCTGATACTCAGAAATCGTCGCATTAGTGTAGTGTCTGTGAAGTCTCTGCATAAGAACTATGCTCTGGACGGGGCTCTAATGACCTTGTAATTGAAGGGCCCTAAAACACCAACAAACAACAACAATCTCTCTCTCTTCCTCTCTCTCTCTTTCTCTGGGTGGCTGAATGGTAGCGTGATTGGCGAATTGGTTTAATTCTGGTCGAGATGGGTAACTACTTTCAGGCTAGAAGGTTAGATCATCTTTCGTCCCGAATGGTAAATAAAGCCGTGATCAGCAAAGTTCCCTGTATGTGTTATGTTATACTAACGCGTTGGGGAGTACGCCAAGCAGCCATAACAGGCTGAACCCTTAGGAGGCTGCTCGCGGGAGAGGAGGAGGTAGGTGTAGAGGATATAGGAGAGGGGAAGAGTATTTCTGTAGCCCAGTGTTTCCCAAACTGTGGGTGGCAACATTACCAGTCTGTAATAGATTTTAAATCTGTGGAGTCGCGGAACGTGGCTGAAGTGGGTGGCACCTCCAAAACGTTTGGGAAGCACTGCTGTAGCCCTAGCAGGGTAACTCTAAATGTGTTTTCACGGGCATGCTTGACTATTTTAAACAATATGCCTGGTGTGCCTTAGGGAAGAGCACCAGTTCTCGTCTGATCACCGAAGTTAAGCAAAGCATCCGTAGATAATACTAGAATGGGTGACCGCTTGGGAACACTGGGTACTGCTAATAACCACAAATCGGCGTAATAACGTAGTGTCTGTGCAGTGGACGAAGCTCTAATGACCGTTGTAGTTGAAGGGCCCTTAAACACCAATGAAACAAAACTTAGGGAAGAGGTGATGGGTTGAATTTTAACCTGATGTGTAGGTGACCCGATATGCTAACTCTCGACTGTCAGAAAAAGTGAACAACAACAATATTAAGTAATTATAACGTACCAAAATCATTATTGGCGTTGTAAATTCCCACATCCACCTCCAAGAGAGAGGAATATGACATTCAGTTACTGTAAAGACGTTCAAAATAAATCGTCTCCCGCTGTAGTTCCAACCGATAAAGATGCATTCCAAAAGCACTATCAACAATCCAGACCAATGACTAAAATAGTATTCCAGGATACGAAGAATCAAGTAGCCTCCCTTAAACAGGATAAAAAGTCAGAAATCTCAGTTCACAAAAGTATAATTTATTTTTTAAAAATGCATATATACTCTTACCGGCGTACTGAGTACGCAACCAGTGAAGAAAAATGTTAGTCCCAAGATGATCCCCAAGAAAATTTTATATTTCCAGATGATTACTTTAGAAATCCACTCGTAAATGCCGTAAATCAAATAAATGTTCATTGCTATTCCCATCAGAGCCAGCCCTAAAAAGAACATCACGCTCCAAAGGATACCTCCGGGAATCCGAGCCAAGTTGGATGACATTATGACGAACATGAATCCAATATCTTTAAATAAAATAGTGGTGGAATCTTGAAACGATGCATCCTGGCTAAGACTTATGGCTTTTTCCGGCTGGGTCGAGAGAGACAGAGAGAGGGAGAGAGAAGGAAAGGGGGAGATAGAGACAGAGCGGATAGAGAGATAAAGAATAAGAGAGAAGGGAAGATGGACACAAGAGCAGAGAGAGAAAGAGAGGAAGCCAGGGCAGATAGAGAGAAGGAAGAGAGGGGGAGATGGAATAGCAGATAGAGAGAAGGAAATGGGGAGAGATAGATAGAGGGGAGATGGAAACAGAGCGGAGAAGGAGATAGAGCAGATAGAGAATTGATGGAGAAAGATCAGGGAGAGAAGGAGAGAGAGAGACAAAGAGAGAGGGGAGATAGAGTGAGAGAGGAATGGCAGAATGAGTGAGGGAAGGTGAGAAAGATTGTGAAGGAATGAAAGTGAAAAACAGTGGGAGTGTGTTAAAGTGAGAGAGAGAGAGAGACACGGTGAGAGAGAATGGGTGTATCTCTGATAGTGAGAATAAAAGTGTGAGAGAGGAT
>JAAFCE010001036.1:8955220-8965760 GCA_013389805.1 Trigoniulus corallinus
AGGATGGAGAGAGGGAGGGAGAGGATGGAGAGAGGGAGGGAGAGGATGGAGAGAGGGAGGGGGATGGAGAGAGAGAGAGGGAGAGGATCGAGAGAGGGACGGGGATGGAGACAGAGGTTGAGGATGGAGAGAGAGAAGGGAGAGGATGGAAAGAGGGAGAGAGAGAGGATGGGTAGAGAGGGAGAGGTTGGATAGAGGGAGAGAGAGCGTGCTATTTAAGGTCCCCTTTCATACAGATATGCGAGACCCCATCGCTTACCGTCTTCATAGAAATCAGAATGCAATGATTCGCAGGAATTAATTATAATGGCAAAATACATAAAGGTTATCACGATGGCTGCAATTCCATTAACAATCGCAATCAAGATGCTATCCCTGTGATAAGTAACAGCACGATCCTCTTGACTGGATATCGTTATCAGCCAACCGAATCCGGGTCCCAAATTAAGTAACATTTGGGCAGCAACATCTAGCCACATCTAAATAACATTGATCCAATAAACAGTTACTTACGCAATTACAAAATCTCCGCCAGATTTAACAAATTTATCAATCTTGCCACTCACATCGACAGACAGGAAGTCAAACCATGAAAAAGCCGAAAACCGATCAATCAGTACAACGCCTCCAATTTCAATCGTTGACGTGCAAAAGCTAGCAAGCAAGATGACTATGGTCAACAGGGCGCCTAGTAAAGACACCTGGAAGAAAATAATGACAGCAAAGTAGTCAGTATGTTAGGGTGCGGTTCGTTGGTGTTTTAGGGCCCTTCAACTACAAGGTCATTAGAGCCCCGTCCACTGTGTAGTTCTAATGCAGAGACTGCACAGACACTACACCAATGGGACGATTTGTGGGTATTAGCTGTATCCAGTTTTCCAAAGCGGTCAGTGCTAGCTGGGTTTGCGTTGCTTAACTTCAGTGATCAGACGAGAACTGGTGTGTCCAACGCAATAACCCGCTCCCGTATGTTAGGGCAATGGTTCCAAAGTTCGGAGTTGAGGTCTTAAAAACCGCGGTTAAAAAATTTGGGGAAACTCCTGTTTAGGAGGAGAGCTCATGGATGATACTGGGTGTCTGTTTTATCCTATTACCTTTTGCACTGTTGGAATGCTCTTACGTAAACCAAAAGAAATGCAGCTCCAAGTTACTAATAAGCAAATAATCATTATCCAATCAAAGTGATCAAAAGAACCAAATTCTGCTTGCATTCCAGGCTCCAGCTTGATGACATCTTTCCTAGAGATCATATATTATCGCATATCACAAAACATGCCATTAATATGTGTCTGTTTATCTCAACTTGCCTTATAGGATTCAAATTTCTTACAAATAAAACGCTTCACTTGATGAAATGTCACGTTTCGAAGCTACTGTCGAGGTCTCGGAAGTTTTAAAGGTAGAAGAGTTCAAGAGGTGACTATTTGTTGCACAACAGTTGCTGCTGGATCCTAACAAAGATATACAAAAGTTTAGCACAGCATATTTTTTCTTCCGGCACAAGATGGAGGCAGAGTGCACAGCACACATTTTCTTCCAAAGAGCTCGCAAGTTCTTTTCAGTGTAACATTGTCAATCATAACATTATCATACCCTTAGCCCGCCTGCAGCAGGGTCGGGTCTGCGAGTTCTAGCCATCCACTCTCGCCTATCTCCCCCCCCCAGATCGCTATTTACCCTTCACACACTACCATATCCTTACGGACAACCTGCTCCCACCGAGTCCCACGTCTGCTTTAGTCTTCCCCTGTCCCGGCTGCTTCCAACCACCTGCATTCCCATGATGGACCTAACAAGCTCCTCCTCCTCCCTTCTTCTCATTGCATGCCCATACCACCTTAATCTACTCTCCCTCATTTTCCCCAATGTCACCCACCCCAAGCTACCTCTAATATCATCATCGTACCCTTATCTCGCCTGTGGCAGGGTTGGGTCTGTGGGTTCTAGCCCTCGACTCTCGCCTATCTCCTACCACGTCCTCGCCTACCCTACACACACCACACCCTGCCCCCACGTCTACTTCGTTCAGTGTTGTCAACCATAACATCTGACGGAAAAATCAGTAAGTTATTCAAGATTGAGGACCACAGTAGTAACCCTAGCACCGCTCTTAACAGTTCGTTTTGACATGCAGGAATCGAGTGAACCCTTAGTCACGGGTGGGAAATAAAGACAATGTTTCCTTGGATATTTAATGTCGATCTGCCTACTGTTGAAGGTATTCACAGAGGGCGAGGTTTTCGCCCATAGCAAATTTGCCAATGTTAGAGTTCGGCCCTCCTTGGAATTTCTTTCCATCTTACCCGAAGCCATAAGCCTCGGCCGGGATCGAACCTGCATCCATGGATTCAAAATCAACAACACTGCCAATGAGCCATTGAGGCAAGCTTGAAATGAAGATAAGACCTCTTGTGGTGTATCCGGTGTCATTTGCACATAAAAAGTCTCCGTACACTGAATAGGGTATTATCAAGACTACTGACGACGATTCCAAATATATTGCAGGCTAGTTCACATCTGGTGGTAGGAACTGCACTTGAGTGGGGCAGCACCACTTTCAAGATAGTTGAAAATCTGAAAACTGTCCACGTATCTAGTTAAAAGTAATTACCGATTTGAATGGATTCTTCACAGCCTGACCAAGGAAGACCTCTCTGTAAGCTGTTGTAGACATAGAAAATGCACCAAGATACCATCGTTCCAACACCAACAGCTACTTCTGCCATCATTAGCACCAGTGCCAATCCTATACCTTGAAAGACACAGAGTGTGTACAGGTTACTGACATGAAGATGCACAAGGAGTTTAAGTTCTACTTTTTTCTCCAAGGACTTTTTTGTTTTGTTGGTGTTTTAGGACCCTTCAACTACAAGGTCGTTAAAGCCTCGTCCACTGCATAGTTCTAGTGCAGAGACTGTACAGGCACTACACTAATGCAACGATTATTGAGTGTTAGCTTTACGCAGTTTTCCCAAGCGGCCACCCATGTCAGTACTAGCTGGGGTTGCGTTGCTTAACTTCAGTGATCAGGCGAGAACTGGTGTGTCCAGAGCTATAAGCCGCTCCCTTCACCCAGGCCAAATGATGGTTGGTGGTAGGGTGTGCTTCCAAAGACGACCAATCCGCAAGGTGCTTTTTGGGACCTATCTTTGTTTATAGAGAGGCACACACAAAACTGACCCATACTTGCATCATAATGAGCCTGGTGGCATCAGCCATCCAAGCGCCCGTTTAAACTTTTCAGTAACAAACTTTGGGTAACCAAATTTACCTGTTGTTATTTTAATGAATTTCCAAGCCTCGACAGCGCTGTGACCTGTCCAATGGCCGAGTGCCATGTCCAGACAACAGAGTGGAAGGCCAATGAGTATGAGCAATACTAAATAAGCAATTAAGAAAGGAGCTGAAAATCAGTTAAAATGATAAATTAACATAAATAGCATGTCAATCTGAAACTTTATCATAACTTTGTCAGAAATATTACCATTCCTTGCAATTTTTCTTCAGATTAGCACTTACCACCACCATGAAGTCTGATTCCGTAAACAATTTTCCATGGTAGAAAGAAATTAAACGAAATACTGAATATGAAGAGAGCCCTCTGAAAGCCGGAAACACTTCTTTTGTCATCGCTAACGTCTCTGTCAGAAATGGACGAAGATCTCGGGAATGAAAATGTGTCAGGAAAATGCATTTTTCACAAAGGAACCAAACTTCTGCTTCAAGTTTACTTCTTGATTCTCTGATGTGCACTTCTACTAAGGCAGGTATATGACGCTCTTCCACGCATGCTCGTACTCTGTCTCCAAAAATGACATGCTGCTTTTTTGACAGTATGAATTATTTCAGTAATAATTTACAATAATTAAATTATTTTAAATAACAGCATCCTCATCTCAAGCACCTTATTTGTTGCTAACCTTTTAAATATTTCCTTAAAGAAAGGAAAAGAACTTAACTCGACCATGAAGGTCTCCATGCCAAACTGCAAGGGGTAGGAGGAAAGAGTAGCAGAGACAACAGTGCATTATGTCTGTCAGTGAATTGTCAAGGTCAGTTTGAGAGTCGCATTTAACCGCGCTTGACTGCAGAGGCAAAATTTAGGGCCTGGATTACCAACCTATGGCTCAGAGTGTTGGGCAGCTAAGAAGAACCATTAAAGGAGAATGCAAGTGCCTGAGATGCGAATGCTGCGCTACATGACTGGGGTGTCACGAGCCGACAGAGTCCGAAATGATTACGTTAGAGGTAGCATGGGGGTGGGGGACATCGCGGAAAAGATGAGGGAGAAGCGGTTGAGATGGTATGGGCATGTGATAAGGAGAGAGGAGGAGGAGGAGGAACTTATTAGGTGCATTATGGGTCTGCATGTGATTGGGGGCACCAAAGATAGAGAAGGCCAAAACGGACGTGGGAGCAGGTGGCGCAACGGGGTGGAGAGGGACTTGGTGGGGGATAGGCAACAGTGGAGGATAAGAACCCGCAGGCGTAGGCGGGAGGAGGGTACGATGATGATGATGATGATGATTACCAACCTGGGCAGTTGTGCTACAATGTAAGCCACGATAACCCCCAGCCCTACAGGGTCTAAGTGAATAAAACTGAAGGGAGCGGCAAATTGCGTTGGACATACCAGTTCTCGTCTGATCCCTGAAGTTAAGAAACGCACCATTTCTCGTCTAGTCACTGAAGTTAAGCAACGCAACCCCAGTTAGTACTGACATGGGTGGCCGCTTGGGAAAACTGGGTACCGCTAATACCCAAAAATCGTCGCATTAGTGTAATGCCTGTGCAGTCTCTGCATTTGAACTATGCAGTGGACGGGGCTCTAATGACCTTGTAGTTGAAGGGCCCTAAAATACCAACGAACCAAACGAAAAATGTAAAGAACTGAAGCACTTGAGATGTCAGGTTTTACAGTTGGACCATCGAACCAGTGCGCCAAAAGCTCAAGAGTAAGTAGGCCATTTAACTCCTTTACCAGAATCAGAAATGCCCTTTGGACGGTAGTATTATTGCCGGTATTAGAAATATTGGCGACAAGGCAGCATCATTATGTCATCCCAGCTGGGAATCGATCTCAGTTCGTTTGCACATCATGTGGATACCAAATGTCCCAAGTCGCACACCGGGGAATGATGTACATTACAATGTTACAGGTTCACGTCTCATCGGGACAGAAGGTGCACAGGAGGTCTCCTTTCCAAAGATTCGAAACAAACCGACCCACCATAAAGATGATGAGGCAAACATGAGGTCACCTTGAGCTTTCAACATTATCGCCAAAAAGTGCACTACGAGACTCTTTGCATAAATTCACATTCATTCACAAGGAGGAGGGGGAGGACCAGGAAAAGGAAGAGGGTTCTCTTTTCTATGTAAGGATATCTACAGAATTCGTGTAGAAATTACAAACTAATAAGAATAATTATAATAATATGTAAAGTTATGATTAAGATACGTGACTGAAGAAATGAAAGTAGAAAATGTTCTGAACGTATACTACGTAAACCATCATCAAGGAAGCGTCATCATGGCACGTCACTATCCCGCCTAGAAGTTCCACAAACTGATTTTGGTCATCATCAACAACAAAATGTCCAGATGCCACCTGGTCCACGGAACTTCTGTCTATATTCCTCTACATTGACTTAAGAAGAATTGTGACACTGGTGGTGTCACTAGTCATATTGCGACAAGAGAGTCCATCATGTTTCAACAAGTTAGCAGCAGTCCTAAGACAGTACAGTCACAGTTGTTCCTGAAGTCCACAAGCAGGTAGCAATTTATCGCAAGTTACTTCAGTCGTTTACACTTTCTAGCCGCAGTGTTACAGGATGGACATGAGCAACACTACGCTGCACATATTGACCATGGATGGTAACCCAGAGTCTCCCTTCTCGAGACAAATCCCAGTCTTCCATGCGAAGAGCATGGCCCTTCTTCCACATCAAGTTCTCGCCAGACTACCATCAATAAGTTGCTAACTGCATGTGACTTCAGGCGATGGCTGCAGTGATGGAAGGAAGCCATAGGATAAATGCAAACGTGACATGTCGCTGACAGAACAGCAACCATTTCTGTAAAAAATTTATGCAAATTAGACGACGTTAGCTTGAAGAAAGAGAAAAGAAACAAGGAGTTCCAGTGTCCCAACAAAATACACACAGATTAAAAATCCAAAAAAGACGCGAGATTGATGGTGGTGATGGGTCTAGAAAGACTCACTCATGAAGAGGATCATGGCGTTACTCTCATACAAAAATAGATGGTGCTTCTTCTTCTTCCACTGTCCTCAACTCACTTTCCAATTCTTGCAACTTTCTCTTCAAAATATCTATTTCTTGGCGTTTCTTGTCCTTTACTATAGCATCGAGTTCACTAATGCTCGCGTCCGAAAGTACTGGAGATGGCGCCGGGGGTGACGGTGGAAATCTTCGTGTTGGAGAAGACGAATCAGGTGATTCGGGCGACAAGAATCTGCGGTCACTTTGGTACTCTTGTCCGCTGCACTTGTCCCCACCACTGCCGCCGACGTTGCTGTCGTCTGACATTCCAACTGTGTCGACGGTGAACGTGGACGCTTTCGGACACGTCCCCAAGTCTGGAGTTGAATTTCGACTTTTCTCCAGTTCTAATGACACCGACACGCCTCTCGTTTTTGCAGACGACAATACCACATCACCATGATCACCAGTTAAACTTTTGGGAATTTCGGTTTCGCTCATAGAGTGAAGATGTCTGCGTGGAAAGAAACCGACTCGAGCGGCTTGAGCAGAAGGAAGTTGCTGAACCGCGACTTTTGGCACTGCAAAATCCAACATGATCAAAGACTGCGATGCTGGCCTCGAAATAACGCTACCTACAGCTTTAGTAATTTCGTCCATAGACGAGGTGGCGGTGAGCGAGTCCAAGATACCCTCACTTCCAGCTTTGGCCATCATCAAGCTAGCCAGGTGACTCTCCGTGCACTTTACTGGTTGCTTTATAGACTTCATTCGAAAAAGCTTCATATCTCGAAATGGAACCTTCAACCCTGAACAAATTGATACTCGTTTCCTGGGGTTCCAAGGCAGTGAATGTAAGAGGACGTCATCAGAAATTCTTTCACGGAAATCTGAAGTGACAGAATCCGAAGCGTCGGTTGAATAATGACGACGAGGAGGTAACAATGGCTGGCACTGACCAGAGCCGTCTTCAGTAGCAGCAGAAGTGGCTGCATCCTCACTTGGCATTGACACTATGATTTCTGGAAGATAAGCCTTCATCTTTTGCTGCCTCTGCTGCTGTCGTTTTTCAGAGGTGAATTTTGTAAGACCAGAAGTATGTCCAAATACTGGTTTCCCACTAAGACTTCTGGACGATGATACATCGAAAGACCTTCGTCGAGTAGCAGGATCATGAAAAAACTGATTTAGAGCGGTGGCACATAACATCTCGATTCCCTGACCACCGGACAAACGAGTCTGCAAGACAATGAGACATTAATACTCAACAACAGGAACTCTAAGCAGAAAACAGTGGTCAATAGTGTTGTCTGAGTCACCGATAAAAATGATCGTCCCACAGTTTCCTGACTTTGCAACCCCTTCCATGGGGATACCTACGCCATTATTCTACAGGGCTAGGAGAACCTCTCGCGAGAAGCGTTGATCCCTGCCATTCCACTATTATGCATTTGTGTCCCAATGCTGCGCATGTAAGGTCTTAATATTATAAGGAGAACCTAGAAGGTTTAATTCAAACTTGGACACGATGAAGTGCAGTGGAAAGGGCAACATGCAAATCGCGCATCACCTGTTTTTTTTCTTAAAATGTTCCCACTGAAAGTAACCATTCATCATGGAATCACCTTAGACTCTTAGGAATCCGTGGTGCAAAGTTACCTTTACAAAGCGCCTTTCCTTTCTCTGCGAATGTCGTAAGCTTTCTTTTTCTGGCTCACCCTTACACGTGGTTTCCTTGTCAACGGTGGCAAGCAAGCGCTCCAGACGAGCAACTTCCTGCGTTAACTGAAAATAGAGATGATGAGTATAACGAGGGGCCTCAATTTTTATCGAAGATGCTGCCAAGAACAGAGGCTAATTCACCTTGTTCAACTCCTTCTTATAAACTCTATTTTGAACTTCCGCTCTATAATACAGTTCTTGCTTCTCGTCGATCACAAAACGGCGAGTGTTGCTCTCAATTCTCAATCCCATGCTTTCGACCACTGGATCATCATTAGGATGATTGTAAATGTTATGAATCTGCAAAGAAACTTCATCCTACAGTAGTTGCCATACGTGTCCCAGTTCCCATCTCTGTCTTGTCAACTAAAGGCTACTTTACATTGCAATACTCACTCACTTTTGGAATGAACAGCAGACATAAGGTGGTGGTGGTGGAAGCGAATATCAATGTGGCTACTGTCACAAATGCCACAGTCTTCTTCTCTGATATCAGATTGGCCATCACCACCACGATCACACTAGTGATGACCACATTGTAGACATTCATGCCGATGTATTGGGAGTCGTTCAGGGCCGGAATTTTCACGCTTCTAATACAGAAAAATAATATAACCAACGTTAAGAATGCAACTTGACCACAGAGAAAGGGGGAGCGGCTTATTGCGTTGGACACACCAGTTCTCGTCTGATCACTGAAGTTAAGCAACGGAACCCCAGCTAGTACTGACATGGGTGGCCGCTTGGGAAAACTGGGTACCGCTAGTATCCAAAAATCGTCGCATTAGTGTAGTGTCTGTGCAGTCTCTGCATAAGAACTATACTGTAGACGGGGCTCTAATGACCTTGTAGTTAAAGGGCCCTAAAACACCAACAACACAGAGAAAGGGTTGAACGTGGCCGCATTAAACTGAGCATGGCGCCAGCATATTACAAAATCAAGGAATAGTCTCTACATATGTTCCTCTATGCTCCTCTGTTCCTGGACTATCATAATGTCAAATAATCACAGGACACCACTGATATCAATTCTAAACTTGATCTGCCCCCAGAATTTCTGACAGTGGCGGATCACGGGGGCAGTGGAGATAGGCAAACGGAGTCCTGTGTGATAGGAAGGTCCCAATCAAGTTGAAAGGGAAGTTCTAGAGGGCAGTGGTTAGACCAGCCATGCTATATGGATCAGAGTGTTGGGCAGTGAGGAAGAGCCAAGTAGTCGAGATGTGAATGCTGCAGTACATGAGTGGGGTGTCGATAGCTGATAGAATTAGGAATGAGTATATTAGAGGTAGCCTGGGGGTGGTGGAGGAGGAGGGTAGGAGGAGCTCGTTCGGTCCACTTCAGGAAAGCAGATGGTCGGAAGCACCCGGGGCAGGGGGAGACTGAAGCAGACGTGGGAGTAGGTTGTCCATTAGGACATGGCGGTGCGTGGGTTGCAAGGGACCCGCAGACCCGACCTTGCCACAGGCGGTATAAAGGGATGATGAGGATTTACAATAGGTCCCGTCCTGCCCCTTAGACAATGTTTTATCTTCAGTGGTTTAGTCAACTACAAGTTGGAATGGCAGTATAGAAATGGTGATAGCAATGCAAAAATCCCTCATCAGTTGTGCCGCATTGAGGCACTGAGGGGGGTGCAATTGCTGCACTGCTCCCCCGTCTGGATCCGCCCCTGATTTCTGACCGCCGACTGATAGAAAATATCAATATCGTCTGTTGGTGCAGTTCAAAGGGAATCTAAGGATCCATAGCAGGGATGAAAAAGTTATTTCATTCGACTACTGCATGGGGAAAGATGGTAATAAGGACAGTTTCCTGCAGTTTAGGTGGAGGGATGTGGCGATCCGATTGTAAACTGCTGTCGGCCAGTTGGTCTCCAATGATGTAAGTTATGTTGTGAAAAGAACCAGATTTCAATTTAAGATGGGCAAGAAAGGAGAAATGACTGTACACGTTTCCATTGTGGGGATTGAACTCGGATCCCCTTACCGACCGACGAGAATCCCAACACAAATCTGCCAGCAGGTTAAGGTATTATTAAATAACAATGTAACAAAAAATTGAAAAAAAAAACGCCAAATGAGGTAAGTCCTTGATGGAAAGGTGTGACTCAAAAGTGAAGAGGGGAGAGGGTCTCGCCGTCCTTGACCACACAGCAGAAATATCACAAGATCACTTCCCAGTAAACTCTAACTTGCACTTCAGAAGTCCATGACGTAACCACATTAACTGCTATAAGGAATGAAGTCGAATTAATCAGAATACGAAATAGTTGCATGAAAATAAGTATCCTAAACTAGAATTTGAATCAGTGTCGTTATAACAATTGAAAGAGGTGACGCAGGGGTGACAGAGGGAGTATGAGTCCAAGGCACCATTATGGGAGCGGCTTATTGAGTTGGACACATCAGTTCCCGTCTGATCACTGAAGTTAAGCAGCGCAATCCTAGCTAGTACTGACATGGGTGGCCGCTTGAGAAAACTGGGTATTGCTAAGATCCAAGAATCGTCGCATTAGTGTAGTGTCTGTGCAGTCTCTGCATCAGAACTATGCTGTGGACGGGGCTCTAATGACCTTTGTAGTTGAAGGG
>JAAFCE010001036.1:8975771-8990681 GCA_013389805.1 Trigoniulus corallinus
GAGAGAGAGAGGAAGAGGAGAGAGAGAGAGGAAGAGGAGAGAGAGAGGAAGAGGAGAGGAGAAAGAGGAGAGAAAGAAGAGGAGAAAGAGAGGAGAAAAATAGGAGAGAGAGAGAGGAGAGAATAGAGGAGAGAAAGAGGACAGAAAGGTATTCGGTTTGTTGTTTGTTGGTGTTTTAGGGCCTTCAACTACAAAGGTCATTAGAGCCCCGTCCACAGCATAGTTCTAATGCATAGACTGCACAGACACTACACTAATGCGACGATTTTTGGGTATTAGCAGTGCCCAGTTTTCCCAAGCGGCTACCCATGTCAGTACTAGCTGGGGTTGGTGCTGCTTAACTTCAGTGATCAGACGAGAACTGGTGTGTCCAAGACGGGAGGAGAGCGAGAGGGAGGGAGGGAGAGAGAGAGGAGAGAGATTTTACTCTGAAGAAAAACAAGGAAGGAAATGCAACCATAAATTAAATTTAAAATCACAAACTTAAGAAAAACAAATAAAAAAAAATTTGTCAACTCTTAGGTCTAATTCTCACCCAACAGCCCATCAAAGTTAAGATGTTTTTCAAATCACAAGAGACTTATAAAATCAAATTACAAGAATCTAGTCTCGTCTTTACTCCTCTCTGTCTCTACCTTTCTTTTTTTCTTTACTCTCTGAAGAGTCCCATGACCTACATGGTCAATTCCCATTCACAGGCCCGTTATTGGATTGACTAGACTGATACTCTCGAGGAAAAGGAGAGAAATCCACTTCTTCTTCTTCACCAAATTACGAATCAAATTAAATGATCGATAATTCACAACTTCGTTAGTCTCTCATCCAGACGAGGATGATGATGATGATGAAGAAGAAGAAACAAGCTTCATTTCAAGTGATGATCTGCAGCATCTTAGTGGTCCCGAATTATCCCTCCCCCCTTCTCTGTCTCTCGTGCTCTTTCTCTATAGGTTCTACCAACAGCATGTCACGCAATACCCTTCTCCTCCTCCTCCTCGGCCTACCACTGACCCACCAATTCCACCACTAAAACCCGACACAAGAGAGAATCAGATCAAAATCAGCAATTGTCACTATTGATCTCGCATCATTCCAATTACGCCATAAAAAGCGATAGGTAAGGCAGAGAAAGGGGGCAAAAGTGTGGGAGCATGAGGAAAGGGGTAAGGTGAGGAAAGAAATAAGGACAGAGGTGAAAATAAGGAAAAGAAATGCATATAAGACGATCTCCTAAGGAAGAATATTAGATAAAAAAACTTACTTTAGCCGTCTGTAGTAGAGATTGAACAACAGGAAGTAGATGGCGAGGGCTATCCCACAAATCGCTAGCACACTCATCGCCAAAAATGCGGCTTGATTGATTGTCTTGATATAGATCTTCAAAACTCGTCCTGCCACTGGGATTTGACCATCTACGTACCAATCAGAAATAAAAAAAAACCGTAAGCATGAGGCAGGTGAGAGAGTGGGCAATGGTAAAAATGTCTGAACGTGGTCACGCAAAGTGCTGAGTGGAGTATTCAGGCCCCAGTACACATTATACAGGATTATAAATGAACCCTAAAAGGGGTTATGACATAAGGTGGGTGTCCAGCAGTCAACTGCTGTCCGACTTCTTGCATGTCAGTTCCCGATATCAACTCAACCTTACCTTCCCCTTCCTTCACTCCTACCTCTCTCCCTGCTGTCATTTCAATCCTTCTTTTCTGACTGGATGCATCAGTCACGAGTACCTGGTCCTGCCAAAGGCTGGAAAAGACAGGGTTGGAGGAAGGCCTCTGCCATGCATCGCGTCTGAAAACTTGGTCGATAAACAAATTTTTCTTCCAAATATAAGCAGATTTATTTACCGTTGGGAGTAGTTCATATCTGGAACAGTGAGTCAGTCACACGCTATTATTGGGCTATAGATTACAACAAGAGGAGGGGCACGGAATGGAAAGGGGTAAAGAGTCCCAGAAGGCATCAGAATTACGTAGCGACGACCACAGAACTTCGACCGGTTTCGATCTCGTGACTACTGACAACACCTCCTCCTCCTCCTCCACCAATAAAACAAACAAATACGTTAATCAACCGGCTACAAATCGTCTGTCCTAACAGCGCCACCAAATGATCGGGATCATTAGAGATCCTGAATGGTAAAATCATAAAGACAACGCCCAGAAGACAAAATTCAAGACACTGCCCAAGAGGGTTACAAAATTGATGATTTTCCGTGACTGTGAAGCTAATTATTGTTCCTGTTTTACATAAATTAACAGATAATAATCGTCACGCATGGTTGCTCCATAGAGGCTCGGCCATCATCCCCGTGTCTTTTTTTTTCACTTATCATGGTGGCTTATCTATTTATAGTATTTATATGCGCGTGTGGAGGAGAGGGAGGAGAGTCCCCCTGAGCTAAATGAGCCACTGATATCCTGTCATGGTCTGCCTCTGTGGTTCTGTGGTTCAGTGGTTTCGGTGCGTAACTTCGCAAATCCATTGTTACAGGTTCGATTCTGGCCTAGGAGGTGGTTGTTTTTGCGGTGAGGAGGGAAGTCTCAAGACTTAAGGTCCTTCCGTCGGATGGGAAGTAAAGTGGTGGCGTCACCGTGTGAGGATGGGTATGATATGTCCTGCACGTAAAACACGTAGATCAGTAACTCCACAGGAGTAGTTTGGATTAGTTTGGGGTGTAAGCCAGGCAGCCATAACAGGTCAACCCCTTAGGAGGCTGCCCACGGGAGAAAAGGAGCTAGGTGAAAGGACGAGGAAGGAGGTTAATTTGCAGCACCCAACGTTCTTTACTAACCACCCAAGTTGGTATTGACATGGGTGTGCGGTGCTTAACTTCAGTGATCTAACGGGAACTGGTGCGTGTAGCTAAGTAAGAGCTCGGTTCCTAGCCTTGGCTAACAAAATTACCTCTCTCCCCCCACCACCAAGAAAGCCAACAAAAATACGAGATTGCACCCAGCTGCGTAAAATACCGTTCGTTGGTTGTTGGTGTTTTAAGGCCCTTCAACTACAAGGTCATTAGAGGCCCGTTCACAGCGTAGTTCTGATGCAGAGACTGCACAGACACTACACTAATGCGATTTTTGGGTATTAGCAGTACTCAGTTTCCCCAAGAGGCCACCCATGTCAGTACTAGCTGGGGTTGCGCTGCTGAACTTCAGTGATCGGACGAGAACTGGCGTGTCCAACGCAATTCGCCGCTCCTTTCGTTGGTGTTTTAGGACCCTTCAACTACAAGGTCATTAGAGCCCCATCAAATGCGTAGTTCTAAGGCACAGACACTACACTAATGCGGCGATTTTTGTGTATTAGCTGTACTCAGTATTCCCAAGAGGCCACCCATGTCAGTACTAGCTGGGGTTGCGTTGCTGAACTTTAGTGATCAGACGAGAACTGGTGTGTCCCACCCAATACGCCGCTCGCGTAAAATACCGTCCAAGTGACCAACCGTGTGCCCCCAGGCGCGAAGGGTGAAATTTGTACCTAATTTTGCAACAGATGAGAAAAGGGACAGGAATGATGAGCAACCTGACGTTGGACGTCAAGTTGGTTGACGTTGGTGTTCCCCTGGCGTCGGTGAAAGAAAGTGTCCCCACCAAGGAAATAGGCCAAAGCTAAATATGCAACTGGCAATATCATTGGATCGGCTGTCCTATAGCTCGCACTTCCGATAGAGCAAAAGAGTACTCGACCACGCCGTAGGCGAGAAAAAGGATGGAGATGATGATAATGATCCATTATGCTTTATATTAAATTAGCATATTGGGAATGAAATTATGATAACAAATTAAAAGGAGTCAAAGAGCCCATTATTAGATGTCATGACCCTTTGTTATAACAAAATTCCAAGTTAGAATCGCCAAAAGGTTACTAGAAAGGTTTGTCGGAAGTTATAAAGTTCATGGGTTTAAGTAAGCACAGTATCTCATTTGATAGGAAGTGGAAGAACATATACTCAGGGCCGGACTTAGGGCAAGGCGACCGAGTCGACCGCCTTGGGCCCCGCGCTGGTGAATTAAAAAAAACCTGGTACTGGGGCCCTCTGTCGTTGTTGTTGTTGTTTGTTGGAGTTTAAGGTCCCGTCAACTACGAGGTCATTAGAGACCCGTCCACTGTATAGTTCTAAATCATATACTGCACAGACACTACACTAGTGAGACGATTATTGGGTATTAACAGTACCCAGCTTTCCCGAGCGACCACCCATGTCAGTACTAACTGGGCTTGCGTTGCTTAACTTCAGTGATCAGACGAGAACTGGTGTGTCCAATGCAACTCGCCGCTCCCCGGCCCCTCTGTCGCCTGCTGCCTTGGACACCTCTATCGCCTGCTGCCTTCGGCCCCGCAAACTCTAGGTCCGGCCCTGCATATACTGATAAACAGAATGAATCACCTTGCTAATCAATCAACAAATTCTTACCTTGCCAAAGAACCCGGTTACACGTCGAGCAGTTAAAATCTAAGAGATTGAATTCCGGAAAATATAAGGCCACTGGTCTCAAATGTCCACCTGAAATTATATTCCTCATCAAACAATTTTCAGAATCACACACAATTTTAAAATGAAATCTCTAAATTTCTGTTCAGCCTCAGGGACGCAAAGGTAGTGCGCCGGACTACCGTGTCAGTGGTTCAAGGTGCTATCCTAGACAGAGGTGGGTGGAAGCGACATTAGACACACCAGTTCTCGTCTGACACGGAAGTGAAGCAACGCAACCCCAGTTAGCACTGACATGGGTGGCCGCTTGGGAAAATTGGGTATTGCTAATACCCAGTAAGCGTCGCCCTAGTGTAGTGCCTGTCCAGCCTCTGCACTAGAACTATGCATTGGACGGGGCTCTAATGACCTTGTAATTGAAGAGAGACCCCCCCAGTGAATGTACCGTCGGACAGGAAGTTCCGTAAAACTGCGTGTAGTTCGACAAATATTGTAGTGGTAGGAGCTCGTCCCTGGCGCCGATGTAGGAAAAAGTGCATCAGCGAAGAAAAATTAGGCCGAAGATAAAGAAGCATAGGAGTTGCAGCATTATGTTGAGCCGGCTGTGTTCAAATACCGTCAAACAGATGGCCCATTTGTTCCAATGGGAGAACAATGGGTTATTGTTTGTTTGTGCTTTACGGCCCTTCAACTACAAGGTCATTAGAGCACCGTCCACTGTGTAGTTCTGATGCAGGGACTGTACAGACACTACACGAATGCGACCATTTGTGGATACTAGCGGTACCAGTTTTCCCAAGCAGCCACCCATTTCAGTACTGACTGGGGTTGCGTTGCTTAACTTCAGTGATCAGACGAGAACTGGTGTGTCCAATGCAAACAGTCGCTCCTAATAGACATGAGGAGCGCAAGCTCACGTCAGTACCAACATGGGTTGTTGGGTGCTGCAAATAAACCCTCTCTTCGTCCTTTCGCCTACCTCCTCATCTCCCGCGGGCAGCCTCCTGAGGGTTCATCCTGTTATGGCTGCCTGGCTTACTCCCCAACCCATGGAAATAATCCAGAAATCCAGAGTTGTTTGTTGGAGTTTAAGGTCCCGTCAACTACAAGGTCATTAGAGACCCGTCCACTGCATAGTTCTAATGCATATACTGCACAGACACTACACTAATGCGACGATTGTTGTTTTGTTGGTGTTTTAGGGCCCTTCAACTACAAGGTCATTTAGAGCCCCGTCCACAGTGTAGTTCTTATGCAGAGACTGCACAGACACTACACTAATGCGACGATTTTTGGGTATTAGCAGTACCCAGTTTTCCCAAGCGGTCACCCCATGTCAGTACTAGCTGGGGTTGCGCTGCTTAAATTCAGTGATCAGACGAGAACTGGTGTGTCCAACGCAATTCGCCGCTCCCAATGCGACGATTATTGGGTATTAGCAGTACCCAGCTTTCCAGAGCGACCACCAATGTCAGTACTAACTGGGCTTGCGTTGCTTAACTTCAGTGATCAGACGAGAATTGGTGCGTCCAACGCAACTCGCCGCTCCCCAATAAATCCAGAGGAAGATATTCACCTCGGTCACACGATGAAACCGTAAGCCATGGAGTTACCAGTTAAACGGCCCACTGAGTCATCGATTGAACCCGGGAAAATTGGCGTGGCACCATTCTCATCAGATTAGGAAAAAGGGGTGACTTTCAATATTCTATTGTACAAACCTTGATTCTGATAAAAAGCAGTGATACCGACACGATCCGCGCCATGAAATGAAACGGGCCCCTAAAAGACAGAAATAAAAATACTTAGTTAAGCCAAATCGAAGAACAACAACTCCAAAATGCGTTGTTCCCTTCCTGTCCTCACAAACGGCGCACCAACACACGAGGTGTGATAGCTTATAGTCATTTCGGGGTAGTGGAGAGGCATCAGGGACATCAGGGTAGGGCAAGGGCAATATTTAAACAATTCCAGAGTAAACTTGCGTCTAAAATGCTGGAAAGTAACTTTACGACGAATAAAACCCTAACCTCATTTGGCCCATAATGCAGGGGAGAAAGAAAAACAGGAAAATTTTAGTAAAATACAGTACTTGAAGATTGAACATTCCATATTTTATGAATTGCCCTTATCCGGTGACTTTAAATGTTCACACTAGTGGAAGACTAATCATCATCATCACGCCCTTATCCCGCCTATGGCTGGGTCGGGTCTGCGGGTTCTAGCCCTCCACTCCCGCCTATCCCCCACCAGGTCCCCGTCCACCATACACACTAAGATATGCTTACGTACAACCTGCTCCCACGTCTGCTTTGGCCTCCCCCCGCGCCAGGTGCTTCCGACCACCTGCATTCCTGAAATGGACCTAACGAGCTCGTCCTCTCCTCTTCTCATTACATGACCCACACTAGTTGAAGACTAAATCCATTGAAATTGCTAAGATCGACTATTTTCGTCTATTTACACTTGCCTTCCTGAAATGACCTTAAACTGGCGTCATCAAAAAGTAAGGTAGCATTGACCCTAGACAGGTGAACCTATCAAGATGGTAAGTAGTGATTAAGGCTTCCGACAGATGGAGCAGTGTGGCATCATATATCCATTGGAATAGGTCCTGGGAGTGGTGAGTGTTGAGGTGGAGTTTCTCAGGGCCGGCCATCCGGGGGGTGCAGAGGGTGCATTGCACCCGGGCCCCACGATTGAGGGGGGGGCCCCATCAGGGGCCAGATCATTGCTAATATTAAAAGTTTAATGAGTCATTGTAGGAGCAACGTCCCTCATTCGACCCGGCCAATGCAATATAACCTAAACGTAACCTAACAACCCTGCCATTGAACTACACCAGGGTTGTACAGCCTTTCTGGTGTTGTGGGTTACTCGGCTGTTCCATGAACTGATTGCCAGCCACAGGCTGTGAAAACCAAAACGGATGAAGATAACGTTAGGTGTTAAATAACAGGTAAGCTACAATGCATAATTAGAAATGATGCACCATGGGCCACATTACAAGCCTCAATGGGCCACAGGTTGGACAACCGAGAATTAGAGGTTAAGAGTCAATAATTTAATAATGCTATTATTTTGGGGTTGTTAGAACCAAAATACCTTTAACAATCAGAAGTGTAATAAAAAAATATAATGACACGGGTCCAACTAAAAATGTTCCAAGGTGTGGATGTCCACATAAGCTTTCAGACCAACTCATAAATGCAATGGCGACATATTAGGACACATGGCATCAGCCAAAAATGTAATACCTTCCAAAATTAGGAAGGATCTCAGAATGGGATAGGAGGGCATCTAAGAGGAGCCCATTTACTCTGAATCCTTTTATTTTTACTTTTGGAAAAATATTTTGGGGCCCCAAAAGGATTTTTGCACCCGGGCTCCATTATACAGAAGGCCGGCCCTGGAGTTACTAGAACGGATAAAAAGATCAAAGATGTTGCTGGGGTGCTGGTGGATCTCTACATACATGGGCCTAGTCTGGCATAAAAAGTCCCACTAGCAAGGTATCCGTCACAAAGGATTACGGATTCGTATCGTCACTTACCGAGATTCCACGATACGACAGGTTTTGCATGACATTAAACATATTTTTCGTCATATTGGAAGCATGATAATTAAATTCGTCCAGTGTCGGTTCGGTCCACAACTCTTGAGTTCGTCGTAGGGTCAACGAGATGGCCCAAATAGCGTCGTACGCGTGTGGCACGAACTTCGTGTACTGCTCCCCGGTGCGATTGAACTCTTTCACAAATTCCTCATTCGTCTGTCATCGATCAATGAATACATACATTTTAAGATATAAAAATAATCAATTGGCACTATTAATATTTCAGAATGTCCAACAATACCCCTTTAATTGACAAATATGAGAGTGTCCACCTTAAGATGGGCAGGACAGGAAGTACCTCTAGCCTGCACTACAGTACTACTACTCTACAGAGCTCTACTAACGTCCTATGATCACTTAATTGATGCAGTATTCTTGCAATACTTACAAAACCGGAAATAGTCGGCTCACCCCCTACATTCTCGTTATGATTGACAACAAAGAGTACTCCATCTACGGCCCTTGATAGTTGGAGATTCGTGCACGGTGCTGCGCTGCTGTGATTCAAATACTGGGGTGGATTGAAAAGGTCTTCGTGTAAAACCCATACGTAATCGCCGCTATACATTCCCAAATGAAAAGCCTACGAAAAATACAATAAAAATTTAAGATAATGTAAAAGCAAAGCAACTATTGGTCCATCTCCCGCCTATGGCAGGGTCGGGCGCCCATTTCTGTTACTCTAGGACACATGGACGATTTGCTGGATGGTCTTTTTGTGCAGCTAGCTGCTGACCTGGTTTTACGCACAATTTAACAATACTACAAACATGCCGGCACTAGGCGGAATTATCATTACTAACTCTTCTCTCGCCTATGGCAGGGTCCAGTGCCCCATTTCTGTTCCACGTGCGGCCAAGTTGCGTTGGACACACCAGTTCCCGTTAGATCACTGAAGTTAAGAAGCGCACACCCACATCAATACCAACTTGGGTGGTTGGTAAAGAACGTTGGGTGCTGCAAATTAACCCTCTTCCTCCTCCTTCTACCTACCTCCTCATCTCCCACGGGCGGCCTCCTAAGGGGTTGACCTGTTATGGCTGCCTGGCTTACACCCCAACCCACAAACGAATCAAACACACGAAAAGGGTAAAATGTGTGTGGAGTTGGGAATAATTTCCAGTTGTTTGTTTGTTGGTGTTTTAGGGCCCGTCAACTGCAAGGTCATTACAGCCCCGTCCACTGCATAGTTCCAATGCAGAAACTGCACAGACATTACACTAATGCGACGATTTTTGGGTATTAGTGGTACTCAGTTTTCCCAAGCGGCCACCCATGTCAGCACTAGCTGGGGTTGCGTTGCTTAACGTCAGTGATCAGACAAGAACTAATAAGTTCCAGGCTTAAGAGCTCGTTCTCCGGCGTTCGTGAAAGAAAAATGTGTCCCAAAGAGGAGAAATAAGGCGGCGATAAATAACCTTAGGGGTTACATCCGACGTTGTAAAATACCGACCGGCAGATCGCTGGTGGGACAAAAAATGGCTACCGGACCTTGCTTTAGGTGGGGAAAGAGTTATTGATCTACACATTTCTTTTCTCTCCTAGGAAAGGGCCAACTGTTTGTTGTTGTTCGTTGGTGTTTTAGGGCCCTTCAACTACAAGGTCATTAGAGCCCCGTCCACTGTGTAGTTCTGATGCACGGACTGCACAGACACTACACTAATGCGACGATTTTTGGATACTAGCGGTACCCAGTTTTTCCAAGCGGCCACCCATGTCAGTACTAAATGGGGTTGCGTTGCTTAACGTCAGTGATCAGACAAGACCTGGTGTGTCCAACGCAACTCGCCGCTCCCAAAAGGGCCAACGATAACAAGGTAAACTTTACTTCCGGTCCGATATTAGAGGTGCATTTGAGATTTCTCTCGCCCTCTCCTAAGATCTCAATGAAACCCTTTCTAACATCAGTCAAGGACGAACCTGAGACCCTTAGTGAATTGTATAAGCCTGTATTGTATTCCATTTGACACACCATAGGTCAAATGGCAGGCTTCATTCAGTAATGGCAAGTACAACTTCAATGTTTTCCCTATTTTTTGAAGAGGACTCATCCTTTGCCTCCTACCAATGTGTCAACTTTCGTGGCGAGCACTAGTTCTCCTCTGATCACTGGAGTTAAGCAGCGCAACGCCAGCTAGTACTGACATGGGTGGCCGCTTGGGAAAACTGGGTACTGCTAATAACCAAAAATCATTGCATTAGTGTAGTGTCTGTGCAGTCTCTGCATAAGAACTATGCTGTGGACGGGGCTCTAGTGACCTTGTAGTTGAAGGGCCCTAAACCACCAACAATGGATCCCTGACATATAGAAAAAAGCAAGCAACTCCTAACCCTTTTCCCGCCTATGGCAGGGTCGGGTACCCTTTGTCCGTCTGAATGGACACAGGGTGATATATTGGACATAGTTTTTTCTGCAGCCGGTTGCCGGCCAAAGCTGCACCCATACGCTTCTTTATCGTCGGCCTAGTGTTCGTTGGGGAATGCTACCGACGCCAGGGAGCGAGCTCCTACAGCTGGAAATTTTGCCTCATCTACCCGTTGCGTAGTAGAGAGGGTTCTTTTACGGGCAAGTGCCATCGTACACCCACACGGGACCTCGGTTTTACTTCTCATCCGAAAGAAGGCACGCTCGCGGCCCTGACATATAGAAAAAAATTCACTATTACCTCAGGCGAGTCCGAGGATGTTCTTCCTGCGGGATCAAAAAGGTTATCCAGTCCCTTAGATGTTAGCAGTCTCCGCCAACTAGTTCCCAAAATATCCCCTAACCATCACCCCGAGCAAGTGATGTGCATTAGACCGAAACAACAGATAAACTCGACTAGTAAAAGGTATTATATAGACTGACAATGTAATTCAGAATTAAATCTCCCAGAATTTCAATGATAAAAAATTCATTTAAATAAAAAACATGTTTTTAAAGGTTTATGAACACTCAGATTTCATTCGCAAGTTGATCGTGTATAACTTTTCTACGCTTCAATAACGATAAAAAAAAACATCTACACCCACAAACAAAACAACGTAGTGAAAGTGTTCCAAGAAATATAATCAATAAAAACTTATCGATACTTTAAGAGAAAAAATTGAAAAAAAGAGGTTCAATTGTGACTAAAGTAAAGAGTGAGTCACACAAACACTTCTTTCGAGTAGCTTTTCCTCTTAAAAAATCACGATTGGATGCAGTACGGTGCCACAAATTGATTACTCCAGTCAATATCCCGACCTTCTCTCAAGTGAGAGGGAGAGGTTGTATTGCTATGGACACACCAGTTCTCGTCTGATTACTGAAGTTAAGCAACGCAACCCCAGCTAGTACTAACATAGGTGGCCGCTAGGTACTACTAATACCAACAAAAAATCGTCACAATAGTTTAAGGGTTGCGCAGTGTCTGCATTAGAACCACGCAGTGGACGGGTTGTTTGTTGGTGTTTAAGGTCCCGTCAACTACAAGGTCATTAGAGACCCATCCACTGCATAGTTCTAATGCAGGGACTGTACAGACACTACACGAATGCGACCATTTGTGGATACTAGCGGTACCCAGTTTTCCCAAGCAGCCACCCATTTCAGTACTGACAGGGGTTACGTTGCTTAACTTCAGTGATCAGACGAGAACTGGTGTGTCCAATGCAAACAGTCGCTCCTAATAGACACGAGGAGCGCAAGCCCACGTCAGTACCAACATGGGTGGTTGGGTGCTGCAAATGAACCGTCCTTTCGCCTACCTCCTCATCTCCCGCGGGCAGCCTCCTAAGGGTTCATCCTGTTATGGCTGCCTGGCTTACTCCCCGACCCATGGAAATAATCCAGAAATCCAGAGTTGTTTGTTGGTGTTTAAGGTTCCGTCAACTACAAGGTCATGAGAGACCCGTCCACTGCATAGTTCTAATGTATACACTGCACAGACACTACACTAATGCGACGATTATTGGGTATTAGCAGTACCCAGCTTTCCCGAGCGACCACCCATGTCAGTACTAACTGGGCTTGCGTTGCTTAACTTCAGTAATCAGACGAGAACTGGTGTGTCCAACGCAACCCGCCGCTCCCAGCAGTGGACGGGGGTGTAATGACCATTGTAGTTGAGGAGCCCTGAAACACCAACAAATCAATCTAAAGGTAGGATCAGGCATACACAGGTAAAAGATGACCTCGCACAGGTCACTTGGTTTGCATCATTTGGTCATTTACCGACGAAGAGAAGGGTTCGCCCTCACGTCAGCGGAATCTTACTAATCCTCAAGTCTATGCAGAAATGATTCTTTTATGCCAGGACTTGTCAAGTTTTTTTTTTATCTCAATGACCCCTTTGATGCAAATCAAGCAACTCCTAACCCTTTTCCCCTCTACGGCAGGGTCGGGTACCCATCTTGCTCGTCTGAATGGACACAAGGGTAATGTATTGTACAGCACTTTTCCGCAGCCGGTTGCCGACCAAAGTTGCAAACCCTGACTATTGTCGGCCTACTGTTCGTGGGGGAAAATGCACCGACACCGGGGGGGGGGGGGGCGAGCTCTTACACCTGAACATTTTGCCTCATCTACCAGCGGCATAACAGAGAGGGTTCTTTTACGTCCCTTTTCTATTGCTCATCTAATACCGTTTAGGCCCTTCTCTACTTCGCTAAGTTTTCCTATATCGTCGGCAAAAACCATGCACTGAGAGGCAATTCTCCTACTCCCGTCAGCACTTGTCCATAGACGGAATGAAAAGGTATGGACTTAGTGCTGAATCTTAGTGTACCCCAACCTTCACTGGGATGCCTTCAGTATTTCCACAAGGGGTCCATCATACATATCCTGCACTATCCGAATAAACTCTACCCTGTTTTGCATAATGCCTACCAAACTACATGTCGTGGGACAATGTCATAAGCCTTCTCCAAATTGATAAAGATGGCATAGAGATCTTTCTTTGCGCCCTATACTTTTCCGGAACTGATTTCCACGTACACTAGTTATATCCCGGAGGCGACATTCTAATACTCTCCCCCAGAGCTTCATAGCATGGCTCATAAGGTTGATGCCTGTATGGTTGCCACAGTCTTGGACATCACCTTTGCCCTTGAAGACTGATACTATCCAACTCTCACGCCATGCAGAAGGCATTCTATCTCTGCTGGCTATCCTTTTGAAAAATTTCCTTAGCCACCTGATTCATAGACTGCGCCACACTTCAACGGGAACTCTGTCTGGGCCTACCTCTTTTGACCTCTCATCCCCTTAAGAGCTCGCCCTAGGAGTCATTGCAGGAAAAATATACTCCAAAGAATAAAAATAGGCCGACGATGAATACGTAAAAGGGTTGCAGCATTAGGTTTGCAGTTGACTGCCGGAAATACCATCCAGCACATCACTCATGTGTTTCAATTGGGGAAAAATAAGAACCTGACTCAGTCGTGGGCGGGAAAAGGATGAGTGATGATTACTTCAATGGTCATCCAAGATAATTTTTAATTAAAATACATCAAAGAAAAGGCAAGGAGCAATAATTAACTGCAACATTTTAACCTCTCATTTTATACCAAACTTTTAATTTCCAAAAATGACTCCTGAAGAGCAATTCAATTGTTACTGACCCCCTATAATGACCTCTAACTCTTATCGACCCCATAAGAGTCGATACCCACCAATTTGACTATTCCTGTTTTAAACACAGTGGCAACATCGGACACATAGCACGTGAGGATGGTTTTACTTCCCAACCGACAGTAGGCCCTTCAACTTTAGGGTCCTTCAACTACAAGGACATTAGAGCTCCGTTCAAAATGTATTACTGAAGGGACTGCACAGACGCTACACTAATGCGACGCTTTTTGGGTATTAGCAGTACCCAGTTTTCCCAAAGCGGTCACCATTACAGTATTAACTGGGGTTGCGTTGCTTAACTTCAGTGATCAGACGAAAACTGGTGTGTCCAACGCAATTTGCCGCTCCCGACAGTAGGTCCTCTGAGGTAAGGTTCGAATCTACAACCACTGACTCACGAAACAGTTACACAGCTCGTCAGTTATCGAGGCAGGCTAGAGAGGCGTCTATTAAATGACCAGTCTGGCCATTTGATAGGTTCAATGGTAGCCTGAGGGGAGCTGGGTCACTGGAGACGAACCAGAGGATGGCAAAGATCCCAGATGGAGAGGTGAGCTGTGGATTATGTGGGGATCAAGTGGAGGATGTCAGACATGTGATATTGGCATGCTGCAGCGCTGGATCACTGCAGGAGGGGTTGGAGAACCCCCACATTGGAAGATTCTAGAGATTTAGGCATATGGGTCTAGCATGAAAAATTTCTCTAGCAAAGTATGCGTCACAAAGGATTACATAACCTTATTCAGCGCAGATTCTATCCTGGTCAAGGTAAACAGCTTCTTCCGCGTGAGAAGAAGTTTCGAGAAATCCTTCCATCAGACGGAAACCGACTAGTGTACGAACCCGTCCTACATGCCGGGTACAATATACGTCAAGATAGGCCATATTCCTAGGTGTGAAAAACCAGCTCGCCTCCTGACGTCACTAAAACTCGGCCCCCTAATAGGAAATAGGTCGAGGTGTGCATTATGCCGACATTTGTGGCATTAAGGTGGCAGTCAGTTAAGTAAAATGTGGTTCAACAGTTCATCCATTTGTTTCCCCTGTACCAATGGAACAAATAAGTACCGGACCCTGCCAATGACAAGAATGGGGTTAAGAATAATGAATGATGACGTGTTATAAAAATGTGCACACATACATACATGCAACCCTCTAATTCGTCACACGGTCAATTCATATTACAGTATATCATACGGCCTGGTCATTTACAAAGTCCTATTTTAATCTGCTTATTGTGCAAAGAAAGAGAGAGACAGA
>JAAFCE010001036.1:8998829-9023816 GCA_013389805.1 Trigoniulus corallinus
GCACTTGGATCTTTCCTTTCTCTAACTCGTCAGAGCACCCACCTAGGAACGAACCTGCAGTTTATGGGTTCAAGTCACTCACACTACGACTAGGTGACCGAGGTAGACAGCCAAGGGGGGGAGAGAAAAGGGAGCAAAGTGTATAACAGACCCTCATGAAGGACTTAATAACATTACCTGTTAGGTCACATCTTACTATCCCGCAGAGAGAGAGAGAGAGATACAAAATTGGATTGACTTATTGATCCACGGATTCCAACCCAAGTCCACACACACACACACACACACACACCTACAAACGCAGACAAGTGGGTGGAGTACAGGCGGAAGGACGAAGAGAAAGACGGAGGAGGAGGAGTACGTCTGACCAAAACAACTTGTCAATTGAGTAGTGTCTCTGGAGGACATGCTGTTGCCCACCCATCCGAATAATAATACAAAAACTGTCCACACAGCAGTCAACATGACGTCAAACAACCCCCTTCCCGTAATATTTAATATAAAACACTCAGCAAGCGGACCGAACCCACGACTAACTGAATGGAAACTATAGACATCCCCCTTTCATCCCCACCACGACTACTAATAATAACAATAGCAACAAAAAGCCGGATGCTTTATTATTATTATATCAGGTAATTTTTTATCCACGGGATACCAACTCTATATTACAGTGAAGGGAAAGGGGATAAGGGTTAGGGGGCAAGGGATGGGTAGAGGAACTTCCGCCAGTTTGATAATCAGATTATGGTGTTAGTTGAAGATATTTAGTAAAGCGTATAAAATGTGTAATTAAATGACATGGTGCATGCGAATTGTTGTCTTCATCTTCAAATCAACCATGATGAAGAAACGTACTCACTGTTATTAATATTATTATCGGCACCAGGAAAAGTAGTAGTTGCATTAAAATATATTTTCATCATCCAGGTGGATGTGATGGATAGACCTTTAGGAGGTGGGGGAGAGGGACAAAGAGGGCGGGTGGAGTATGGGATCATGTTTAGAGAGGGGAGATGGAAAAGGGAGAGAGAGAGTCCGACTAGCGATGATGGTCGCGCACAGGGATGAATGCAGCAATGTCCATGCGCAGAAAATGGCAAAGGAAGAGGAGAGACTATCACCTTCAGAGGAGCCAATTTTGGGCGAGGATGGAAGAGGGAAAGGCCAAATGATACATAAAGCAGGCTCATTAATAATTAAATTATTTTCAAAATACACGACTAACTAAAAGCGACACTGACACCTGGGTAGTTGTTTTTATCAGATACCCCCATGCCAAAGATGAGCAGCCGGACACAACTACACTTGAAAAATTTATGACAGCGTGAGGGAGGGAGCGGAGAGGGGGTCTTTGGAGAGTCAAGAGGGTCATCATTATCACTGGACAACACTTACATCAACTTTGATGACAAAGCAAATAATTCTCTCGCTTTGCTCGAAATAAACCTCCTCCCGGACTCGAACACTGTTATATATGTTCGAATCCGGGAGGAGACTAACAAGGCACAAGAGAGCACAAAAAATAACAAAAGGAGGGAGTGACAGGCATCGATAAAAACACTTTTCCCCCTCTTCCTCTTCCTCCAACTAGCAATTGTAATTAATCGACAATAAAATTGCAGTAGTTTGTGGTCACCTCCCCCATTGAACAGTGTGGTCATTTGTCGGATTTGCGTATACATAGATCACCTACGCCTGGATCTAGAAGCTCAAGGGACCTGGTGCTATTTTAATCTTCATTTTGAGATCGAAACTGTTGAATATTTCTACGTTTGCATATCCATAAGTTGGTAACTCGCCTCGGTAGTGCAGAGGTACTGTACTGAATTCGTGTATCGTTGGTCTTTTAGACCCCCTTCAACTGCAACTGTCATTAGAGCCCCATCCACTGCGTAGTTCTAATGCAGAGACTGCACAGACACTACGCTGACTAGGCGATTTTTGGGTATTAGCAGTACCCATTTTTCCAAGCCGCCACCCATATTAGTACTAGCTGGGGTTGCATTGCTTAACTTCAGGGATCAGACGAGAACTGATGTGCCCAACGCAATACAACCGCACTTGTCAGGTGGGAGATAAAGTCATGTTCCAGCGTGGTGTGTATCATGTCAACCGCAGGTAAAGACACCCCTTACTACATGGAGAGAATTATATGTGTAGTTCGGCAATAAGAGCCCCAACGAAGGAAAATCGCCCCTTTTTCTGTCCCACTAAGATAAAAAATAGGCACCCACCGTGCTATTGATCACCACTCATCACAATTTCTTAAGATCGATTGGGGTGCATTAAAAACTTTCAGTCTAAGGCCCATAAAGGTCTTCAATCAGTAGTGAGTATGGCGTCAATAAAATATTCAAGTTATCCGATTTTTACATAGTTGTTGGGCACCGTAGTGCCAATGTGATCGGTTTCCGAATTTCCGATTTTGGGCAGGCAAAAATTAGCTGTGAAGCTGGCAGTTTCTTTCGGGCGACCGAATGGTCAGATGGAAAGTCAAACCGTGATCTCATTCCATGCAAAAAAAGCCCATTTTTGCATGGAATGAAATATGATGTTCAGATCGGCAGGGCATCCACATGTGGGAGCTTGCATCCAATCGGTCATCATCGTCATCATCATCATCATCATACCCTTATCCCGCCTGTGGCAGGGTCGGGTCTGCGGGCTCACTGAACATGCTCTGACTAAGGGCACCCCAGCCAGGCGTCTAGAACCCGCAGGAAATACTGGCTTTGTCGTCTGTGGGGGAATGTCGGCCTACCGCACGTGTTCCAACACCACATTATACAACCAAAATAGAAATTTTGGCAGGTAGATTAATACTTCGTTGGTTATAATATGGTGGTTGACCTATTGCACAATAACAGTAAGCAACAGGGATATTCCAGACCGCACGAGGGCGCATCCCAGCTGTCATAAGCGAACAAAAGAAATCGACCCAAAATTGAAAGGCTAACGTGATATCCTCAGTCACTGGCTACGTAAAACCCCCATCCAACAATTCGACAGCATGCTCCCAATACCTACCAGACAAAGTAAATGTGTACAACTAATTCAGTTGAATTGTCAACCAGACGTTCAGTGAGTATCTGAAAGTAATAGGGTTAAGGCTGGTTCAGTGGCACGTGCAACAGCAGCAGATACCATGTGAGCAGACGAAGCAACCCAGAAACAGATGATGTCGGCGCGCAATTATGTACGGAGGGAGTTGAGGAATGGGACTAATGCCTAGTTCTGTATCACCGCACTTCAACGCTAATCACGTCGCCACTGATGACATTTTGATGACGTTTTGTGCTCATGCGTTATGAAGGACCGCCAGCGCAATTCCATAAGTGCAGCGCTTTATTTGGAGTCACCGCATGCCACCGTCATGTTTTACATTATCCTCCGCCATTTTTCAACCAGACAGCTCAACCGCCAGCCAATCAGAACGCAGCGTGACGTGCAGGACGCAGCGTGACCGTCATGCATAGCTGCTCTGTGATACCCCAAGTAGCAGTGTGACGTCACCATTTTTTGTGCTGTGTCGTCTGATTCAACGGTAATAGCGTTAGCGCGTGGGTATACGGAACCAGGCATAAAAGTGCACTCCCACACACTTATGATTGGCAGGTTGTACTGTAGACGATGCCCATTATGCCATTACACCATCCTTCACTCTTTATGCCACCTAGCGGACAGTGTCAAAATCAACTGGCGCGCGTCCTGGTGCTGGTGCGCTACATCACCATTTTGTTGGTTGTGTGCACGCTCTTTTTGCTGGTAGCACTTGCCACTGAACCAGCCTTTAGGCATGCATGAGCTCGAGGTGGTCAATAAAATACATATGGACACAGTGCCATCTTAACAGCATTATGAACACCTGGACAAAGCAGTGTGCTGGAACCCCTGTGATAACCACATGCAGGAATAATACGTAAATGGTCACTTGACATCCAAAGATTAGCATGGGGTCCATGTGTTAAGATGGCACTGAACGGACAGTGCTGAAAACACAGAACAAGGTTGACAACTGAGGAACAAAGATTGGTTTTCATCTGATCAGCAGCCACAACCCTTTTAGTCATGGTCATGGGTTATACACATAAACGAAATGTGTCCACGCACGTGATCATGGCTATAGATTAGCATAATTTGCCTATTTTGTTACTTTATACATTAGTTTGGGCACTACAAGCTGTCGATGCTTCATTTTACCAAATGGCTAGGTCCTCTCAGTTTGGCGTCTGTTTTACAACTCATTTTATAATATGCTACACTAGATTCAAAATGCAAAAAGAAGTGCTGGATTTATCCCATTAAAGTTTCAATCCTGCCACATCATACAATAGACAATCGTGCAATTATACTTCCAAATAATGAAGTTGCTTACTGTCTCAGTATGCAATAAAGAGGCAATCAAGTTAATAGTTGCATGTTGCTACCTTCTGTCAGGCGCTTATTGGATAGTAAAGTGACAGACTTCAAGGCTTACTGTTGCCAGGGCCCGCTCTAAGCGGGGGGAGGCAACCCGGACAGTTGTCCGGGACGCCATGTTGGCCTTAAGTGTGAGAACAGAGCACACAAACAGAGCGCTACCTCAAGGGGTGGCAATTTGTCTTTTTGTCCGGGGCGGCATAAAGTCAATCGTTATCGTCAATTCTAATGCCTAGTTACATATCACCACAGTTAAGAGCTAATCACGACGCTGTCGACATTTTGATGACGTTTTGTGCAAGTTCTTTAGAAAGGGGCGTCAGTGCAATTCCTTATATGTAGCGTTTATTTTTTTGGAGTCATGTCACTCACAACATCACGCACAACCTAACCGAAGCAGACAGTTAAACCGACAGCCAATCACAATGCAGCGTCACGCATAGCTACTCGGCAGCGCTCGAAGTAGCATTGTGACGTCACCACTTTTTGTGCTGTGTCGTCTGATTCAACGCTAATAGCGTTAGCGATTGGGTATATGGAGGGAGGTAATCTACGACAATACGTGGGAGAGCTCACTTCTGTTTCGGGCAAGAGCTGGGTCACTGGAGACGAAACAGAGGATGGCAAAGATCACAGGTGGCGAGGAGGACTGTGGATTGTGCAGGGATCAGGTGGAGGACGTCAGGTCTGCCCAGCACTGGATCACTGCAGAAGGGGTTGGGGAACCCCCAAATTGGAAGAGGTTCTGGGGTGGAGCAGCTGGAATGGGTGCGAAAGGCAAAGGTGTTGCTGGGGTGCTGGTGGAGATCTGGGCATATGGGTCTAGCATGAAAAGATCTCGCCAGCAAGGTATCCGTCACAAAGGATTGCATATTCATATTCATATGGAACCAGGCATTAATGCCTACTTCCATATCACCACAGTTAAACATTAATCACGTCAACACTGTCAGCATTTTGATGACGTTTTGTGCAAGCGCTTTAGAAAGAAGCGTCAGCGCAATTCCTTATATGTAGCGCATTTTTTGAAGTCACGTCATGCACAGCATGACGCATAACCTAACCAAAGCAGACAGCTCAACCTCCAGCCAATCAGAATGCAGCGTGATTTGCAGGACGCTATTTGAGTTGACCACCTGCCAACTCAAATAGCATCACGCATTGCTATTCTGCGGAGCCCGAAGTAGAGTTGTGACGTCGCCACTTTTTGTGCTGTGTCATGCGATTCAACGCTAATAGCGTTAGCGCGTGGATATAAGGAACCAGGCATAATTTCAACATACTATATTAAGCGACTGTATATTGACGGCTTTACTTACCAGAGTAAAAGTGTCGTTATTTTGACAAAAAATGACAACAGTATCCCAACCAAAATGACGTATGAAGGCACTCCGAGCAGAATTATGGGAAGAGTCTGGCGCAACTGTTCGATAAAATAATTTGTAACTCCGTCGATCACTAAGAGCTGGAGACGTGGAACCAAATGAAACCTATAAAGTATGTAATAATAATAATAAATAAAATCATATCGTCTGCCGTTCTGACAAGATAGGACTTATAATATTTAGCACCTACAATGGTCTGACATCCAGTTACAAAAATAAAGCCTATATTTATCACACCCGACACATGTTCTACGGATTCTTCTATTTCTTTAGCACAAGCAAGAGAAACATTATGAAGTTTAAAATCTCACAATTTGACAATTATTCAGCATCATCATCATCATACCCGTATCCCGCCTGTGTTCTGGATCGGATCTGCGGGATCTAGCCCTCCACTTTCGCCTTTCTCCCACCAGGTCCCCGTCCACCCTACACTACCATATCCTTAAGGGCAACCTGCTCCCACGTTTGCTTTGATCAGGGGCTGATCTAGGGGGAGCACTTCAAAAAAAGTGCGCCCCAAATATTTTTAAATATTCAGACTCCCTTAGTCCTCTACTGCCCCTTAGAAAATGCCCCATCTTCAGTGGCTTAGTCAATTGCAGATTGGATTGCAACTATTGGAATGGCAGTATAGAAATTGGGATAGCAAAGTAAAAATGCCTCATTAGTTGCCCTGCTGAATCATGCATCAATCGAAATATGAGCCCCATCGAGGCACTGAGGAAGGGGCAATTGCTCCACTGCTCTCCCCCGGATCCGGCCCTGGCTTTCGTCTCCCCTTTCCCTGGGTGCTTCAAGCCACCTGCATTCCTGCAATGGACCTAACATGTTCCTCCTCCTCTCCTCTTCTCATTACATGTCCATACCACTTCAATCTACTCGCCCTCATTCTTTCCGTGATGTCACCCCCCCTCCCAAGCTCACCCCAATATAATCGTTCTTCATACACCCCACTCATATACCAAAGCATTTGCACCGCGGCTACTTGCATTCTATTGACGTAGCTCTTCCTCACTGCCCAACACTGTGATCCATATAGCATAACTGGCCTAACACTGCCCTGTAAAACTTCCCTTTCAAATTGATTGGAACCCTCTTAACACGCAGGACTCCACTTGCCTGTCTCCACTTCAACCAATTCCCATTGATTCTATTGGTCACATCCCAGCCTATTTCTCTATTGCTCTGAAACAGTGAATCCTAAGTACTTTACCTCTCGCGCCTTTGTCACCAGTTCGCTCCTAGAGAGTACGTCACCATTATTCTCCTGTCCTTCACAAGTGAAAGCTAAATACTGTCTTCCTCATGCTTAACTTTAGGCCTCTTTGTTCTATCGCTGCTCTAAAGTCGATTAGGCCCTTCTCTACTTGTTCCCTGGAGGCAGTAAGTTTTCCTATATCGTCACCAAATAACATGCACTGAGGGGCCCATTCTCCAGCTCCCGTAAGCAGCTCGTCTACAACCAGAATGAAAAGGTATGAACTAAGTGCTGAACCTTGGTGCACCCCAAACGTGACTGGGAAGGCTTCAGTATTTCCTCAAGGAGTCCTTACCCTGGCTGTGGAATCATCATACATATTCTGCGCTATCTTAATAAACACTTCTTCTACCCCGTTTTTTCGTAACGCCTCCCAAACTACCTGTCGTGGTACACTGTCATAAGCCTTCTCCAAATCGATAAAGATGGCATGGAAATCTTTCTTTGCAGTAAAAAATATTGAAAAGAACGTTTATGAAATATTTGCTCATGGCTTTTTCAACTATTCGAATGATGACGTCACGCAACCGAAACATTCGGGCTAGTGGGGAGCGGCATATTGCGTTGGACACACCAGTTCTCGTCTGATCACTGAAGTTAAGCAACGCAACCCCAGCTAGTACTAACATGGGTTGCCGCTTACGGAAAGGTGGGTACTGCTAATACCCAAAAAAATCGTCGCATCAGCGTAGTGCCTGTGCAGTCTCTGCATTAGAACTACACAGTGTTGTCTCTTGGTGTTTTAGGTCCCTTCAACTACAAGACCATTAGAGCCCCATCCACTGTGTAGTTCTGATGCAGAGACTCCACAGACACTAAACTAATGTGACGATTTTTGGGTACTAGCGGTCAGTGGCGTAGCCAGGATTTTCTGAAGGGGGGATATGACAGTCGATAGGGTGAACCAGAATTTTCTGAGGGGGTGGATATGACTTGATAGGGTGTATAGCGCTTGGTTATATTCGAGGCCCAAGGGGGGTTTAACCCGCACCCCCCCTCCCCCGTTCGCTACGCCACTGCTAACGGTACCCAGTTTTCCCAAGCGGCCACCCATGTTACTGGGGTGAGAACTGGTGTGTCCAACGCAACTTCCCGCTCCCTAACTACGCAGTGGACGGGACTGTAATGACCTTTGTAGTTGAAGGGCCCTAAAACACCAAAAAGCAAAGCAATTCCTAACCCTTTTCCCGCCTATGGCAGGGTCGGGTTTTTTTTTGTTTGTTTGTTGGTGTTTAAGGTCCCGTTAACTACAAGGTCATTAGAGACCCGTCCACTGCGTAGTTCTAATGCATATGCTGCACAGACACTACACCAATGCGACGATTATTGGGTATTAGCAGTACCCAGCTTTCCCAAGCGACCACCCATGTCAGTACTAACTGGGCTTGCGTTGCTTAACTTCAGTGATCAGACGAGAACTGGTGTGTCCAACGCAACTCGCCGCTCCCGCAGGGTCGGGTACCCATTTGTCCCTCTGAATGCACACAGGGTGATATATTGGTCATAGTTTTTTCTGCAGCTGGTTGCCGGCCAAAGCTGCACCCCTACGCTTTATTTATCGTCGGTGTATTGTTTGTTGGGGAATCCTACCGACGCCAGGGGGGGGCGAGCTCCTACACCTGGAAATTTTGCCTTATCTACCCGTTGCGTAGTAGAGAGGGTTCTTTTACGTGCAAGTGCCATCGTACACCCACACGGGACCTCGGTTTTACTTCTCATCCGAAAGAAGGCACACTCGCGGCTTCTCTCTCGACCGAAAGCAGCCGATCCACCACGGTCCAGTATCGAACCTAGAACTACTGGCGTAGTTGCCGAGCGTGCTAACCACTACGCCACCGCGGCGGACGAAGGGCCCTAAAACACCAAGAAAACAAAAAACAACCGAGCTAGTGACGTCATCATCCGAATTTCTTTTATTATTATAATTACCTGAATGAGATTAAAGACTGATACAATGGATGCCAACTGTTCGGTGACTTGAGACGACGAACTTCCTAATAGCATAATCATCTGAGGTTTAGAGTAAATAGCATGAAAGAAAGCATCCACAGCTGCTCCGGTATTTCCCTGTCAAAAATAAAATATACATTTGATCCATAAAAGGAAATAGGTGAATAGATCACGTGTGAAAAAAGGGGCACCGCACCATCCATCACCAAGTTGTCACTTTTTCGGCAAGAAAAAAAAAGGACGAAAAAAAAATGGCAGCCTTCATCGTGTTCCACAATAACGGAAATCTTTGAAGATTTTCAAATGTCATGATGGAGCTTTCGATGTCAAGCACGTAAAAAAATGTACCATTTCAAATTACGTTCCATCAAAGGACTTCTTTCCTTGTGAGTTTCTTTCTGCCAACCAACTTCCAACATTTATAAATGTACATCATAAAAAAAAAAGAGTGAGTGCGTCGTTGGAAGTTGTCAAATTGATCGACCTCTTCAGTCGAGTGATAAAAGAGAAGTCACGTGATTGAGGTAACCATTATGCTTTCTAAAAATTTCAAAATATGAAATAATAGAACACTCTTGTCCTGTGCTCTTGTCACATGTTGTTAAGTTCAAGAGTTCGCAACTGCTAGTGATGTACAAAACATGATGAAGTGGAGGCAGGCAAAAAGGATGCTTGAAGGATCCAAATGTAACTAGAGGAAAAGTTCTACAGGACTAGGGCCAGAAATGTTGAACAATGTGAAAGGGATACTAGAGTTGGGTCTGTCATCTCAAGAGCGGGGAAGGAGCTAGTGAAGTCCAAATTGCGTTGGACATACCAGTTCTCGCAAGATCACTGAAGTCAAGCAGCGCAAGACCACGTTAGTACCAACATGGGTGGTCGCTCGGGAAAGCTGGGTACTGCTAATACCTAATAATCGTCGCAGTAGTGTAGTGTCTGTGCAGTATATGCATCAGACCTACACAGTGGCCGGGTCTCTAATGACCTCGTAGTTGACGGGACCTTAAACTCCAACAAACAAACCAACATGGGTGGTTGGCAAAGAACGTTGGGTCTCTCAAACTTCCCCTCTTCAAGATCTCCTGCGAGGGAGCGGCGACTTGCGTTGGACACACTAGTTCCCGTCTGAACACTGAAGTTAAGCAGCGCAATCCCAGCTAGTGCTGACATGGGTGGCCGCTTGGAAAAACTGGGTACTGCGAATACCCAAATATCGTCGCATTAGTGTTGTGTCTGTGCAGTCTCTGCATAAGAACTATGCTGTGGACGGGGCTCTAATGACCATGTAGTTGATCGGCCCTAAAACACCAACAAACAATCTCCTGCGAGCAGCCTCCTAAGGGTACGGCCTATTATGACTGCTCGGCTTACTCCCCAACCCGTGAAAGCAAACGAAACCATAACAGGGATGCAGGCCTTAATGACAGATGGCGTACCCTAACTTTGGCATGGGTAACCTTCCTTTCTCGATTATTTGGTGTTTTAGAGCCCTTCAACTACAAGGTCATTAGAGCCCCGTCCACTGCGAAATTCTAATGCAGAGACTGCACAGACACTTCACTAATGCGACGATTTTTGGGCATTAGCAGTACCCAGTTTTTCCAAGCAGCCACCCGTGTCAGTACTAACTGGAGTTGCATTGGTTAACTTCAGTTATCAAACGAGAACTGGTGTGTCCAACGCAATAAGCCGCTTGCTTTCCCTTCTCGGACTGTGAGACTTTGTTAAGGCGGATCAGGGGGCTGGATCAAAATAAGTAGAGGGCCGGGGGATTGCCCAATTGTCGCTTTACCAAAACGGGACATCAGATTATTGGGCTTACATTCTAACAGCTAGAAGGTACAGTTGGGACTTTGCTTTCTCTGACGTTGTCGAGGATCGAGCCCGCAACCACGAACTCACCAGTCAAGCAGGCCAAGCAGCTATTAGTAAGCCATGGAGGCGGTCCAACTGTTAGGGAAACAGGGAAGGACGGAGAGAATAAGGACCCTATTGTACTAAGGAATTTGATCAATCTATAATCATTTCTACAATAAAAGGGGTAGCTCATGACAAAAGACGAGCACAGCTGAGGCCCCCTGCCTGCCCGAGTCAGGCCATTGTTTCTATCAGGATGGGATCCCGTGTTGTCAGTAATCAGACACTCCTACCGACAGTGGCAACATTTGAGAGTCAAGAAAACGTGTACCGTTGGTGTATGCACAGGAAGCTTCAAACTACTCAATAGACTATTGGTTTGGCATCGGATGTGGTTGAGTACTCGCATATGCCAAATAACGTCCTATTGCCCACCCCCACCAATCCCTTCTCTCATTCATCAGTCCCCCCCCCCCCTACCTTGTTTATCATTTATGCTCGAATAAACCACACTCAAAATTCTCCCAGTGCTAACACACACACATCCTATTCGGACTTCTCTTCAAACTAACCCCGTCCCTGCTCCCTTTGTGATTTAATATCCGACCACCTTGCTACCACCTCGTTTTTCTTTTCCACTGCCAAAAATAATGTTCACCCTTTCTAACCCACACCTACAATCTACGCTGAGTTTTTCTAACAAAAGGTAGATGAACTGAATAATGAAAGCCCTTTTCGCCCCTTTCTTTTGCTGCTCCTCCTTCTCCTCCTGCTGATGCACTTCCTCTCTGGTCTTCGCTGTACCAAACAAGTAACTAAGCGGCCGCGGCGGTTGAATTCAGCATCAATGTCTGCCGTTTCCCATAAGAAACATAAGTGAGAGCATTGATAACTTTTTTGTGATAAAAAATAAATAAATGTACTTTTTATATTGAGCACAGCAGACTAATGTCTTCTAAGACGGGCCCCTGAGAAAGAGAGGTGAAGAGAAGAACAGTGGTGGTAGTGACACCGGGAATTGAACTCAGATCGCTTGGACATCATGTGAAACCCAAGTCTACTACCGCTAATCTATTGCTCGTGTTTTACACGTGCAACAATCCGCAACCTCCCACGGTCACGCATCAGAGGCTCCAGTGGCGTAGCCAGGAAAATGCTTCGGGGGGGGGGGGGGGGGGGTTTACGCAAAAAAACTTAGTACCCCCTCCCTGGGGACAAACTTTTTTCCCATCGTTCAAAAGAGTTTCCCGGAAATTTCGAGAGGTGTTTTAACACATAGAACACTCCCCCTGGCTACGCCGGTGAGAGGCTCACTAGGTAGCAGTGCCAGACTTAACCTAGGCTATGTAGGCTGAAGCCTAGGGCCTCAACATTTAGCAGGCTTCAAAACTGAAGAAAACGGCCTCAAAAGGGCTTGAAAAGGGCCTCAAAATTGAAATAGCCTAGGGGCCTCTCAATATCTAAATCCGGCACTGCTAGGTAGCGTTCTCATTTGGGTGACTCAGTTGTTTGGTTACTAGTGTCTTAGGGCCCTTTAACTACAAAGATCATTAGAGCCCCGCCCACAGCATAGTTCTTACGCAGAGACTTCACAGACACTACACTAATGCGACGATTTTTGGGGATTAGCAGTACCCAGTTTTCCCAAGCGGCTGCCCATGTCAGTACTAACTGAGGTTGCGTTGCTTAACTTCAGTGATCGGACGAGAACTGGTGTGCCCAACACAGTTCAGGCACGTATGATAGGCTCCCGCCGGCCCATTTTGCCGATTACGTTCCATACTGCGCTGAAAGAGTTCTAGTGATAACGCGCTACACGGAACATCGACTTTACTCGCCTTGTTGAGGAAGGCGCACGAGAATCGAACCCGCCACCATAGACTCACTAGTTCAGTAGGCTTCCCCTAAGCCACTTTGTTTTGTTGGTATGTTAGGACCCTTCAACTACAAGGTCATTAGAGTCCCGTTCACTGCGTAGTTTTAATGCAGAGACTGTACAGACACCACACTCATGCGACGATTTTTGAGTATTAGCAGTACTCAGTTTTCCCAAGCGGCCACCTATGTCAGTTTTTTGGTGGGGTTTAAGGTCCCGTCAACTACGAGGTCATTAGAGACCCGTCCACTGTGTAGGTCTGATGCATATACTACACAGACACTACACTAATGCGACGATTATCGGGTATTAGCAGTACCGAGCTTTCCCGAGCGACCACCCATGTCAGTACTAACTGGGCTTGCGTTGTTTAACTTCAGTGATCAGACGAGAACTGGTGTGTCCAACGCAATAAGCTGTTGCTGGCGGTTGAATTGAGGCCGTGGTTGTTGGTTCCGTTCTGTCAAGGTGCCAGGAAGGAAATGCGCGTTCTAGTAGATGGAAAGTAAAGGTGTGTCCTTTTTCACCACTGAATGTAAACGAACCTGTCCTATACGGAACGAAGTACATCAGCGTGTCGATCGGCAAAGTTCCCAGGTGAAGGGAGTCACCACTCACTCTGGCGTCGATAAATTATTTTTAGCAGTGCGGAGAGACCAAAATAAATAACCAAATACTTGGTAGCGTGTCAGAATGTCACGCTTCGGTGGCGCAGAGGTAGCACGCTGATAGCTACTATGTCATTGATTCCAACTTCCATCCTGGGGCGAGATGGATTGGCTACTTTCGGGTGAAAGACAGAGAGAGGCCCCTAGTGCGCCTTCCGTCGGACGAGAAATAAAACCGTGGTCCCGTGTGCTATAAGATGTCATTTCCGGGTAAAAGAACCCTCTCAACTATGCAACGAGTTGATGAGGCAAAATTTCCAGGTGTAAGAGAGCTCGCCCCCTACGACGCCCTAGCGTCGGTGGAATGCCCCAACGAAAAGGAGCCCGACGATAAATAAGTATATGGGTTGCAGCTTTGATCGGCAGCCGGCTACGTGAAAATACAGTTCAATAGATTGGTTTGCTGGTGTTTTAGGGCTCTTCAACTACAATATCATTAGAGCCCCGTCCACTGCGTAGTTCTAATGTAGAGACTGCACAGACACTACACTAATTGGGACGATTTTTGGGTATTAACGGTACCCGGTTTTCTCAAGCGGCGACCCACGTTAGTACTAACTGGGGTTGCCGCAGGGCCCGCTCTAAGGGGGGGGACAACCCGGACATTTGTCCGGGGCGCGATTTTGGCTGTAGGTGTGAAAACAGAGCACGCAAACAGCGCGGGTTCAGGGGGGGGGGGCAATTTGTTCTTTTGTCCGGGGCGGCATAAGTGCTAGACCAGGCGCTGGGTTGCGTTGCTTAAATTCAGTGATCAGATGAGAACTGGTGCGTCCAACGCAATAAGCCGCTCCCTACAGTCCAATAGATCGCCCATTTGCCCATTCAGAGACACAAAGATAGGTACATGACCCTACCATCAGCGGGAAAAGAGTCAAGTGCTGCATTTTTATTTTTTTGGGCGAAGGGTTCGAACTCACGGCCATGAGGTTGAGAAAATATTTCCATAAATACAAAAGCGACCCCTGAAATTGGCTTTCAGCAACGCATACTTGCAAAACAGTGAAGTCTTTACTTGCCCGAAACTGAAGTCTTAGGCCGGTCGCACACACAGCCACTTGCAGCGGCCACTAGTGGCGATCATTAGTCGCTGTACACGGCCACCAGTGGCTGCCACAGGCGGCAGCAACGAGATCTCATGCTTGCGGTGATAGGAAAAACGCCGCCACTGGCGACAAGTAGCGAGATACGGCGACTGCCGCAGCTTGTGGCTCAGTAGCGCTACTGCAAACGCCGTGTCTGCGCTGAGCCTATTTGATTCCAATTAGAAACGCAGTCCACAACGTGTGGTCGACACTAGCAGCCGCCACAAGTGGCTGTGTGTGCGAGCGGCCTTACTTTCAAGAGATCGCCCTCTGGCATCAGGGAAAGGAGTAGATCTAACAGTTTATTTAACGTTGGGTATTTTAATGCCTCGACCTCTGTCTGGATGCAGAGGGTATCGAATGCACCACATGGACCTTCCCGGAGGTTTGTGTCTCGCCGTCGAAGCAAAAGATGCACTCTAGCCCTGAGTCGGAATCGAACTCTTAGCAACACGCTCACGAGACAATCGCGTTATCCACTAAGTACACTCACTGGCTATTCAAGCTGCCTGACACACTAGCAATAAAATATGTATTGATATCAGTTAAATCGATACAAATCGATATAATTCAGATGTCTTTTTCTCTACCGGAAAAGTTTAGGTTATCTGTTAGTAGTGTGGTGAGGTTACGTTCCGTATGTTGTGCAGGTGTCTTGAGTTCACCTCCCAGCTGTGAAGGTAGTGGCACCTAACAACGCGGTTAAAGATAGGGTCACTACGACGATCGATGAATAATGAAAAACATTCTTCCAAAAGCAGAATAGACGTAATTTGTGGATTTTTGGATAGAGGGGAAAGGAAGTAGTAATCTGAGGGACTTCCGGGTCGGATTATGCAAGTGTTTAATAGTAGCGATCAACGTTAACAACTAAAGGGCTTATTTTGTCGAGAATGTGATTAAAGATTACGACTTGTGCAACAGTGCGTTCTTAATCCCGGATTACCACAACAGGGAGGGGGATGCCTTTGATGCCAAGGCACAGGAGGATGAGGGGGACAAGGGTTCAGCTTGTAATATCTGGCCACAGGAGGGTAATAATTAAGATGAAAATCCTTCTAAGGCTAGGCGAAATGCCGACATCCTGTCATTAGTAATAATACGGCTTGAACGGGTTAAGGGACGTCGGGAGCGGCTCATTGCGTTGGACCCACCAGTTCTCGTCCGATCACTGAAGTTAAGCAACGCAATCCCAGTTAGTACTGACATGGGTGGTCGCTTGGGAAAACTGCGTACTGCTAATACCCAAAAATCGGCGCATTAGTGTAGTGTCTGCGCAGTCTCTGCATAAGAACTACACTGTGGATGGGACTCTAATGACCTCGTAGTTGAAGGGCCCTAAAACTCAAACGACACACAAAAGGGACGTCCATTAGTAGTCCAGCGGACAACAATAACTTTACGACGGCATTAAATATCATCGGAATTGAACCTGCGAACCATGAACTAAGTGGTTAAAGTGAATTTAAGGTTCAACTTCTTTCGGCACCACCGAAGCAATTAAAAGCTTTTGACGAATTTGTGCTCAGTTTTCGCCGGTTCTATTCTGACCACCAAAGTTAATAGGCCCTTTTGTTCTCCAAAGGAATGAGAACTCTGTAGCGTGCAGTACATAGTACACTTCCGGCTGTAAGAGTTCGCTTCCTGTCTGGAGTCGTTAAACCAATATGCAAACTACATTGCACATTGATTATTAGTAGTTGTTGTCAGGGCTCAAGAGAATCTTACCGCAAATGTTCCTTTCAAGGTGTGTCTTTGAGGGCTTCTGTTCAGGGAACACAGGCCCCCTCTCTCTGTCTGTCTGTCCGGTAACACCTCTTTCTCTCTATATACATGCTGAATAATACATTTCTCTGATCAAACACTTGCATTTCATCCCTATCATACAAGGTGCAAAGGGAGTTCGAGTCCCAGGCCTTATCTTCTTTCCTTACTGCCTTATACTTTTTTTATGGGCCCCAAGTCAGGTTTTTGCGAAGATTAAGGAGCCCAATAACTCCCGTTCCCCAGTCCCACCATCTACTGGAATGTAACAAGAAATTCTTGCTGCTGATGTTTCAGGACAATGACAACGACTATCCACCAATCACTGCTACTGCAGGATCTCAAAGTTCTGGAAACTGGTAAAGGGGCTCGAGAACAAGAAAAGATACTTGTGTGGGGGAGGAGGACGAGGAGGAACAGGAGCAGGGAGACTCCACACATCTTATTTTTCTTTTGTTGTTGTCGTAGTCTTGGAGAGTTGGTGTATTCATACTGTTGGATATCTGGAACTGTTCCAAGGTAGAAACGGATCGAATATTCACCTCACATCAAGGTGGGCGTGCATTTTTCCTGGTAGGCGAGAATGAAGAGGAGGACATTAGTCCCTAGTTGCATTTCAATGATTTGACAAGTGTCTGGGAATACCAGTGACTCTGGGTTGGGTTTGGCGTTGGTGAATAATGGACGACTGGAAAAAGTAATGACGTGTATTATTGAGGGAGTGCTTTCTGTCTCCCCCTTCTCTCCCGCTCGTTTTCATTTCTCATTTGGCAGCCTGCAAGTTCTCTCTCTCTTCTGCCTTGGTGTCACTTGCGGGTCCTGTGACCTAACGTCACTGTGTTCCCTTCTCCACCATCCGGACACTGAAATTCTGTACCTTTGGCCTCGGCTCCCACCCGGCCTTCCTCCTTTCTTCATGCCTTGCCTTTCATTAAATATGCGGTACATTCCTCTTTGCCTAGGTTCCGCCTCTCCTTCGTTCTAGGTTCGCCGCCCGTTTCCCTAGGCTTGCACTCAGCCTGGCCACGCCTAATCATTTTGCCCATCTCTCACTCAGTGCACACACTCGGGCAAGGCAATCAATAAGAACAGCGCTACTGTACACAAACAACAGCTCAGAAAATTGCTAACTTCTGGACGGTTTTTTGAGATGCAATTCAAATACCAATAAGTACGTGTCCTCAATTCATCTTTTAGTTGCACTGAACAGCAGGCCCTCGAATCAGTGCAAGACGAGGGTGTGATGTTGTAAGGCTCAACGACGGCTTGTTAGATCCTTTTTAGAGTTGATTTAGTAGCATATTATAATTCTACTCTCATACAAACCTCGCCTCTGTGGCGCAATTTACTAGTAGTGTGCTCGATTTACCGTGCCAGTGGTTCCAGGTTCTATACTGAATCGAGGTGGGTGACATTATCGGGGGAGAGAGAAGCCCCGAGTGCATCATCCTTCGGATGAGAAGGAAAGCCGAGATCCCGTGTGGTGTACGATGGCATTTGCACTCAAAAGAACCCTTCCTACCATGCAACGGGTACATGAAGCAAAATTCCCAGTTGTAGGAGCTTGCCCCCGGCGCTGGTGGAGTGCCCCAACGAACAGCAGACTGACGATAGATAAGCATAGCAGTTACAGCTTTGGTCGGCAGGAGGCTGCGGAAAAACCCCATCCAACAGATCACTCTAGTGTCCATTCAGAGGGACAAGATGAGTGTTCAACCCTGCCATAGGCTAGAAAACGGTTAGTAATGGCTTTTTTAAATTCTACTGTCATATTCCTCCCACACTGTCTTTGGCCCTCCATCTCTCTCCCTCTCCTTCCGCCTAGCCACTCCATGCAACCCTCTTAGGGAGCGGCAAATGGCGTTGGACACACCAGTTCTCGTCTGATTACTGAAGTTAAGCAACGCAACCCCAGCTAGTAATAACATGGGTAGCCGCTTGGGAAAACTGGGTACCGCTAATACCCAAAAATCGTCGCATTAGTGTAATGTCTGTGCAGTCTCTGCATTGGAACTATGAAGTGGACGGGGCTGTAATGACCTTGCAGTTGACGGGCCCTAAAACACCAACAAACAAACAACTGGAAATTATTCCGAACTCCACACACATTTTACCCTTTTCGTGCGTTCCAGCGTGGCACAGAAATGGGGCACTGGACCCTGCCATAGGCGAGAGAAGAGTTAGTAATGATAATTCCGCCTAGTGCCGGCCAAAAATCGTCCCTAAAATTAGAGCTATGCAGTGGACGGGGCGTAATCACGTTGTAGTTGAAGTGCCCTAAAACCTTTTAGAGCACTTCAGTGCAGCCAAGTTGCGTTAGGCACACCAGTTCTCGTGAGATCAATGAAGTTAAGCAGCGCAAGCCCACGTCAATACCAATATGGGTGGTTGGTAATGAACGTTGAATGCTGCAAATTTCGCCTCTCCTTCGTCCTCTTCACCTACCTCCTCATCTCCCGCGAACAGCCTCCAAAGGGTTCGTCCTGTTATGGCTGCTTGGCTTACTCCCCAATCCATGAAACTACTCCAGCATACCACCAGCAAAGCAAAAAGCAACTCCTAACCCTATTTCCCGCCTATGGCAGGGTCGGGTACCCATTTGTCCCTCTGAATGGACACAGGGTGATATATTGGACATTGTTTTTTTTTCTGCAGCCGGTTGCCAGCCAAAGCTGCACCCCTACGCTTATTTATCGTCGGTCTAGTATTCGTTGGGGAATGCTACCGAAGCCAGGAGGCGAGCTCCTACACCTGGAAATTTTTGCCTCATCTACCCGTTGCGTAGTAGAGAGGGTTCTTTTACGTGCAAGCGCCATCGTACACCCACACGGGACCTCGGTTTTACTTCTCATCCGAAAGAAGGCACACTCGCGGCTTCTCTCTCGCCCGAAAGAAGCCAACCCACCATGGTCTAGTATCGAACCTAGAACTACTGGCGTAGTGAGCTAACCACTACGCCACCACGGCGTGTCTACTCCAGCATACCACCAAAGGACAAAAATGGGTACCCGTCCCTGCCATTGATGAAGAAAAGGGTTAATGTTTAGGCAGGTCGATATTTTTTCTTTTCTGTAGAGAGGGTTTAATTCCGCACTGTGATGACATCATCCGTTGGACACATCGTCTTTCCATCTGACACAGAGCACACTTCCGGGCTTTCTTCCATAGCAACCAAAAGAAGGTGCACAACTCACCCAGAATAGAACCTGCATGGACGGATTCAAATCAAACACTTTTTCACTTCCCTTCAGCTTCTCCTAATGGGAATTAATGCCCTGATTACGCGTGTTTTTTTTATCTGAGTGGAAATTTTGGTTGAATCGATATTACTTCCGGTAGGAAAGTAAGGTCAAAAGTGGTGTGAAATTCTAAGTAACGTCACACTTCATAACTGCAAGCTAGTTGAAAGGCTGACAATTATTCCCTGTTGTGGGAATTATGGGCTTAATGGTCCATAGAACTACTGCTGGAGCCATTAATTGAAGACAGAGGTAACTTTTAATAGCCTGCCTCGGTGGCTCAGAAGGTAGCGTGCTCTATACTGCTTCAGTGGTTCCAGGTTCGAGGTAGATTGGCATCCTTCGGGCGGGAAAGAAGTAAAGCCGGTGCTCCATCGTCAGTATCGTGTAGTGTACGATGTCTTTTGCATGTAACAGACCCTTAACTACTAAGCAACCCCTAACCCTTTTCCCGCCTAAGGCAGGGTCGGGGAGCAACCAGCTCTCGTCTGATCACTCAACTTAAGCAACGCAACCCCAGCTAGTACTGACATGGGTGACTGCTTGGGAAAACTGGGTACCGCTAGTATCCAAAAATCGTCGCATTAGTGTAGTGTGCGTGCAGTCTCTGCATCAGAACTATGCAGTGGACGGGGCTCTAATGACCTTGTAGTTGAAGGGCCCTAAAACACCAACAAACAAAGCAGGGTCGGGTGCCCATCTTGTCCCTCTGAATGGACACAAGGGAGATATATTAGTCATTGTGTTTCCGCAGCCGGTTGCCGACCAAAGCTGCAACTCCTATGCTTATTTATCGCCGGTCTACTGTTCATTGTTTGGGAAATTCTACCGACACCAGGTGTCAGGCTCCAACACCTGGAATATTTGCCTCATCTACCCGTTGCGTAGTAGAGAGGGTTCTTTTACGTGCAAGTGACATCGTACACCCACACGGGACCTCGGTTTTATTTCTCATCCGAAAGAAGGCGCACTCGGGGCCTCTCTTTCTCCCGAAATTAGCCAACCAACCTCGGTCCAGTATCGAATCTAGAACTACTGACGCAGTTGCCGAGCCTGCTAACCATTACGCCACCGAGGCGGGTTTCTACTAAGCAACGGATAGAAAACAAATTTTCCTGGTCTAGGCCCTCGCCCTTTGGCGTCGCCCTAACGAGCAGTAGGTCGACGATAAAAATAAGCATAGGGGTTACAGTTTAGGTCGGCCAACAAATCGCCCAAATGTCCGTCCAGAGAGACAAATGTACGTGGGCGCCCGTCTCGGTGTGATACAGAGGTAGCGAAGTTGACTTCTACGTCAGTGATTCGAGGTTCGATACTGGATCGAGGTGGTTTGGCTTCCGTCGATTGCAAGAGAGCGAGGCCTGCAGTACATCCGAAAGTCGGCCGAAGCATTAGGTTGGCAGCCGGCTGCGTAAAAATACTGCCTTACAGTCGTCCATTGTCCCAACGGGACGAAACTGGGCACCTGACATCGCCATAGGAGACCTCCACTATAACTACTATTAGTAGCAGTGAAGGTCGGTAAAGAAGACTGGGATGTGACCCATAGGATCAATGTGGGGTGGATGAAGTGGAGTTCTACGTGACTGGAGGGTCCTAAGAAAATTGAAAGGAAAATTCTACAGGGCAGTTGTTAGGCCAGCTATTCTGTATGGATCAGAATATTTGGCAGTAAGGAAGGGCCACGAAAACAGAGTGCAAGTTCCTGAAATGAGAATAGGGCGGTACGTCGAGAACAGACAGATTTAGGAATGAGGATATCCGGGGTAGTTTGGGGGTAGGGGATATCGCGGAAAAGATGAAAAAGAATAGAGTGAGGTGGTATGGGCATTTGATGAGGAGAAGGAAGAGCTAGTTAGGTCCACCGCAGGGATGCGGAACGTTATTGGAAGCACCCGGGGAAGGGAAAGACCAAAGCAGACGTGGCAGCGGGTGGTGAGCGGCTGTATTGCGTTGGACACACCAGTTCTCGTCTGATCACTGAAGTTCACCAACGCAACCCCAGCTAGTGCTAACATGGGTGGCCACTTGGGAAAACCGGGTACCGCTAATACCCAAAAATCGTCGCATTAGTGTAGCGTTTGTGCAGTCTCTGCATTAAAACTACGCAGTGGACGGGGGTCTAATGACATTGCAGATGAAGGGCCCTAAAACACAAACGAACCAACCAAAAGTGGCAGCAGGCTGTACGTAAGGATATGGTAATGTTCGGGGTGGGTGAGGACTTGTGGGAAAGAGGCGGGAGTGGAGGACCAGACGCGGCAGACCCCACCCTGCCACAGTAGGATAGAGCGGCTGTATTGTGTTGGACACACCAGTTTTGGTCTGATCACTGAAGTTCAGCAACGCAACCCCAGCTAGTACTAACATGGATGGCCGCTTGGGACAACTGGGTACCGCAAATACCCAAAAATCGTCACAATAGTGTAGTGTCTGTGCAGTCTCTGCATTAGAACAATGCAGTGGACGGGGCTCTAATGACCGGTGTAGTTGAAGGGCCCTAAAACACCAATGAATCAAACACAATGGGATAACGTAGGATGGCCATAACAGGTATTCGGGTGGCTGAAAGCTCTATTCAGCAAATGGAAAAGCGTAATTTGAGTTTACGCATGAGCAGCGAATTCGGAAGCACAGCTTGACAGGAGGTCATGACGCATGCGCAATGTTCATTTCGGAAACCGTATTAAAAAATATACTAATGTTACTCTTTAAAGCAATTGAAGGGGAGTTCACTCACTCTCATTGAAAATGTTGAGTAAATATCGTATGTGTATCTATTTTTATTAGATTGAATTTAATTGAAATTGATTGTTATTCCCTCAAGAGGTTGAGGCACTTTCTTGGGGCTTTTCTTCTCTTTTCTTTTTATTTTTCTGTCGATAAGAAACTGCATTTTCTGGATAGAAACCGTATGGATGTGCGCGCTCGCGCACTCTGGGATTTTTAAAAAAAGTCTCCAATCTTATCTCAGAAGAAGTTTAAAGTAATGAAAGGGATGGCTACGGTAGAACATTAAGGGGGACAGGTACTATAACGTAATTTCAAATATGATAGAGAAACCAAATATCTTTTTTTACTTCTGTCATCAACGGGACAACAATGGCAGGGGTGGCCATTTTCAATTCGATCAACACTTTCACTAACAAAATGTTGACGACTGAGTCAATATTTTACCTCTCTCATACACACGCACCTCACACAGTACAACCCTTTCTTTTGTTTGTGAGGTGAGAGTGAAGGTGTCTCACTCTCCTATCTCGTTATTTTTTCTCTCTCCCCCCAAATTTTATAGTTTGCTTTAGGAGGAAGACAAACGTGAGTAGAAAAGAAGGAAGGAACTGTGGCACTCTAAGAAATTGAATCCCAAAAAATGGGTATCAATAATATCACCCAAACGGATGATAAATGAACGACCCTTCTCGTTTTTAAATTTTCGACATACTCCGTTTCCTTCACCTCCTCGCTCCTCAAACTTCTACCCCTTCCCTCCTCTCACATCATTCTGACATTCCTGGCGTCGATTAATTTGGGAGATGGACGTTTTCTTACTACGCAAACCCCTTGTTTCAGCATTTTTTGGACTAAATCTTGGTGTCTCAAACTCCTAGTACCAAGGTTCGGTTCTGGTAAAGGCTGCTGCATCTTAAGCTTTTCAACGCTGGAAACTAAATAATAAAGTTGTCAACTTGCTCATAGAGTCTGGTTGCCAATTTTTTAACACATTGGGCCACATGAGAAATCTGTGGTTTACGGAAGTTTCGCCCCCGACATTTCGCCCCTGGGTACTTTTCGCCCCCACTCATTTCGCCCCTCGGACGTTTCGCCCTCGGATGTTTCGCCCCTGGGAAGGTAAATGGCCGTCTTTTTGTTATTTTTTGTTATTCCGTTTTAGGTAAGGTAAAAATCAACGGCTAGTGCAAACTGACCCTTGAGTCAATGCCAGCCCTTGATTTTTACCTTATTTTGGCCGGTTTTTTTTGTTATTCCGTTTTTACCTAGAAAAACAGCATTGTTCGTTCGGACCTTTTTCTGAGTGTTTTAAGGAATAGGTTAGGTGAAAATTCAGCAATTTCGGCAAGAATGCTACGCATTGTGGAGGACATCAACGGTAGAAATTTAATAGACTTTCTGAAAGGCATAGCCTAAATATCTGGACATACACTTTACCATCTAATAAAAAAATGATACGAATTTAAAAAAAAAACACTAGTGCCCTACAAATCGATGTGTTTTCAGACATAAGGTAGCGACACGCGCATGCGCCAAATTTTACGTTGGTAGTTTTAAGCATCGACGCTGCCGCTATTTTTTTAAGTACAATTTAGCAGACGAACATCACTTAAAAAAAGACTTTGACGACGTAAATTTTACGTTTTAAGTTTGCGTTTACGCCGTTTACCGGCCATTTACTTTCCCAGGGGCGAAACATCCAAGGGGCGAAATGTTCGGGGGCGAAACGTCCGAGGGGCGAAATGTGTGGGGGCGAAAAGTACCCAGGGGCGAAATGTCGGGGGCGAACGTTCCGGATCCCGAAATCTGTTGGACAGTGTTTTTACACACCTGGCTGTCAACCTAATGCCATAACCTTTATTTACCCTCGGCCCATTTTGATTTTCTTTTGAGCACTTTTCCTCCACCTACGCCAAGGGTCATAGTCCTGCATCTCAAAATTTTGCCAAACTACACATCCCATGTACTAAGGGTTATTTTACGCGCAGTGGAGACATCGTACACGCCACATTGAACCCCGGCTTTACTTCTCATTCGACGGGAGGCCCACTGGGGCCTGTGCACGTTTGAAAGCAACCAACCGACTGAGCCACCGCGACAGATCAAACACCGGTATATCGCAACGTTGTAATGATAAAAAGCAAGCTTCTAACCCAGTGTTTTTCAACCTTTTTATTGGAATGGAACCCTTTGGAACATTTAGACCTTTCGCGGAACTCCATACAGTGACAGAAAAAAGATATTAATTGCTACACGGGTGTGTGTGTTAGCATAAGCAGTTGAATTTGTGAGGGAGCGGCGAGTTGCGTTGGACACACCAGTTCTCGTCTGATCACTGAAGTTAAGCAACGCACGCCCAGTTAGTACTGACATGGGTGGTCGCTCAGGAAAGCCGAGTACTGCTAATACCCAATAATCGTCGCATTAGTGTAGTGTCTGTGCAGTATATGCATTAGAACTATACAGTGGACGGGTCTCTAATGACCTCGTAGATGACGGGACCTTAAACTCCAACAAACAACAACAAATTGAATTTGTGGCCTAATTTTTGAGAGAGACACCCGAAGTTCATCTTCGACAGACAAAAGTTGTTCTCATTTCTTGTGTTTTCATTGTTGATTTTATATTTTACCTTGCCATTGGTGGAACCCTTGGGCGGACCTCACGGAACCCTGGCTGAAAAACACTGTTCTAACCCTTTTCCCGCCTATGACATGGTAGGGTACCCATGGTAAGGTGATCTATTGGAC
>JAAFCE010001036.1:9028816-9074433 GCA_013389805.1 Trigoniulus corallinus
GGGGTCATTTAAAGCAACTCATACATGCAAGGAAAATAAGAAACAGACACCATCTCCAGCAATGAATTGAAGAAGCATGCACCAGCATTTCTGTGGAAATCCTTCTGCAGGTGCATGTTGACTGGATTCAGTGCCTTCAAATGTGCATTGACAAAGAGGGACACCATGTTGAAAACATTAAATGACTGTCATTTATGGTGAAGTCCAGCCTGTAATTCCAAGTAAAATGTGCTGTAACTTATGATCCATAACTGCTACTTTCAATCTGTTTGAAGGAATGGACGTGTCAGAAAATGTGGGTGTTATTTGATATATCACATGCCCCTTTCCATTTAAAAAATTGACTTAGATTGACGATGGCCAATTTCAAGATGGCACCCATGTTTGGCACATACCATAAAAGATAGCCCACCTCTCCCATACCTTACTGGAATATTCTAGTTTCCCAATTGCTGCCAAGTTTTTTAAACAACAGGTTGTACAGTGACTTTTGCATCATTCTGTACTTTGTGTTCACACCAGACGAGTACATGGTGAGCTCATTCTCTCAGTAGACTACCCGTCTGACATCATCATCATACCCTTATCCCGCCAGTGGCAGAGTCGGGTCTGCAGGTCCACTGAACATGGTGTGAATGAGGGCACCCCAGCCAGGTGTCTGGAACCCACAGGAGTATTATTTTGTCAACTCCTGTTCCCAAAGGGTTTGGTTCCTCCTTCGCCAAACACTGGAACTACATATACAGTATATGGAGGAGATCAACAACATCGGTTCACCTCTTGGAGAGGTTATCCTTAGTGCAGTTCCCTCTACTCCATGTCTTAAATCCCCGCTTTCATCGAAGACTTCAATTCTGAAGGTGGCTTTTGACACCCCTTGCAATTGTCGAGGTTGATTGAGTGACTGCCTGAAATTAAATAAGCAGAGGTTCTAGCATCCAATTTGATAAATCGGTACTTGACTCTGCCCTAGGCGTATTTGGTTCTTGTTCTGTTGGCGCTTTAGGACCTTTCAACTATAAGGACATTAGAGCCCCCTCCACTGTGTAATTCTAATGCAGAGACTGCACAGACACTACACTAATGCGACGATTTTTGGGTATTAGCAGTACCCAGTTTTCCCAAGAGGCCACCCATGTTAGTACTAGCTGGGGTTGCGTTGCTTAACTTCAATGATCAGACAAGAACTGGTGTGTCATTCGTAGGAGCTCGCCTCCTGGCTTAGGTGGAGGAAAAGTGCCCCAACGAATAGTAGGTCAGAGATATATAAGCATGAGGGATGCAGCGTTAGGAAGCCTGCCACGTTAAAAATACTACGCAACAGATCGCTCAGGTGTCTCAATGTGACAAAATGGGCACGTAACCTTGCCATTAGCAGGAAAAGAGGGAGCGACTGTTTTGCGTCGGACACACCAGTTCTCGTATGATTACTGAAGTAAAGCAACGCAACCCCAGCATGGGTGGCCGCTTGGGAAAACTGGGTACCGCTAGTATCCAAAAATCGTCGCATTAGTGTATTGTCTGCATTCGAATGACCTTTGTAGTTGATGGACCCTAAAACACCAAGCAACAAAAAACAACAGGAAAAGAGGTAAGTGGTTATGATGATATTCAAAAATGGGTTTTAATGAGTATCGGTAACATGGCACCGGAGAGCTTATCCAAGCCCAGGCCCCCCCGGCGAAAGGAAGGATTTGTCCCTCCCAGGAACCATGACTCAATAGACAAGTACATTACCAACTGAGCTATCATTATCATACTCTTATTTCGCCTGTGGCAGGGTCGGGTCTGCGGGTTTTAGCCCTCCACTCCCGTCTGTCTCCCACCACGTCCCCGTCCTCCCCACACACTGCCACGTCTGCTTTGGTCTCCCCTTGCCCCGGATGCTGCCGACCACCTGCATTCCTACATTACCAATTGAGCTACTGAACCAAAATTTTGAATTGGCAGTTTCCGTGATTCAGATGTTAAAATGCTTCCCTGGGCAGGTGTAATCCTGACTGAGGCTAGTGGTTTTAAAATACGGTGTCTTACAGGCAGCCGTCTGCGTAAAAATACTGTCCAATAAATCGATCATATGTTCCAATGGGACAATAATAGGTACCCGACCCTACCATAAGCGGGAAACGGGCTAGTAATGATGATGCAGGTGATGTTACAGGAAAAAAAAAAAACAAAAAGCGATGAGACATCGAAGCATCATAATGCAAAAAGTTTAATGGTATGTGGGTGAAGAAGGGGATCACCCTAATGGAGGGGCGTTAAATTGTCCCCACATTTTGAAAGTGTAGGCCTATTCTTCTCCCCTGGTGTTTGGGACACCAAATCTTAACTGTCTTCCGACTTCCATAAAATATGATAGTGCAAACCATTAAAAGCAGAGGCGAATTTTTCGGTAAAAAGCAGGAAATTGGGGCATAGATATCATGGGAGGGTTGTGTGTGGAGTGGGCCCAGAGGAATGCGCACTAGTCTTCAAATTTTCTTACGACCGCCAAAATCCTCCAAAATTAGTATCTCTGCAACTCTATAGTTTATTTTTAACTAATGGTGGTTTAAATTTCAATAGCAGGACTAGTCTTTATCATAACTGGGTGAATCTCGTCTCCTGACCACGTCACAGTCCCTGGAGCCGAGTGCCGAGGACAGCTTTATTTCCTGTCTACCCTCAACCCCCCCCCCCCCACTTTACTGTCAAATGTAGGACCTACTTCATACCCTTGTGAAGCAACAAGCTATTCCAAAAAAAGAAATTTGGCTCTAGACATTAATGGGGCGCAAGGTGTCACGGCGAACGCTTATTTTGGCACAACCAGTACTGCTTCTTTCACCGACCCCAATGCACCCTTCTCCATTTCCTTGTGCCAGTTAAAACCTGGAGTTGTTTACGCAAGCCAACAACTCAAGGCGGTAATTGACTGATAAATGGTTTGTTTAATGTCAGTCTTCTTCTACTCTCAAGGTTAGTCTGTCTCTGTCCTGGCCCAAACAGATAATTACTTTCTGGCGAGAGGGAAGGCGGGGAAACCCCACATGTGCCTTCCATCCTGGGTCCCAAGTGTTGAAAGCAGCTCGCTCACAGGTGTCCGGGGAGCGGCGAATTGCGTTGGACACACCAGTTCTCGTCCGATCACTGAAGTTAAGCACCGCAATCCCAGTTAGTACTGACATGGGTGGTCGCTTGAGAAAACTGGGTACTGCTAATACCCAAAAATCGTCGCATTAGTGTAGTGTCTGTGCAGTCTCTGCAAAAGAACTACACTAAGGAAGGGGCTCGAATGACCTTGTAGTTGAAGGGCCCTAAAACACCAACAAACAAACAACACAGGTGTCGGTAAAAGAAGTAAGCGACTCCTAGCCCTTTTCTCGCCTATGGTATGGTCGGGTACCCATCTTGTCCGGGTGATCTATTGGACCGTGCTTTCTACAGCCGGTTGCCGACCGAAGTTGCAACCCCTTATCGTCAGTCTACAGTTCGTTGGGGAATTTCACCGGCACCATGAAGGCGAGCTCCCAAACCTGGAAATTTTGTCTCATCTATCCGTTGCGTAATAGAGAGGGTTCTTTTACGTTCAAATGCCACCCTACACCACTCGGGGCATCTCTCTCGCCCAAAAGAATCCAACCCACCTCGAACCAGTATCGAACCTAGCAACACTGATGCAGTTACCAACCACACTACCCACGGGATAATCGAGGCGGGATTTGGTAAAAGAAATTGCCGACGTTAAATAATCAGGGGTTGTGGATTACCCTCCCTTCGGCGTCGGTAAAAGGAACTGTCCGGTGGAAAAAAATTAGGGCGGCAGTCAGGTATGCAAGAACCGTCTTTCAATATTTCGCCCCGTGTGTTCTAATACCGGTACCAACGGGACAAATGGGTACTCGACCATGCTTTAGGCGGAAAGAAAGGATTAGGAACAACAGGGCCACGGCATTGATTCCTTTCCGATGTAATGTGTACTTAAGATTTCGGTGACATCAAAAAGAAACCATTCACCTTGACTAGGATGGAACTTAGGACACGAGCAGCTGTCACGGGTTGCTAAATTAAGCTGCAGAGACAGGCGCCTTTGAAGGTTTCTGTTCACTGTCCCTGGAAGAAACAACCCCTTTCACAACTTAAAGGTTATTCTACGAAAGGCGAATGGGGAGGTCAGCGTCAATTTGCCCTTAGGTTTTTACCCTGCCGAAAGGGTTCTACACAAGCCTTACCCCGCAGAATCCACGCTTGGTGCTCCCGTCCTCCTCGCCTCAAAGGAAGAAAGAAACAATCTCCAGATTCAACCAGAAGCGAACTTGCATCACATAATATTAATAACCCTTTTCCCGAGGCTCTATTAGTCCCACTGGGGAGAAGCAGAGGTGGCTCGTGGGGCAGGCAAACCTAGGCGGCTGCCTAGGACGGAAAGTCTCATAGGGGCGGCTGATTTCAGAGGTACTTCCTTGCCATGCAGTCTATCAGTCATTTAAAATGTTCATAGTCCTGGGGTTCTCAAATTTCTGTGATTGGTAGAGCCTTTTCTAAATGTTGGTATTGGGACAAATGCCAAGCACGTGAGGGACGCCTAGACAATTTAGAACTGTATTAGATTCAATGGGGGCGGCGGCGATGGACCCACTTGCCTAGGGCGCCTGAAACTCACGAGCCGGCCCTGGGGAGAAGCCAATATCACCTCCACTGGAGTACATGAGCAGTGTTAAAATTTTACGCACCCCCTATGCTTATTTACCGTCGGTCTGTTTTTATTTTATTGGAACACTTCATCCACACAAGACGTCAGAAGGCGACGAGCTCCTACACCAGAAGTTAAGTAACGCAACCCCAACTAGTACTGGCATGGGTGACCGCTTGGGAACACTGGGTACTGCTGATACCCAAAAATCGTAGTAACAGCGTAGCGTCTGTTCGCCTTCTGCATTAGAACTATTCAGTGGACGGGGCTCTAATGACCACTGTAGTAGAATGGCCTAAAACCAGTGTTCCTCACCAGTTTTTTTACATGCACGGTCAGTCAACAGTAAGAGAATTATTTCGCAGACCGGTAGCACAGGCAACGTTCTGTAGTTTGGGGGTCAGTGTGGGTGGCTCTAGGTCAGTGATTCTCAACCTATTTTTCGCCACGGTACACTTTTACTAATTTCAAAATTTGGCGGCACACTAACAACGACACATTTCGGGGCACACAAACGCCAAAGAAAATACATAAGTTGTAACCTAACCCTATGCAAAAACTTGCCTCGGTGGCGCTCGGTAACTGTGTCAGTAGTTTTTGGTTCAATACTGTACCGAGGTGGGTTCGCTTTTTTTCGGGCGAGAGAGAAGCCCTGAGTGCACCTTCTTTCGGGTGAGAAGTATAAAACTGAGGTCCCGTGTGGAGTACGATGGCATTTGCACATGGAAGAACCCTCTATATGGAACGGGTAGAGGACCAAAATTTCCAGGTGCAGGAGCTCGCCCCCGTCTTCGGTTTAATGTCCCAACGAACAGTAGAAAGACGATAAATAGCATAGGAATTGCAGCTTTCATTGGCAACCGGCTGTGGGAAAACACTGCCCAATATATCGCCCTTGTGTCCAATCGGAGGGACAAGATGGGTACCCGACCTCGCGGCACACTCTTGTGAATCTCACGGCACAGTGGTTGAGAATCACTGCTCTAGGTGAAGGACCAACAGTGGTGACGAACCTTTTTTGAAGGCGGGTGACAATAACACGAAAAAACAAAAAGTTGCCCGTGGGTGGGTCAGGAGCAAGCACTGAGTGGCGGTTTTAGGCACGTGCAAACTGTGCAAATGCACGGGGCATCGCTTTTGCAAGTTGAAAGGGCCTCGCGTATGCTAGAACCGCTACTGCAAGCACTATTTAATTTTCCGGGGTCCGGACGTAAGCAAGTTGAAGACCTGGCTTTGCCCCTTATGTGGTTTAGCAGTATACTCGGGTGAAAGAATTTCGCGGACCGGAAATGATTTCTTGCGTACCGGCACTCAACTAGTACTACTAACACGGTTGGCCACTTGGGAACACTGGGTACGGCTAATACCCAACAATCGTCGGATTATCATAGTGTCGGTACAGTCTCTTTATTAGAATTATACAGTGGCGGGGCTTTCGTGACCTTGTAGTTGAAGGGCCCTAATACACCAAAAAACAAAAACAGGGGGTAACCAGCACCTGTAACCAGGCTGAAGACCACTGCCCTAAACCACCAACGAATAACCATCATCATCCCCTTATCCCGCCTGTCGCAGTGTCGGGTCTGCGGGTCCACTGAACATACTCTGACTGGGGTCACCCCAACCAGGCGTCTGGAACTCGCAGGAATATTGACAAAGTTGTCTGTGGTGGGGGATGCCGGTTTACCCCACCCTTAGCGACCAACGGAACGAAACAAAAAACCCTCTCACCTAAAGAACCAAACCACTTCAATAACACAGTAGACCTCCACGCTACCTCTGTGCCACCGAGGCGGGTCAGAAGCGATTTGTCATCCTTAATATGGAGCGGCGAATTGCTTTGGACACACCAGCGCAGAAGTTAAGCAGCGCAACCCCAGCTAGTACTGACATGGGTGGCCGCTTGGGAAAACTGGGTACTGTTAATACCCAAAAATCGTCGCATTAGTGTAGTGTCTGTGCAGTCTCTGCATAAGAACTATGCTGTGGACGGGACTCTAATGACCTTTGTAGTTGAAAAGCCCTAAAACACCAACAAACAACAACAAAATAAATAACGCCTAACCCTTTTCCCGCCTATGGCAGGGTAGGGTACCCATCTTGTCCCTCTGAATGGACATAGGGCGATATATTGGTCATATTTTTTTTCTACAGCCGGTTGCCAGCCAAAACTGCACTCCTACGCTTATTTATCGTCGGTCTAGTGTTCGCTGCGAATGCTACCGACGCCAGGGGGGGGGTGGCGAGCTCCTACACCTGGAAATTTTGCCGCATCTACCCGTTGCGTAGTAGAGAGAGTCCTTTTACGTGCAAGTGCCATCGTACACCCACACGGGACCTCTGTTTTACTTCTCATCCGAAAGAAGGCACACTCGCAGCTTCTCTCTTGCCTGAAAGAAGCCAACCCACCTCGGTCCAGTATCAAACCTGGAACTATTGACGCAGTTTGCATATTGCATATTAGTTTGTGGGTTGGGGTGTAAGCCAGGCATGCATAGGGAGATTTAGTACTAGGTAAAACGTACGCACGCTACAGCGTCAGAACACCACGTGATCAACGCACGATAAGTGTTTAAAAATGAGTTTTTGCACAACGATGTCGCACCCACTTATGATTAAGCTGTGAGCGCCACCTAGTGATTTGCAAAAGGAAGCGTGAAAGGCATTCTTTCAAATGCTACGTTGAATCGTAGGGTCCTCCGTAGGTCGGGCAAATCGTACGTCTAATCGTACGTGCTCCGTATCTCAAGCTGGTGCTTGCGCATGCGCGTTTCCATTTTCGTCTGCTAACCGTGACGTACATTTAAAAAAACGCATTGCTAAATCTCCCTCATAACAGGTCAACCCCTTAGGAGGCTGCCCACGGGATATAAGGAGCTAGGTGAAAGGACGAGGAAGAGGGTTAATTTGCAGCACCCAAAGTCCTTTACTAACCACCCAAGTTGGTATTGACGTGGGTGTGCGCTGCCTAACTTCAGTGATCTAACGGGAACTGGTGTGTCCAAGCAACTTGGCCGCACGAAATGCGGCCACGAAACGCAGTTGACGAGCGTGTTAACCACTACGCCACCGCGGCGGGGAAAGAACAACAAGTCATCCTTAATTCAAAAGATAACCACCGAATGGAGTACCCTGCCAAAAGTGGACTAACGTAATGAGTGACTGACCCTCAACGACACTAGTTTCAGCAGGTGAATGGATGTCAATAAATAATGGCCCTTGTGAATCGCGATGCCGCCGACACGAGTTGAAATGCAGCGAGCTGCACCTTATCTTCTGTCAAACTACATTCGCCATGAACAATCCCACCAAAATAACATGACATAATCGATTGTGGTTATTGTTTCTTAATCTTCAACGTGATATTTCGAGTGTGGAAGTGACGTCACCTCCTCCTTCTCGTCCTCCACCTCATCATATGTTCACTTCTTTTCACCTTTTCATTACAGGGTGTCACCGACCGAAAACAACGACACATTTAAAAGACAACAATAAGTGAATGACCCCTTCTTCTCGTCACGGGCGCACACGTAAACACGGAAAAAAAGGACCCCGTTGCCAAGTTACCAAATTAATCGAGCAACGCGAATGGACGGACGCACGCACGTCCTTTTTGATGGCAAGGCTTCAGAATGGACACCTGCAACATCAGGAGTCCCCCAGGGAAGCGTATTAGGACCTCTACTCTATATAATTTAGGTTAATGATATAGGGCAGTGGTGGCGAACCTTTGACCCGCGGGTCATAAAGTTACCCACCGTGCAATTTTAAATGATCCGATTGTTTGTTGCTGTTTTAGGGCCCTTCAACTACAAGGTCATTAGAGCCCCGTCCACTGTGTAGTTCTGATGCAGGGACTGGCAGCCTAGAACCTGCAGATCCGACCCTGCCACAGGCGGGATATGGGTATTATGATGATGTTCTCTATTTGCTGCTTTAATGAACTAATGTATTCATTGTTAATTTATCTGACCCGCGGACAATTTTTTGGTCCTTTTTCGTCTTACTGCGACCCGTCTTTAAAAGAAAGGTTCGCCACCACTGATATATGACTTGGCATACAATCCTTTGTTGAGCTACCGTATTTATTCCAATATCAGCCGCCCTCTATTAAGCGCCGCACAATCAGGGCCAAAAAAGTAATAAACGCCGCCCTCCAATAATCGCCACAGCGTTTTTTCGCTAGTGGTAAAATACTTTTGGAAGAAACAGTGGGGGTAGGCCGGCATACCCTCACATACATCGCCATCATACCCTTATCCCGCCTGTGGCATGTTCGGGTCTGCGAATTTTAACCCTCCACTCCCGTCTATCTTCCACCAGGTCCTCATCCCCACACACTGCCAATACCTTTACAGACAACCAGCTCCCATGTCTGCTTTGGTCTCCCCCTACCCCGGGTGCTTCTGACCACCTGCATTCCTGAAATGGACCTAAGGAGCTCCTCTCCTCAATGTGTCCATACCACCTCAACCTATTCACCCTCATTTTTTTCGGCGATGACCACCACCCCAAGGCTACCTCGAATATACTCATTTCTAATTCTATCAGCTCTCGACACGTCACTCATGCACCGCATTACCGCAGCATTGGCATCTTGGCTACTTGCATTCCATTGACATGGCCCTTCTTCACTGCCCTACCCTCTGATTCATATATAGCATAGTTGTCCTAACCACTGCCCTGTAGAACTTCCCTTTTAACTTGATGGAGACCCTCCTATCACACAGGACTCTGCTTGCCTGTCTCCACTTCACCCATCCGGTAAAAGATTCTATGGATCGCATCAGACAGCCTTAGCCAATATTCCTGCGGGTTTTCAGACGCCTGGCTGGGTGACCCCAGTCAGAGGACGCTCAGTGGACCAGCTGACCCTACCCTGCCACAAGCGGTATAAGGGTATGATGATAATGACTGCCAATATCGTCGACAAAAAGCTCACAAATTATATAAACGCTGCTCTCTAATAAGCGCCGCACCAAAAACGCCATGAAACAAATAGACGGTGCAGCGTTTATTGGAATAAATACGGTATTCGCAGATGACACATGCATTGCAAGGGTTGTGGATGAGGGGTTATCTTCCTGCACAGAATTGCAACAAGACCTAAACAAGATTTATGATTGGCACAGAAAGTGGGAGTTGCCATTAAATCTGCACAAATGTCGCTTCCTTAGGATAAGCAGGTCTAGAAAGCAGGTTGATTTCACTTATTGCCCAGGTGGTGTTAGGGTTAATAGAGTTGATACCCATAAGCCCCTTTGGATTTATTCTAAACACTGAGGGCACCTGGAAGGAGCACATTGACAAATTGATTGGGAAGGCTGGGCGTGCCCTTTGGCTAGAAGAGTGCTGGGGGACAGCATAAAGGAAGTAAAAGAAGTAGCCTATTTTTCACTGGGAAGGCCAACTGTCAAGAACTGCAGCCCAATTTGGTTTCCCTTTAGGCAGGGTATATCTTGGGAAATTGAAATGATCCATAGGAGGACAGCAAGAATTGTGCTGAATCGCTTCTCTGGTAGATCGAGCGTCTCAGGCATGGTCACAGAATTAGGGTGGGACTCACTGTGTCAGAGGTGGGTTTCTGACAGCATTAAGCTTTTTCACAGACTGTTGAAAATAGGGTCCAGGGGTACTCCAGGTGGAAACTTATCCCTTGCAGACTAGAAGGGGAGAAATGATCATCCATTCAAATTGAATGACATCAGGACATGAACAGACTCATATTACTGGACTGTTCTTCCAAGGGTCATTCGACAATGGAATGCTCTTAGTGAGGATAATGGGAGGAAATTTCTGCAAGAAGGTGCCATTATAGCAGGTACTGCAATATATGACAGATTAGATGTTAAGGCCACTTCACAATAGCAACGGGAATGGGAATGCAAACAGCAATGGACAGGAAAGTTGACCAAATTTCAACTTTCCCATTAAACGTAAGCCGTTTGACCAATGGCAGCACACCTCCACCGCATGACGTACCCGTTGCCCCTCCCCTCTGCACAAAATACGTTTTCCGTTGCCATTTCCGTTGCTATTGTGAAGTGGCCTTTAGGCTTCAAATTCTTTGGAGTTCAATGGTTTAGTAATTAGGAATGAGAGTCAATCACTCCCCTGCCAATTTGGCCTATCAACGTGCGAACTAGCGCACGCGCTCATACTATGACACACCCCCAATGATTCCACTCACACTACAGGGTGTCAACCAATGTAATATTAATCTCTTGACTAATACAGTTTTCTGCACATGTCTTACAAGGCTGATTCCAGATAGAGGTGAATGTCTTCTTATGGCAAGCAACAGCAACTACTAACCCAGCCCCACGCATCGCACCGCAGCCCCAGCTAGTACTGACATGGGTGGCCGCTTCAAAAGACTGAGTACCGCTAATACCCAAAAATCGTCACATTCGCATCGTGTCTGTGCAGTCTCTGCATTAGAACTACACAGTGGATGGGACTCTAATGACCTTGTCGTTAAGGGGCCCTGAAACAACAACAAACCCGCCTACGTCTGGGTCTGGTACCCATCTTTGTCTTTCCGAATGGATACATGGGCTATCTATTGGACGGTATTTTGATGAAGCCAGCTGCTGACGAAAACTGCAACCTCTATGCTTATTTACCGTCGGCCTACTGTTCGTTGGGGCATTCCATCGACTCCGGGGCGGGCGAGTTCTTACACCTGGGAATTACGCAACGTCTACTCATTGCATAGTAAAGAAGGCTCTTTTACGTGGAAATGGCATCGTACACCACACGGTGGGGCACCATCCAACGGAAGGCGCACTCGGGACCTCTCTCTAGCCTGAAAGAAGCCACCCCACCTCAATCTAGTATCGAATTTAGAACCACTGATGCAGTAATTGAGGACGCTACATCCTGCGCTATGGAGTCGGATTGTCCATCACTTATTTCAAAAACTCCGGTAACCTGGCCGGCAACCGACTGCAGAAAAAATTATGACGAATATATCGTCCTATGTCCATTCAGAGGGACAAGATGGGTACCCGACCCTGCCATAGGCGGGAAAAGGGTTAGGAGTTGCTTTGGTTTTTGAAGGAAGACGCACTCGGGGTCTCTTTCCCGCCGGAAAGAAGCCAACCCACCTCGGTCCAGTATCGAACCTAGAACTACGGACGCAGTTACCGAGCGTGCTACTCATAGCGCCACCGAGGTAGGTTGGCCATCATTGATTGACCAGAGAAAAGAATAAAAGGGACAAAGGCATAACAGGCTACAGGTTTACAGAGTGGGAACACGTAAATGACCCTCACCACGTGCAGATACGCTGTGTAAAGCCCGCCACACACGATCAGTTTGGTGTGTGCACATCGATGTGTTGAATTTGGTGTGAAGGAATGAATTGCCCACACACGATCAGTTTGGTGTGTCACGTACTTATGTTCCATTTCGTTAAAAATCATGTGACGTCATTTGATTGTCCGCATCAACCAGTAATTCTACCGTTACCATGGTGCAATTTTTTAATGATGACGTTTATCTATGTTTGGGCATGAGCAGAACAAAAATGTGAACAACTGATGTGAGCAACCCCACACACACTCAATTCGGACTGACGTCAGGCCAAAATTTCTTCACACGTTAGGTGTGCACACACCAAACTGACGTGTGTGTGTCAATTCGGACTGTCGTCAATCCGAATTGAGCGTGTGTGGGGTTGCTCACATCAATTGTTCCCTTCTTTTGTTCTGCGCATGCCCAAACACGGATAAACGTCATCTTTAAAAAAAATTGCACCATGGTAACGGTAGAATTACTGGTTGATGCGGACAATCAAATGACGTCACATGACGTTTCACGAAAAGGAACATAAGTACGTGACACACCAAACTGATTGTTTGTGGGCAATTCATTCCTTCACACCAAATTCAACACATCGATGTGCACATACCGAACTGACACACCAAACTGATCGTGTGTGGCGGGCTTTAAGTGGGTGTTACACGCTCAGTCTGGCATCAGTTCAGTCCATGATCTTGATCAAGAATAGACTGATGCCAAACTGATGGAATGATGGATGACATTACACCATCAGTCTCCTGGATTGCAATAAGGAGAAAGCTTGTATTGCAATTATAATAGGTTTAGCAACAAGTGGTAAAAGGCAACGTTGGACCAGGGGCGGATCCATATGGGGAGCAATGCAGCAATTACTGCACCCTCAATGCCCAACTGGGGTGAAGCCATTTTTGACAAAGCAAGATAGGTACATGCTTTAAGAAGATACCTTGCTAGTGAGATTTTTCATGCTAGACCCATAAGCCTAGATCTCCACCAGTACCCAGGCAACATCTTTGCCTTTTTCACCCATTCCAGCCGCTTCACCACAACACCCACCACCCCTGAACCTCTTCCAATGTGGTGGTTCCACAACCTTCCCTTGCAGTGATCAAGCGCTGGACATGCCTGACGTCCTCCACTTGATCCCCACAGCCCTCCTCTCCACCTGTGATCTTTACCATCCTCTGTTTTTTCTCCGGTGACCCAGCTTTTGCCCAAAACAGAAGGGAGCCCTCCCACATATTCTTTCACATGTATTGTACTCGTATAAGTCTTTCTCTGGTCCCAACAGTTTTACAGGGATTGTTGCAGGCAGTGCCTATATATATATTGAGAGGCCCTAGGCTATTTCAATTTTCAGGCCTTTTTCAAGCCCGTTTCTTAAGTTTTGAAGCCTGCTAAATGTTGAGACCATAGGCTTCAGCCTACTGAGCATAGTGGTAAATCCAGCACTTAGTCCCAGAGACTGGGGAGGGGTTAAAACGCATGTGTCTCCAAGCAGTGACTGACACCAGACTGATGAAAGGCGCTCACACGATCAATCTGACGTCAGTCACGCACAGACTGACGAAAATTATCAAAAAATTTAAAAATCCGTCAATCCATTCCATCAGTCTGTCAGTCATCGTGTTATACAATCAGTCTGGCGTCATTCTGACCACAGTCATGGACTGAACTGATGCCAGACTGAGCGTGTAACCCCCGCTATACATATGGTAGCACGTGCGACTAACGTGCGCGACTCCGTTGCCAGGCAACCATTTCGATTACATCCCACGTGAGTCATGGACAGTTATAAAGTGTCATCACGTGTCAGAATAAATGATCACGTGGGGAGGATTAGAAATTCTTGAAACTGATGCCGTCATTGATAATGTGTCGAATATGCAAATAACCTACAGGGTGTCCTGACCTTTATTTAGGAGTGATTTACAATTGGTAAAGGGTTGCTGGAGAGAAATGGGTGGAGGGAAGTAAACTAGGTGATGAAATGACATGGAGAAGAATGTGAAATAACGATCCTTAAATAACTTTCTTCTATCATACTGTAAGGAAATAAAAGAAGTCATAAATGGGTCGATTACCTCGGTATCGTTGACATACATGACAAGACGGTAGCCCGGAATGACATGTCTTTGATTGACGTGATGAATGGCTAAACAGGCAGCTGCCAACTCAGAACAGCCCTGAGATGGCCCTTCAGTGTCCGTCAACTCGAATAACCCTTGAATATGCAATACCTTTAAAGGGCCATTGCGGTCATAGGCTGGGTCATTACCACCGAACAGATAATTGCAATCATTTTCCTCCGGGCTCGAACTCCGACTTCTGAGACCACTTTTGGAAGCCTTGGAAAACGTCCGACAACCGACATGAGGAGTGGAATGCTCTTGAATCTTAAAACCATTATCATTTCCAGGTTCTTCTTGGTCGCCCGTACTACGATATACGGTCCTGAGCGTGGAGCTCTTTCTTTGAAGTTGGTGCATCCACTCTTTGGCTAAATTGTTGTTGGTAGTTCTACGTCTGGACGTTAGTGACCAGTTCCGTTCGGCACCTATCCGACTAGATTCTACCTGGAAGTAATGTCTGGATTGACCGAAACGATGTGGCCTGTCAGATCTGGTTCTTATACGAAACTCTGGCATTGAAATAATGGCAGAGTTCAACGACTCGGAAGTACGAACGACGACACGGTCCAGTGGATAATCGACATTTGGCACTCTAATGGTCATCACAGCTCCCGCCATCATCGACGACAGGAGTAGAAAGAGGAGGACGACAACAACCACAAAGGGACACTGACGACGAAAAGTTAACGGCGTCCACCACTGAGACTGACACATGATGGGACATTCACTGACTATTACCACCAGGACAACCACAGGATGTTGTTTCCGAACCCGATGATAACCGAATAGTAGTTTGGACACTCACAGCACATAACCGTTGTCCACATATTTCGGCAAAAGAGACTTACTTGGGACGTCACTCGCGGGTTATGGTCAACTTGGAAAATGCAACGTTTAGCAGCAGCAACAAGGTGGTGGTGCAGAATGGATGATGAAATAAGCATTCGGCCTCGTTAATACCGAGGTCAAAGGTCATGGTATTAAGAAACACACACGCATTCCTCACACACCCGCCAAGGATGAAATCGACGTCGAGATGACGACGACGCATGGTTCAAGTGACGCCTCCGACGTCTACTTTGAGCATCGTGAAACTGAGAGACTCGCGGATCGCCGAATGAATGTCGACCGTTGTCGACGCCGCAGTCCCAGCCAACAACAGCCGCTGTTGATGACGTACGCCGCGCCGCCGTCTCGCCGTTGTTACAGCCGCCGTCAACGCCGCCGCCGCGCTTCTATTACTCGTTAGGATGCTACCTATTTTTTGGCTACCTTTTCTACCTAAGAAAACCTCAATCGATTGACCGACCTGGTCGGTCGACCGTCAATTTCTAGTAAACGCAATTCCTTGAACGTATTTCGCTTTTGAGAGAAAAAAAGACAGAGCAAAAAATGTCTATTCATGTGCACAATTCGTGGAAGAGACACCACAATTCGTACAGATTTCAAATTCTCGGGCTATCAAATTCGTTCATTGGGCTCTTTAGACTACCCGCCTCATTGATGCAGAGGTTAGTGTGCTCAACTACTGCGTCAGTGGTTCCAGGCTCCATACTGGATCGCGGTGGGTTGCTTTCTTTCGGGCGAGAGAGAGAGCCACCCAGTGCGCCCGCCTTCCGTCGATGGGAATAGTTTTTTCCCTTCGCTGGTGTTATAGGGCCCTTCGGGGTCCTGGTGGGAGATAGAAGGGAGTGGAGGGCTAGAACCCGCAGACCCGACCTTACCACAGGCGGGAGGAGGTTATAATGATGATGATGTTGGTGTTATAGGGCCCTTCAACTACAAAGGTCATTAGAGCCCCGTCCACTCCATAGTTCTAATGCACAGTCTGCACAGACACTACTCTGTTACGGCGATTTTTGGGTATTAACTGTATCCAGTGTTCACAAGCGTTCAGCCCTGCCAGTACTAGCTGGGATACAGTCGCTCAAATGAGGAGTAAAGCCGGTGTCCTACCGTGTGGTGTACGACGTCATTTGCATGGAAAAGAACCCTCTCTACTGTGCAAGGCGTAGATGGGGCAAAATTTCCAGGTGTAGGAGCTCGCCCCTGTTGTCCGTGGAGTGCTCCAACGAAGCGAAGGGGGTTGCGGCTTATGTCGTCAGTCGGCTGAGTAATAATACTGTCCAGCAGATCGCCAGTCGCCGAATGTCCAACAGTCCACCAGGGGGATAAAGATGGTCCTGCCATAGGCTCAAACCGGTGTTGCGAGTTCGTACACGGACGGGTTGTTGTTTATTTGATTCTTTTTTTGATTCTTTGATTAGTTTGTGGGTTGGGGTGTAAGCCAGGCAGCCATAACAGGTCAACCCCTTAGGAGGCTGCCCGCGGGAGATGAGGAGGTAGGTGAAAGGAGGAGGAAGAGGGTTAATTTGCAGCACCCAACGTTCTTTACCAACCACCCAAGTTGGTATTGACGCGGGTGTGCGCTGCTTAACTTCAGTGATCTAACGGGAACTGGTGTGTCCAACGCAACTTGGCCGTTGGCAACTTGGCAACTTGGTGTTTTAGGGCCCTTCAACTACAAGGTCATTAGAGCCCCGTCCACTGTGTAGTTCTGATGCAGAATCTGCACAGACACTACACTAATGCGACGATTTTTGGATGCTAGCGGTACCCAGTTTTCCTAAGCGGCCACCCATGTCAGTACTAGCTGGGGTTGCGCTGCTTAACTTCAGTGATCAGACGAGAACTGGTGTGTCCAACGCCATTCGCCGCTCCCGTACACGGACGGGCTCTTATACCACCAGGGAAAGCGAACTCCCTACGTGTATTTAATTTAAAAGGGTTCTCTCACTTGTAAATGGCACTGCTTCCAACGGAGGAATGATGAATCATGGGAGTTTCCTCTCACGCGAAGGAAGGCCAGGATTGAATCCTCGCCTATGGGGGAGGGTTTGTCATCCCTTTGTCCTGCTGGAAGAAACACATTCGCGAAATATTGGAAGATATTTTTATGCAGCCGGCTGTTCACCTGATGCTACAACCCTTTGCTTATTTCCTTCTTAGGATTGCCGGCCAGGACCGAACCTGCAAAAGTGAAATCCCGAGCCCAGCATGCAACCGACGGAGCCACCGGGGGTGTAAATGTTGATGATCTGTTGGATAGCATGCCTGACTTACTTATGTAACGTCAGCCTATGCTCTTCTGGGAATACAGTATAGTAGTTTCTTTTAATGGGGAATGGGCGATGGAGAACTATTTACAGTACAGTTAGGACTTCCGTTTCTCTCTAACCCGAAAAAATGACCACCAATTTTGATGGGAGCGGCGAGTTGCGACACACCAGTTCTCGTCTGATCACTGAAGTTAATTAAGCAACGCAAGCCCAGTTAGTACTGACATGGGTGGTCGCTCGGGAAAGCTGGGTACTGCTAATACCCAATAATCGTCGCATTAGCGTAGTGTCTGTACAGTATATGCATTAGAACTATACAGTGGACGGGTCTCTAATGACCTTGTAGTTGAAGGGACCTTAAACTCCAACAAACAAACAAACAAACAAAACCAATTTTGATCAGGTTCAGACCTGCAACCATGAACCCACAAGCCCATCAAACATGCAATCACTGAGACACAGAGGAGGACGATATCTGAAGGCTAAACCGGTGCGAAACTGAAACACTAAAGACCACACGGAACCAGAGCACTACTTCCCAACCGGGATGGCAGTCGCACCTAAAATTGCCTTCTTAAGGCCTTATCCGTGCCCTCAGAAGACAACCTTAACTTTCTAATTAACAGGAGGAGCAGTGGGGGGCTTCCGTTAACAAAGCAAGCCACTTCCCTCAGCCAGACTCGAACCTGCGATTACGAACTTCTGAACCACGTAGAGGAGCAATGAATTGGGCGGCACTTTTATGTAGTCGGCTCCAACCCCTTACGTCGACATACTTTTCTCTGTAAGCGCATTTCCGTTCACCGACGCCAGCGGGGAAGGTGAGCTCTTACACCTGGAAGGAGTTTTACGCAGGGGACACGCAGAGAGGGGTTTTAAGTATAGTGGTTATGTCGTCCGTACTCCTACGCGGGACTCCGTCCTAGTTGAAGCATTTCGTCCGAAAGAAATCACCCCTCTCAGCCAGGATCGAACCCACAACCAATGAAGCATGCCAAGCACGATATCTCTGTGCCCACGCCAAATAGGGTCAACCCAAATCAAGCAACTATTAACCCGTTCCCGTCTATGGCAGGGTTGGGTACCGATCTTCCTTCCTCTGGATGGACTCATGGGTAATCTGTTGGAGGATATTCTTACGCAGCCGGCTGCCGACTAAAACTTGGGCCTACTGTTCGTTGGGGCACTCCACCGAGCTCCTGCACCTGGGAATTTTGCCTCATCTACTCGTTGCACAGTAGTGAGGTTGGTTCTTTTCCGTGCCAATGACATCGTACACCACACGGTAGGGCGCCGGCTTTACTTCAGATTCGAAGGAAGGCACTGTAGGGACCTCTCTCTCGTCATATAGAAGACAACCCACCTCGATCCAGTATCGAACCACGAACTACAGACGCAGTAATCGAGCAAGCTACCTCCTGCACCACCGAAGCGGGACCTAATAGGGTCAATCAGGGCCTGCTCTAGCACTTATGCCGCCCCGGACAAAAAGACAAATTGCCGCCCCTTGAAGCAGTTCTCTGTTCTCACACTTACAGGCAAAATGGCGCCCCGGACAAATACCCGGGTTGCCCCCCCCCCTTAGAGCGGGCCGTGGGTCAATCCATATATTTTGAATGAACCAACTGGTCTATATTTCAGATCATGAGCTCAGTTGAGAAATTCAATATTCGCCAGTCCATTATAGGGACTACATTCAATAATGGACCTTATCTCTGAATAGGGCTTCTTTTGTGTCCTTTTTAAAGAAAATCTGCCCTTTTCTTTTCTTCTTCTCTACCCTATTAACACCTCTTTCAATTGAAAGCTAATCCTATCATCTGCTGAAAAAAGAGGTTCGATATCAAGTAGAGCAATAGTAGAACCTCACCTCGATTTTCCGATTTCCAAAAATCGGAAGTGGCCATTCTAAGATTTCCGCCTCATTCGAGGTGATAGCTCGGATAACACGGACTATCCGGCGAGTCTCAAATTACGCCAGATTTCGATTGCGATGCAGGCTCAGTCCACGTCACCTTGAAGAAATGCGATCCTACTGTATTATCGATTTCCATATGGAAGGGCCTTTGAAAAAGGGGCCCCAGGCCCTTTCTTAACTGATTAGCATCTTCGTTTCTTCTGAAATGGAAGTCTCCCATATTTAGGTAAAGTCATTTAATATTAGAGAGTTAGTGGTGAACGTCGACGAAGACGAAACGAACGATACGAGATCAAATGAGGCAACTGTGCATGCTCACGAAAAGCAGACCAGCAATTGAGCGTGCGTATTTGCCTCATTTGACCTCGTCTCGTCTTCGTCGACGTTCACCACTAACTCTCTATTAAATGAAGAGTTAAACTAATCGGAATTCCGCTGTACCGTTATTTTTTGCCTAAGCTCCTTTCCCGGAAATCGTAAACATCTATTGTTTATTTCGTTTCATTCATTACTGAAAAAGTAAACGTTTTACTGCCATGTTCATAGGTTCAAACCTGGCTTTAAGCTGTCCTTCACGTTCTCTAGTGATTTAGTGGTTCTAGCCCGTGCATGTCAGTAGTTCTAGAGCAAGCATGCCAAACATGCGGCCCTTTACAGGCAAACCTGCGGTCCGCAAAAGGTTCCTATAGCATTGCTAGAATAACTACCTGCCCTAAGAGCAAATGAATTTCAATTGCGCATGCTCCACAATCTAACTAAACTATTTATTGCTTTATTCCTGAATGTTGTTAAAATAGTACTAGGCACATCAATTAGCTCTTTTCCCGCCTATGGCAGGGTCGGATATCCATCTTGTCTCTCTGAATGGACACAAGGGAGGTACATTTGACAGCATTTTTCCGGAGCCGGATGCCGGCAACCGGAAAGCTGCAACCTCTACGTTTATTTATCGTCGGTTTACTGTTCGTTGGAGCACTCCACCGAAGACAGGGGGCGAGCTCCTACAGGGTCCGCTCTAGCGCTTACGTCGCCCCGGGCAAAAAGACAAATTGCTGCTCCTTAAGAATATAATGCAAGTTTAAGCAGCAGTTTTTCTCACACAGCCAAAATGGCTCCGGACTAATGGCCGGGTTGCCCCCCCCCCCCCCCCTAGAGCGGGCACTGGCTCCTACACCTGGGAATTTTGGCTCATCTACCCGTTGCCAAATGGCATGGTGCACCATACAAAACCTCGGTTTTTCTTCTCATCCGAAGAAAGGCGCACTCAGAGCTTTTCTCTTAACCGAAAAGAGTCCACCCACCTCGATCCAGTATCGAACCTGGAGCCATTGGCACAGTATATCGAGTACGCTACCTATTGCGCTGCCGAAAAGGGTCCATTAATTAAACAACTTCGAGTAATAAAGAAAAAAACAGATCAACACTAAGCACCATTGCAGCAGTGTGGGTGTGGCCCTCGTGGCAAACCGGGGTAACCCCAATTTGACATGCCTGTTCTAGACAATCAAAAAGGCGGAAGGGATTTACCGACGTCGAGGAGGGAACCCTCTTAACACCTGGGAATTTTGCCGATCTACACGGATACAGTACTCAGCCCGTGCAGTGGGATGACATCACCCACACTGGGGGAGCGGCGAGTTGCGTTGGACACACCAGTTCTTGTCTGATCACTGAAGTTAAGGAACGCAAGCCCAGTTAGCACTGACATGGGTGGTCACTCGGGAAAGCTGGGTACTGCTAATACCCAATAATCGTCGAATTAGTGTAGTGTCTGTGCAGTCTATGCATTAGAACTATGCAGTGGACGGGTCTCTAATGACCTTGTAGTTGACGGGACCTTAAACACCAACAAACAAAGCCCACACTGGACCACAATTTTGCCTCCTATCCGACGAAAATTCCCGGTAAAGAAGTCATCCACCTTGTCCATGACAGAACCTGAATCTACCACAAAACTCAAAGGTCAAGCACGTTACCATTCAGCTACCGAGATGAGCTGAAAAAAAATGAAAGGACTTTCAAGGTTAGCAACCTGCCGCGGTGGCGTAGTGGTTAGCACGCTCGGCAACTACGCCAGTAGTTCTAGGTTCCATACTGGATCGTGGTGGGGAGGCTTCTTTCGGGCGAGAGAGAAGCTGCGAGTGTGCCTTCTTTCGGATGAGAAGTAAAACCGAGGTCCCGTGTGGGTGTACGATGGCACTTGCACGTAAAAGAACCCTCTCTACTACGCAACGGGTAGATGAGGCAGAGTTTCCGGGTGTAGTAAGCTCGCCCCCTGGCGTCGGTAGCATTCCCCAACGAACACTAGACGACGATAAATAAGCGTAGGGGTGCAGCTTTGGCCGGCAACCGGCTGCAGAAAAAAACCATGACCAATATATCACCCTGTGTCCATTCAGAGGGACAAATGGGTACCCGACCCTGCCATAGACGGGAAAAGAGTAAGGAGTTGCTTTTTCAAGGTTAGCAAATGGTCACTTCATGAGTATACAAGACGCACTGTAGAATTCGATGTGTCGGTAAAAGTAAACGACGTCTACCACAGAGAAAATTTTCTTAAATCTTCTTCTGAATTATTAATATACTGACATTCTCTGGCCGGCAAGAAACTAAGAGAGGAAGGAGGAATCGATCTCGCACTCACCAATCTAATACACTAACGACAGCAATTATTTTTTAAAGAACGTCCCTAGAACCTTTTCGGGACTTTTACAAATCGGAATCCAAGTAGAACTATGTACTACAAGACAGACCTATCTTCCCCGTCTCACCGCCCCACCACTAAACTAGCCCGTGGGTCGTTTTGCGTCATCTGGAGAACATTTTGTCATTTCATGAGGAGCGGTTTATTAAGTTGGACATACCAGTTCTCGTCTGATCACTGAAGTTAAGCAACGCAACCCCAGCTAGTACTAACATGAGCGGCTACTTGGGAAAACTGGGTACCACTAATACCCAAGAATCGTCGCATTAGTGTAGTGTCTGTGCAGTCTCTACATTAGAACTACGCAGTGGACGGGGCTCTAATGACTTTGTAGTTGAAAGGCCCTAAAATACCAACAAAACAAAGCGGCTTAGGGGAAGTCTACTGAACTAGTGAGGCTATGGTGGCGGGATCGATCCTCTCGCGCCTTCCTCAACAAGGCGAGCCAAGTCGTTGTCCCGTGTAGCGCGTTATCACTAGAACTCTTTCAATACAGTGTGTAACGCAATTGGCGAAATGGGCAGGCGGGGGCCCACCATATGCGCCTGAACTGGGTTAGGCACACCAGTTCTCGTCAGATTATTGAAGTTAATCAACTCAACCCCAGCAAGTACTAACATGGGTGGCCGCTTTGGAAAACTGGGTGTCGCTAATACCCAAAAAAATCGTCGCATTAGTGTAGTGTGTGTGCAGTCTCTGCATTAGAACTACGCAGTGGACGGGGCTCTAATGACCTTGTAGTTGAAGGGCCCTAAAACACCACCGAACCAAAATGTGTCACTTGAACTCGTACCGCAATGTCCCTAGACTGCGCATGCGTGGCGTCATAATCCATTGTTGCCATGCAAACGCTTCTATTGGCTCTGTATAGAACGTGCTCCCTATTACCATGGAAACACGCATATCGATAATGCTGATATTATCGATAAGATAACCAACCTCCATCAATTTAGATAATTCGAACATCTCGCTGCATTCGAAATCGCTCTCATTACATCAACACTGAACGGTACGAGCTCGACATTATAGTGCATTTAGACAGCTTAGAAAAAGATCGCTTTCTACATGTTAAAAAATGTGACGTCATGCAGTCAATATCTTTAAAGACGAGTCTAAAATTACGTGCATGTGTAGACAAAGAGACTTTTTTTCTACCTCCCCTTCCTACTTTTCGGTAACCACTAGCCCAATAACAACAGAAATGAAGATGTCAGTGCGCTTGTCGACGTCAGCAGATTAAGAAGCAAGGCGCCGACAACCTTAAGACGAAAGCAATTTCTAACCCCGAATGACAAAAAAATATATTGTACATACATTGCTATCATATGAATAAGGCAGCCAGCCACATTTAACAACAACAACTATCGATTATCGGAGGAGGACGAAGGTTATTATGACAAAATTCATTTCATGCATTCGTAATTTTGTGAAAAACTGATGAGAATAAAGGTAAACCAGAGACAGCAGAGAAGAGGGGGGCTGGAAGTGGTAGACATCGTCGCAGGATGAAAGCGTGACTGAAAATGACACATCAGCAGGAAAAATAACAACCATCCACACTCCTGAAATTATACTCGGATAATAACATTTTCATCTTTTCAGATTATATCTACAGGGACATCCCCCTCCACCTCTTCCTCCAAAAAAAAATGACAAAAGTTTTGTCTCACCCCCGTTTTTCGGGATGAAAAGGGAGTGGGATAGGTGGCCATCGGGATCAGAGGGAGCGGCAAGTTGCGTTGGACACACCAGTTCTCGTCTGATCACTGAAGTTAAACAACGCAACCCCAGTTAGTACTGACATGGGTGGCCGCTTGGGAAAACTGGGTACCGCTAGTATCCAAAAATCGTCGCATTAGTGTAGTGTCTGTGCAGTCCCTGCATCAGAACTACACAGTGGACGGGGCTCTAATGACCTTGTAGTTAAAGGGCCCTAAAACACCAACAAACAAACAAACAATCGGGATCAGAGGACACTTCAAAAGTAACTCCAAACCTTTTTCCCACCAGTGGCAGGATCGGGTACCCATCTTGTCCCTCGAGAATGAACAAAAGGGTGATATATTGAACGGTGTTTTTCCGCAACCGGCTGCCGACCAAACCTGAAACCCCTACTTATTTATCGTCGGTCTACTGCTCGTTTGGGTACTCCACCAACACCAGGGGGGGGGGGGCGAGCTCCTACACCTGGAAATTTTGCCTCATCTAACCGTCACATAGTAGAGAGGGTTCTTTGACGTGCAAATGCCATCGTACACCACACGGGACCTCGCTTTTACTTCTCATCCGAAGGAAGGGGCACTCGGAGCTTCCCTCTCTCCTCCACCTCGATCCAGCATCGAACCTGGAACCACTGGCACAGTAAATCGGGCACGCTATCAATTGCGCCACCGAGGCAGTTCAGAAAATACTAACTTCCAACTTGAGAAATGAAAGGTTAAAGGTGACTAGCAACCTTCTAATGCAATGACACAGATTCGATCCCAAGTTCTGCAATGACATGTCAAGATATGCAAGCTCGTTTTCTTGCATATGGGAGGGTTGGATGGCCATTATTTCGTTTTGGTAGGGGAACATCATCAATAACAATTTTCCCGCCATTGCAGGTTCGGATGCCAATTGGGACATATGAACGATCTGTTGGACGGCATATTTAGACACCCGGCTGCCAACCTCATGCTACAACAAAAAGCAACTCCTAACCCTTTTCCCGCCTATGGCAGGGTCGGGTACTCATTTGTCCCTCTGAATGGGCACAGGGTGATATATTGGACATAGTTTTTTTTCTGCAGCCGGTTGCCGGCCAAAGCTGCACCCCTACGCTTATTTATCGTCGGTCTAGTGTTCGTTGGGGAATGCTACCGACGCCAGGGGGCGAGCTTACTACACCCGGAAACTCTGCCTCATCTACCCGTTGCGTAGTAGAGAGGGTTCTTTCACGTGCTAGCGCCATCGTACACCCACACGGGACCTCGGTTTTACTTCTCATCCGAAAGAAGGCACACTCGCGGCTCCTCTCTCGCCCAGTATCGAATCTAGAACTATTGGCGTAGTTGCGCGTAGTTGCCGAGTGAGCTACCCACTACGCCACCGTGGCGGGTCAACCTCATGCTACAACCCTAATGGTTATTTATTATTTACCAATATTTCTTCGTTGAGAGAGAGGAGCCCTCTTCGTTCGCCAGAGGGGACGACCTTTTCTACACCTGGAAATTTTACCAAATTACACGCATAATTACTGGCCATATAGGTAGTATGTTAACCATCGGGTTGGGGAGTAAGCCAAGCAGCCATAACAGGCCAAACCCTAAGGAGACTGCTCCGGGTGAGGAGGAGCTAGGTGTAGGGGACGTAGGAGAGGGGAAATTAGCAGCACCCAACGTTCACAACGAACCACCCATGTTGGTAGTAACTTGGGTCTAACGAGAACTGTGTGTCCAACGCAACTCGGCCCCGCAATATTGCAGTGGTGACATGGTACATACCAACAGACGGCTCACTGGAGGACTCTCTCTCTCTCTTCCTCTTGCGCGCCCAATAGAGGACAACCACCTCGGTCCAGGATCGACCCTGGAACCGAAGCATTAGTCCAACACGCTACCTCTGCACTACCGCGGCAGGCCCTTTCTATGTGGAAAAAAGCAAAAAAGCATCCTCCCCTTTGGTTTTGGAGCTAGCAGTTCAACAATGCAACACTAGTTAGTACTAGCATGGGTGACCGCCTTAGAACACTGGGAACTGCTAATACCCAAATAGTCGTAACAGCGCAATGTCAGTGAAGACTCTGCATTAGAACTACGCAGTGGACGGAGATCTAATGACCGTTGTTGTTGAAGGGTCCTAAAACACCAACGAAACACATAAGAGCTGGCACCCACCCCCTCTACTCATACCTCGGCACCCAACCGATTTGAGCGGCGAATTGCGTTGGACGCACCGGTTCTCGTCTGATCACTGAAGTTAAGCAGCGCAACCCCAGCTAGTACTGACATGGGTGGCCGCTTGAGAAAACTGGGTACTGCTAATACCCAAAAATCGTCGCATTAGTGTAGTGTCCGGGCAGTCGCTGCATAAGAACTATGCTGTGGACGGGGCTCTAATGACCTTGTAGTTGAAGGGCCCTAAAACACCAACAAACAACAACAAACCCAACCGATTTGGGGGTATATACTGTATCAGTCCTTACAGGAATCCAAGAGCGGCACCACCGGAAATGTGGAATTGATCTCTGATGATGTGCACATCAGACGAACTCCAATACGTTACCTCACCAGTTACAGCCCTGCAGGAAAAAGAAGCCTTTCTACACAGATCTAAAAATGAAAGTCAAATTGGCAGAATACTCTGCCTGTCGGTATTGGTAGAAAGTCTTCAGATCTGAGAGATTGACTTTAAATAACTTGATAAAGAACCTAAAGGGCCCTTAAGAATTGATACTTCACTATAGAACCAAGTTTGAAACTTTATGATTCACCCTACACCCTTTCTTCTCTTTTTAACGTTTTACTTTCTTATGACATTTTTTAACGAAACAATGAAAGTGCCTTAGGATGATGACAGGACGTGCAGTGATGAAGTAAGGGGAGGAGGGAGAAAGGGATTGGCAAAGGGCAGGAAGTAGTAAAAAAAAGTACTGTAATGCACAAATACAGAAATACGGGAGCAAAAAAAACCCCGCTCTAATCATAAAGGGTTTTACATGATGTCATATTAAATTATGATTGAGTAGTGCGAGACGCCGCCATTAAAAGAAAGGATCCAGAAATGGGATCCACCTAAAAGCTCTATAAACCTTAATGTCGGGGTCAAATAAGTCCTCACTCCATCGTAGGATTAACTCTAAAAATTACCTAGTGGTCATCTGGGTTGATAGCCCACTTGGTTTGTCATTAGTGGTCGACCGGCCAGCATCAAACTACCGCATTGACCTCAAACCTCGACGAATCTCGATCCCAATCAACGGAGTCTCTTTTTTCCCGTTGTCATGGAAACCATAAAAAGATGTCTTATGATAGGACCATTCATGAATTACTTATCTTACTATTTCGACAAGGCTAGGCACGATTAATTATTCGGCGAATGACCACCAGCTCTGAAGACAATTTACAGCCAGACAGCAGTAGGAAAAGGGCGGGCGAACTCTTATACATAAGAATATTGCCAATCTAACAATTGTCACTTCCGGGTGTAAAAGTTTCTCGTTCAGGATCGAACCTGCGCACCACAACTCAAGGAATTTTTTGCCGAACCAGTGAGTAACCCATATAACAGACAGAAGGGGGTTAAAAATCTTAGGGTGACAGTATGAAGGTGACAGTTTTACGAATTCTTGACTAGTTCAGAATACGGATTCCAGTTTTGGTTCCTTTTTTGTTTGGTTGGTGCTTTAGGGCCCTTCAACTACAAGGTCATTAGTGCCCCGTCCACTGCATAGTCTAGTACAGAGACTGCACAGAAACTACACTAATGCGACGATTATTGCGTATTAGCAGGACCCAGGTTTCCTAAGCGGCCACCCATGTTAATACTAGCTGGGCTTGCGTTGCTTAACTTCAGTGATCAGACAACTTGTGTGTCCAACGCAATAAGAAGCTCCCTTTTGGTTCGTCAGTGGTTCAAGACGTCAGTGGCACTGACAAAATTCAATCGAGACAACATTCTTTAAGAAATGACTAAATGAAGACGTTCCCGTCACCGGAATCTGTTGTCAGGCACGTGTCGCCAGGCAGCAGAAGAGAAAACAACAAACCGTCTTCCACCTAAGGGCAGAATCGATCCTGAAGTCTTATACACACCTGGAAACATCGGTACCGCCGAACTGCAATAGCTTACTGGTTACGTGAATGAAGAAGAAACGATGAAAAATATGCATTTCTACAACATGAGCGCAAATGCGAATAGAATTTTCTAAGTTCCCGGTTCGCCTCCGAGTAAAGTGACCAGATGTTCCAGAGGGCACAGCAGGACGGGGGCTTTTGGTGAGTTCCCCCAAGTAGGGGTGGTGAGACACGCTTTCCTGAAGAGCAAAGAACAAAACTTGTGACTTCGTACCTACTGTACCTTATAGCTTGAATGTGTGTCCATCCAGCACATGATGCATCATCATCATCATACCCTTATCCCGCCTATGGCAGGGTCGGGCCTGCAGGTTCTAGCCCTCCACCTCCCACACTGCCATAGCCTTACGAACAACCTGCTCCCACGTCTACTTCGGTCTCCCCCTGCCCCGGGTGCTGCCGACCACCTGCATTCCTGAAATGGACCTAACGAGCTCCTCTATCACCTCAACCGATTTTCCCTCATTTTTCGGCGATGTCCACCACTCCCAGACTACCTCTAATATACTCATTCCTAATTCTATCAGCTCTCGACACCCCACTCATGTACCGCAGCATTCCCATCTCAGCTACTTGCATTCTGTTGACGTGGCTCTTCCTCACTGCCCAGCACTCTGATCCATATAGCATAGTAGGCCTAACCAGTGCCCTGCAGAACCCTCCTATCACACAGGACTCCGCTTCCCTGTCTCCACTTCAACCATACCCCATTGATTCCACGGGTCACAGGATGTGTCCAGCGCAGGATGCCTGATGTTTTAATTTGATGCAGCCGATGCTCAGTTGTCAACCTAGAACAGTGGTGGCGAACCTTTTTTTGAAGACGGGTCAAAATAACACGAAAAAAGAACCAAAAAGTTGTCCGTGGGTCAGGCGCAAGCATATTTAATTTTATGAATAAAAAAGGCAACTCCTAACCCTTTTCCCGCCTATGGCAGGGTCGGGTACCCATTTGTCCCTCTGAATAGACATAGGGCGATATATTAGTCATAGATTTTTCTGCACCCGGTTGCCGGCCAAAGCTGCACCCCCACGCTTATTTATCGTCGGTCTAGTGTTCGTTGGGAAATGCTACCGACGCCAGGGTGCGAGCTCCTCACCTGGAAATTTTCCTCATCTACCCGTTGCGTAGTAAAGAGAGTTCTTTTACGTGCAAGTGCCATCGTACACCCACACGGGACCTCTGTTTTACTTCTCATCCGAAAGAAGACACACTCGCAGCTTCTCTCTCTCCCGAAAGAAGCCGACCCACCACGGTCCACTATCGAACTTAGAACTACTGACGCAGTTGCCGAGCGTGCTAACCACTACGCCACCGCGGCGAGTCATTTAATTTTATGAATAAAAAAATTATTATTAATATTGAATAAATTAGTTTATTAAAGCAGCAAATAGAGAACATCATCATAATACCCTTATCACGTCTGTGGCAGGGACGGGTCTGCAGGATCTAGCCCGCCAGTCCCCGTCCACCCCACACACACAATGAGACGATAAACTAGATATAATTCACGTTCGGGTCACTTAAAATTGCACGGTGGGTCACAGGTTCGCCACCACTGACCAAGAAGGATCATTCTGTGTGAGTGCTCTATACACGTATTTCATTGACGAGTGAATGCTTCTGAGAAGTTGCCGACAAAGTGGGACAAACGAGCGTCCCGCCGGGACAAGAGAGGGACGGCGGGACATGAAGTCTGAAATCGGGACGTCTGGTCCCCCTACCTCCGAGATAAACACGTATAGGTCGAATTGCCGATGAGATACACTTTGTTTGGTGTTGGTGTTTTAGGGCCCTTCAACTACAAAGGTCATTAGAGTCCCGTCCACAGCATAGTTCTTATGCAGAAACTGCACAGATACTACACTAATGCGACGATTTTTGGGTATTAGCAGTACCCAGTTTTCCCAAGCGGCCACCCATGTCAGTACTAGCTGGGGTTGCGCTGCTTAACTTCAGTGATCAGACGAGAACTGGTGAGTCCAACGCCATTCGCCGCTCCTGATGCACTTTGTACACTCCCTGTATTCTTTCTTCTCGTGATCCGACTTCAGCGCTCCGACGGTCGTAAATTCGTTAGAAGAAGCGCTTTCAGTGCTGATGTTGTGGAAAAAGAGAAGACGAATTCTAAACGCTGATACCAAAATGGCGCGGCAACGTAGTATCGAAGTTGCTTTTGATCTTTTACGAACTTTACCTCGAGTTTGTCTGAAAAACATCAGAGATAATCCGGGATCTCGAAAAAGAAGTTCATTCGGACGTGGCCAACATGGTGGTAAGACTCACGGATGTGGAAGCAAAGGTTCAAAAGCGCGACAAAATTACATGCGGTTAGGGTACGAATGCACCACTTCTCCCTTTTACCTTCGGATACCAAAAGAGCCCTATTACGAAGGACAGCACCTACGGCGACAATATCCACCTTTGACTTTATTGCAGTTGCAACGTCTTATTGACATGGGTTACTTGAATCCTGACGAACCTATCGATTTGAGTGCCATTTGCAACACCAAACGCCTTGGAATGCATCCTGACCAGCGTCACTTTGGAGTCAACCTGACCGAAGACGGAATGGACGTGTTCAAGGCAAAAGTGAACATTGAAGTGCAGTGGACTTCAGAACCTGTCATTGCGGCAATCGAGAGGAACGGTGGAGTGATCACCACCGCCTATTACGACATCCCTAGCTTATGGGCTGCCATTGATCCGGCGAGGTTTTTTAAGAGAGGAATACCTATTCCAAAAAGAATGCTGCCACCACAAGATGCAATCCAGTATTATACGGATCCTAAATTTAGAGGTTACCTGGCCGATCCGGAAAAGATTGCAGAGGAACGGTTGGTACTTGCACAAAAATATGGTTACCAGTTGCCGAATTTGAAAGACGATCCACAAGTGGACATGCTGCTGCAGCGCAAGGATCCCAGACAAGTCTTTTATGGACTAGAACCTGGATGGGTTGTCAATCTTAAAGATAAAGTCATTTTGAAGCCAAAAGATGATTACTTGAAAGAATACTATGCATCCTGAGAACTCCCAGAGGTCCATCTCACGTGAAATTCATAGAATAGTACCGCTTTCTGTTTTGGGATTGACACGAAGTAGTTCGTCATTAAATATTTGTCACTTCTATAATTTCTATGTTTGAAATGTATTTGCAGTTCTGAAATGTAGTTGCCATTCTGACATCTCGGACATTTAAAACCATCATTGCCTTTCAGCACCTCAGAAAAGGTGAGGTTTTCTGACGGTCGGCCTAAGGACCCGACAGGTTCCTTACAACTTCTAAACTCAGCCGTTGGACAAAATCCTAACTTGAATAACCGTTGACTTTCTTAGAACTTTAGAGCCATCGGTATCCACTCATCAAAATGAGTCCTTATTCCTGAATAAGGTTTATGGCAGGCTTCTCTAAGACTCAGGATAGTCGTATTCCAGGCTTCCTTTGGCCAGACAGTACTGCAGAACCTACAAGAAATTTACAAATACATTTTCTTTTCAGAAATCTAGGGAGCGACGAATTGCGTTGGACACACCAGTTCTCGTCTGATCACTGAAGTTAAGCAGCGCAACCCCAGCTAGTACTGACATGGGTGGCCGCTTGGGAAAACTGGGTACTGCTAATACCCCAAAATCGTCACATTAGTGTAGTGTCTGTGCAGTCTCTGCGTAAGAACTATGCTGTGGACGGGGCTCTAATGACCTTTGTAGTTGAAGGGCTCTAAAACACCAACAAACAACAACATTCAGAAATCTAGGAGGGAATAAGGGCTTTAGTGAAGATTTCGTTGACTGTCAGACCCTGGATTACTGTTGCTGCAGTGAAAGAGAAGAAAGTCCAACCTGTTAGCCCTCTATATGAATGGCCCGCAACCGTTCACCTGGCTTCTGCCTCTCTCTTCCTTCAGCTAAGTTTCGAAACAACAAAGGATAGCGTATTGTCGTCCAGAGGAGGTCATTTCATACTCAATGTGACTGATGGTTTCTTTCAGAACGAGACAGTAGGCCTACGCTTCATCTGTGCCTTCTGTCTAGTCGATAGGAAGTCAAGCTGGTTCCTTCTGTGTGGTGTGTGCACGAAAAAAGAACCCTTCTACACCAAAAAGAACTTTGTAGTTGTAAGAGCTCCCTTTCAGCTGCTTGATCCATGAGTCCATGGATAAGTTCCAAGTGCACCTTCCTTCAAACGAGAAGCAAAGCTGTGACCCTGAGTTGTGTGTAGGAAGTCTGTCACCTTTACATAAAAGAAATTCTCTACGCGGGAAGTTCTCAGGTGTAGTAGCTCACCCGCTCCCTGGTGTCAGTGAAGACAAAGGCCGACATCAAATTCTAATGCCTTGGCCAACTGATATCGCCTACCCACAATACTGCCTACTTCTCAGGAGGAATCTGCAATTTTAGAGAGAGACTGCAAAATATTTAATTTATAGACTCCCTGGCATCTGGATTTCCCGTTTGAGTGACCCAAAGTCATATTTTCCCAAGAATTCTCTCTGGTGCGCCTACAGGTATTCCTGATATTGACTAGAAAGAGATGGTAAGTGACCCCTGACCTTGAGGCAATTAAAAATGCTTCTTGGTGGGGCACATTAAAAAAGTGGCTTATTTCAGCCTTCCACAGTGGGTCTAGATCAGCTGGGCCTTTCAGAAATTAGTCCTTCTTAGAGAGCCTTATAGGTCAGCATTGTTGTAGGTGTGATCTCTAATATCTACGGGCCCTAAAAACCAAAGTAGTTGTGGACCCACACCACCACCGACAGCACAGGTAATATCTAGATGCTGCGCATTATTAAGTGCAACAATATTGTTAACAACCAGGCAGAAATAATTCAATCTGTAAATCAACCAGCGTTGGTGGCATAAACTTCTCTGTTAATCATAGGACGCAGGTTCTATCCTAAGTGGAGCATCAGATGCTTTTCGTGGGAAGAGATGGAGGGGAAACCTCAAGTGTACACATTCAGTCTCTGGCCCCGTACCAAAACCACAGCTGTGCATGACGTCATCTACACGGAAAAGGAAAAAAGTAATAGACCGATATCAATTTAATTCGCGGCGTAGTGGGTAGCTCACTCTGGAACTGCGTCAGTAGTTCTAGGTTCGATACTGGATCGAGGTGGATTGGCTTCTTTCGGGCGGGAGATAAGCCGCGAGTGCCCCCTTCTTTCGGATGAGAAGCAAAACCGAGCTCCTGCGTGGTGTACGATGGCATTTGCACGTAAAAAAAGCCTTTCTACTTTGCAACGAGTAGATCAGGCAAAATTTTCAGGTGTAGGAGCTCAACCCCTGGGATCGGTGGAGTTCCCCAACGAACAGTAGACCGACGATTAATAAGCATAAGGGTTGCAGCTATGGTCAGCAACCGGCTGTGGAAAAACACTGCCCAATATATCTCCCTTGTGTCCATTCAGAGGAGAGCGGCGAATTGTGTTGGACACACCAGTTCTCGTCTCATCACTGAAGTTAAGGAACACAACCACAGCTAGTACGGACATGGGTGACCGCTTGGGGAAACGGTACTGCTAATACCCACAAGTCGTCGCATTAGTGTAGTGTCTGTGCAGTCTCTGCATGCGAACTACACTGTGTACAGGGCTCTAATGACCTTGTAGTTGAAGGACCCTAAAACACCAACAAACATAAAACTGAAGTTAAGCAACACAACCCCAGCTAGTACTGACATGGGTGGCCGCTTGGGAAAACGGTACTGCTAGTACCCAAAAGTCGTCGCATTTGTGTAGTGTCTGTGCAGTCTCTGCATGCGAACTACACTGTGGTCAGGGCTCTAATGACCTTGTAGTTGAAGGGCCCTAAAACACCAACAAACAAGCCATTCAGAGGGACAACATGGATACCCGACCCTGCCATAGGCGGGGAAAGGGTTTGAAGTTGCTAAATGGAAATAAGACAAAAGTCGGTGATCATTACGAAAACTGGGAATAGATCCTTCGCTTGCCCAAATTACACACCTAACTGAATAACCATGTGATGAGTAAATTTCCGGATGTGACGTAATGACAATCATTTTTCTAACACGTCTCACCATTGGCTGAGGCAAGTTAGTGGGCGTAACGGGAAGATGAAATCATTGAATGGCAGTGACCAGCACGTCTCCTACGGAGAAGAAGGTGAGATGTTCATTTAAAGAATGGCTGGAGAAGTCTGTGCGAAGTGTTGTTGGTCAATAAAAAGCGACAAAAATCGCCACAGCGAATATTTATCGATACGTTAACAGAAGGAAGTTCTTATATATAACAAGCGTCGGTAGAAAAAGAAGATAAGAACGTTCGATATCCAGGTAAGTAACGGATCATCTTTGTTACTTCTTAAGATACTATCCGAAGAAAATTTTTTCTCATTTATCTCCGTTTTCTTGGTGAGAAAGTTACCGTTGGGGAGAAATTCACGTCAGCAGTTTGCCCCAATTATAAAACATTCCTAAAAGATATTTGCGCACAAAGTGTATCGGCCTCTTAACAAATGACCTACATAGTAACTTTTTAGAATAAACATTGACGTTACATTCCAACACAGAAACCATCAATTTGAGAATGCGGCGCTTCAGCTTCAGGAATATACAACACGGATAAATAACCTTGACCTTTTTTAGTAGTTTTGGGGAAAAAAAATCACTACCATCAGAGTTGTCCGACCTGAAAACTCTGCGATAAAAGATGACGAAAATCTCCTAGTCATTAACGAGTAGGAACTATTATCTTAATCATCACTATCACAATAGGCTTTTTACTACGTCATTTGAAAGCATATGACGGAGTTGATCGTCTGCTTCATTCACAATCTTGACGCACGATGGTGCGTTAGGTCATCATCATCTGCGGGTTCTGGCCCTAAACTCCTGCCTATCACTCACCAGAGTCCCATCCACCCCACACACTAGGGCAGTGGTGGCGAACCTGTGACCCGCGGGTCATAAGGTTACCCACCGAGCAATTTTAAGTGACCCGAGCGTGATCATATCTAGTTTATCGTCACCGGGGACATAAAGGAAAAATGAGGGACAGTAGGTTAGGAGAGAGGAGGAGGAGCTCGTTAGGCGTACCCAGGGCGTACCAAAGCAGACGTGGGAACAGGTTGCCCGGAAGGATATGGTAGTGTGTGGGGTGAACGGGAACCTGGTGGGAGGTAGTGCATAAAATTAAATAGTGCGTGCACCTGACCCGCGGACAACTTTTCGTTATTTTTTCGTGTTATTGTGACCAGTCTTCAAAAAAGGTTCGCCACCACTGCACTAGGGTGACCAGACGTCCCGATTTCAGACTTCATGTCCCGCCGTCTCTCTCTTGTCCCATTATTGTTGTTGTTTTAGGGCCCTTCAACTACAAGGTCATTAGAGCCCCGTCCACAGTGTAGTTCTTATGCAGAGACTGCACAGACACTACACTAATGCGACGATTTTTGAGTATTAGCAGTACCCAGGTTTCCCAAGCGACCACCCATGTGAGTACTAGCTGGGGTTGCGCTGCTTAACTTCAGTGATCAGACGAGAACTGGTGTGTCCAACGCAATTCGCCGCTCCCTCTCTTATCCCGGCGGGACGCCCGTTTGTCCCACTTTGTCGGCAATTTCTCAGAAGCATTCACTCGTCAATGAAATACGTTTACAGAGTGCCCACACAGAATGATCCTTCCAGTTTGGATACCGATCATCATCTGCATCATATTAAGACATCAGGCATCCTGTGCTGGACCAGGCCAGTGACCCGTAGAATCAATGGCGATGGTTGAAGCGGAGTCCTGTGGGATAGGAGGGTCCCAATCAAGTTGAAAGGGAAGTTCTGCAGGGCAGTGGTTAGGCCTGCTATGCTATATGGATCAGAGTGCTGGGCAGTGAGGAAGAGCCACGTCAACAGAATGAAAGTAGGGGAGCGGCGAGTTGCGTTGGATACACCAGTTCTCGTCTGATCACTGAAGTTAAGCAACGCAAGCCCAGTTAGTACTGACATGGGTGGTCGCTCGGGAAAGCTGGGTACTGCTAATACCCAATAATCGTCGCATTAGTGTACTGTCTGGGCAGCATACGCATTAGAACTATGCAGTGGACGGGTCTCTAATGACCTTGTAGTTGATGGGACCTTAAACACCAACCAACAACAACAATGAAAGTAGCTGAGTGGGGTGTTGAGAGCTGGTAGAATTAGGAGTGAGTATATTAGAGGTAGCTGGGATGGTGGACATCGCTGAAAATGATGCATCCTGTGCTGGATGGACATACATTCAAGCTATAAGGTGCAGTAGGTAGAAAGTCACAAGTTTTGTTCTTTGCTCTTCAGGAAAGCATGTCTCATCACCCCTACTTTGGGGCACTCACCAAAAGCCCCCTTCCCGCTTTGCCCTCAGGAAAATCTGGTCACTTTACCACACACTCATCATATCCCTTCAAACAACCTGTTTCCCCCGTCTGCTCAAGTCTTTTCCAGCCCTGGGCGCTTCTAATACCTTGCACCACTGTGCTGGAGGGAGCGGGTGTATTGAGTAAGGCACACCAGTTCTCGTCTGATCACTAAAGTTAAGCAACATAACCCCAGCTACTATTAGCATGGGGGACCGCTTAGGAATACTGGGTACTGCTTATAGCCGAAAGTCGTCGTACACACTTGCATTAGTTGAAGGGCCCTAAAACCAACGTAACGAAAAATAAACCTGTGATGGACCTAACCAGCTCCTCCTTCCCTCTTCTCATTACATGCCCACTCCACCGCAGTCAATTCTCTCACCTTTTCCGCGATGTTCCCCGCCCCCAAACTACCCCTGATATCTATACTCATTCCTTAGCACGATGATAGCTAAGCTGTATACCAGGGGTGGCCAACCTGTCGATTGCGAAGCCAATTTTGGTCGATCACTCGTGATGTGTTGACTGAACACCCGCCTCGGTGACGTAGTGGCTCAGTGTTTCTAGGTCTGCGCTAGTGGTTCCAGGTTCGACACTGGACCCACCTCGGTCCAGTATCGAACCTCCCCCTACCTCACTTTGACTACGCCTATGACAACAAGTCGATCGCGATACGTTTTTAAGATAAAAAGTAGAGGTTATGTACACAAAAGTTGGCCACCCCTGCTGTATACCAACGGCACCATAGTAGAGGCATGAAAGTAAGCCCTTACAAGGGAGAAATTTGGCTCCCTTTCATCGCCTTTTCTGTGTACCATCAAAGGCTTTCCGAGCAGTAGTGACGTCCCACACAGGCACACGTTAAGTACAACAGGAGATTCCAAATACCTTCTTTTTTATGAAAAGAAAAGAGGGCGAGATGTCAGGGATAGGAAATTGTCTTCCGGCCTTAGAGACCCAAGTCGAATATTGGCGGGGGAGTTAATGGGGTCACTAAATTACCGCAGGGACGGAAATCAAACACGGAATAACGACTTTAACGTCCTGTGTGACAGAAAGTAAGTACACTTTTATTCTACGTTTTTACCCTTTCCACCCACGTGCATTACCCATTCAGAAAAGAAGTTTCCCAGATCCGTCCACATACCTGGTACGGTAGAGGTCGAACGGCAAAGAAACCAGGTCCTTGTTCCTCTACCTTTTTACAGTCACGGACCGGTAAATAAGTAGAAATATTTCGTGGACCAGCATCACACCCCACGGACCGGTAGCACAGGCATGGACAACGTTTTCTAGTTCGGGGTCGGAGGTGAAGGCCCAACTAGTGAATGGTTTATCGAAATATTGACTTAATAGTAGGTTAGTGGCTTTGCTCTGATCACTGACTATAGCAGATCATGGGGCCGGATCTCAGCAAATTGAGAGGCGGGGATTGGCCATATGTGGTTTCGCAGTTTAGTCGAGTGAAAGCATTTCGCCGGCCAGCACCGGTCCGCGCACCACTGGTTGAACACCACTGACTCAAGGTGCACATCGACCTTCTGCTCTCTCAGCTCTTTGAACCGAGATCACCACCACCGACCTTGGTCATTATGAACTCACGTACGCATGCGCTCTAACACGACGACCTACATGACACCCCATGACATCTTTAAAAGTTAAAGGACGAGTACAGAATCTTAAAATTGCCAACATTCTTCTTGACCCATGTCTATCATTAATAGTGCCCATGTGCACACCTGTTTATCGGACAGGTACACAAACGGTCCGCTCACCAACGACCCATTTTCTAATCGTATGCCCCTTAACTTTTTAAGCAGTAAATAATTCATTGCAACACAGCTTGTGTCCTGCAGGTCAACAAATTTGTCAACTATACTTAGAGAAGTGGCAACTTAGGTGACCCACTGAGGGAGCGGGATATAATAGGAGATAGAAGTGCAGTGCGGCGTTGAACTACGGGAGCTGCGTATTGCGTTGGACACACCAGTTCCCGTTAGATCACTGAAGTTAAGCAGCGCACACCCACGTCAATACCAACTTGGGTGGTTGGTAAAGAACGTTGGGTGCTGCAAATTAACCCACTTCCTCCTCCTTTCACCTACCTCCTCATCTCCCGCGGGCAGCCTCCTAAGGGGTTAACCTGTTATGGCTGCCTGGCTTACACCCCGACCCACAAACTAATCAAAGTTAAGCAACGCAACCCCAGTAAGTACTAGTATGGTGACCGCTTGGGAACATTGGGTATTGATAATACTCAGAAATCGTCGCGGGAGTCTGGGGTCTGTGCAGTCTCTGCATTACAACTACGCGGTGGACGGGGCTCTAATGACCTTGTAGTTGAAGGGCCCTAAAACACCAACGAAACGGGCAAAAAAAATCGGTCTGCGAGTTCTAGCCATCCAATCACGCCTACCTCCCATCAGGTCCCCGTCCACTCAGCACACTACCACGTCATTATACCGGTATACAACCTGCTCCTGCATCTGCTTTGGTCTTCCCCTGCCCCGGGACCCCGAGTGCCTCCAACAACCTGCATCCCTGCAATGGACTGAAGGAACTCCTCCTCCACCCTCATGAGATCACATGCCCCTGCCACTTCAATCTGGTTTTTCATCTTTTATGGTATTGCCCCCCACTCCCGGGTTACTATCTGCTCTTGACACCCCAATTATGCACCGCGACATTCGCATGAAGCTCAATAAACTGGTGTAAGCAAAATGCCCATGCGTTCCAGCAAGAAAAACCCACGCAAGTCGCACGAAGAATCCCAACCTGATGGGATCTAATCGCAAGGCGGAAGTGTATGCGCATAAGGTCCAGCGCAAAATGAGACGCAGGGTGACTCACTATCAATTTCTGTGGCTCACATGATAGTATGTAGTTGCGCATGTTAAGTCGCAGGGTGACGTGACTCAATGCCTGCGCCACGTCACACTGCGGAGCGCAGTGCCAATGCCGCAGTTTCCTGCGTGAAGTTGGCGTGACAATAACAAAAAGCGGTGCTAAGCAGAGAAGTTCTCTTGTTATTTGATGCAAGTATGGTGAAAATCTGCGATTCAAAGTGCGGTGATTGCCTGCTAGCAGAATTTCGCAGGGCTGCTACGCCCTGCGTCACCTTCGCCACCTGCGTCTCATTTTGCGCCTTGCCTAAACGGACCACTGCGTCGTCACCAAAGTGACATATAAGGAAGCAAAGGAAGGGATCGTTCGTGTGTGATCTTACGAGTCGGCTGCAGTGTGAGGCTAGCCTTCAAGTGAGTAGATGAATCGGCGAGTTGCCAAACCGAGGTCGAAGGTATTACCACCGTCATCCACACCAAGGGTTCCAGGTGCCTTTGTGTCACTTGAGTTAGTACAAAATACATAAGTTGCACTAGTCTAAAGGCAAACAGTCGCTGGCTACAATTGCCAAAACCTGAACAAACAGAACAAGAGCACATTGGGCGGACACACCTGTCAGAAAAGCATGGAGCACCACCATCTTCAGGTTGTGAACTGTGTGTGTGAGAGGGAGAGTACAAAGCTTTATAGGGCACACGCAATTGTTGTAAACATACGCAGCACAATGAAGATCAACTGATAAAAACAGGCAACTTTCCTCGTCGTCATCATCATCGACTTGCTCCTTTGCCTGCAAACAATCAGATTTCATAATTCAGCACGATCGCACTGGCCCAGTACAGATGACCTACTGTTTTGCAAGAGCAGTTAAGCGTGACGCGTGAAATATCCTTGGCCTCCGCTGGCCTTTACTTCTTTCTCTACCTCCTCCTCTCATCGCCATCAGCAACACAAAGTCAACAGTTACTTTCTGCTTGGTTTTCAGAAATGGAGTCCATCAAGACACATTAAAACAATTCAGAAAAATTAGTCCAGAACTACTGTCGCTTGACATCAAACGCCTTACAGAAACTGGACTTCACACAGTGCCGTTTACAGACCACACAACAAGTAGGACAGAGAAGACGCCTGACAACATCTTGATTCTTCACCACCTGTACATACACTATGGTTAGTAGTATTAATTAATGGAAGACACAACGTTGCATTTTGAAATGTGGCACTAGTCTCCGAAGAGACTTCCAGAATCCTCTCTGTCAACCGCGGCAGGATTGAAGTTCGCATAACCATAAGGCGTACAAGAAACTTCGAGTCCTAGTCTGTGAACGGTCAAGAAACCAGGAAAAACAGTCAAGAAACGTCAAGAAACTATCCGCCGTTGAGGCAAAATGCCGAGAAGAGAAGAGACAACAACATCCCACACTTGGGGAACTTGCCGATCTACCATGCACCTTTACTATCCAGGTAGAAAGAGTCGATCAGCATCGAACCTTGCCCACTACTCAAAGCACACCGTTTGGAAGTCACGCGTTTACTGCATCAACACATGTGTCCATCCAGGTCACAGAATGTTATCAGATCAACCATAATAGTCTGGTTGTGTGGCCACTAGAGTGCTTCCCTGATGGGGAAGGAGTAAACAAACCACTATGTCCTTATAGTGATTAGGGCCTTTTTGCTTTCTTTTCCATGTTCATTAGTCTCAACAAGAGGAAGCCCTGGATCGAGACAACGTCACTACAGACAACTGGCTCTTGGAAACAGAAATGTCCACCATGCAGTCGGTTGACGAAGGGACCACATTACGTAATAACGGCATTCCAGAATGGAAAGTGTTTGCTCACAACGACTTCTACATCGGATTAGGACTTGCTCTTACGGCCAGTTTATTCATCGGTTCTAGCTTTATCATCAAGAAAACTGCCCTGCTACGGGCCAGTAGGGCTGGACGCGTCAGAGCAGGTAAGTGTAGCATTTATTTTCAGGCTAAAAAGCACAGTATGGTCCCCTTCTAGTCACCTCAGATAACACCATTGTTAATGTTATTGATTCTCGCAGGTTTGGGAGGTCATGGATATCTTCGTGAATGGATATGGTGGATTGGACTATCATCCAGTAAGTTCTGTTCTGACCATTACTTTTATTATGTGTCATCATGCCATCATGGTCTTTAATCCGTTTAACACACACAGTGGGCTTTGGAGAGGCACTAAATGTGACAGCTTATGCATTTGCTCCAGCTTCCATGGTCACTCCACTGGGAGCCTTGAGTGTCTTAGTCAGGTAAATTATTCATCTTCTTTTTTAAACAGCTTTTATCAAAAGTTCTGCCTAATTCAAAAGGCCCACAAAACACTGCCGGTTGAGTACAACCCATATAGTAGGTCAGTGGTTCTCAACTGGAGTTCCGCGGAACCCTGGGGCTCCGTAGCAGGATTTTCGGGGCTCCGCGGCCACAAAGCGCTGCTGATCCTTGGGGCACCACAAACGCCAGTCTATCGTTGTCCAGCGATGGACAAATAGTTAAAAACTGAAAGGACTTCCGGAACAAGGGCTTGTTCCTAAAACATTCCATATTACAGGTATATATTTGCTTACAGTCATTTCTGCGCATGTTTAATTTTTCAATATTGCTTGAATCAAAAAGGGGCTCCGGCGAACTGGCTACCAGGCAAGGGCTCCGCGACTCCAAACGGGTTGAGAACCGCTGTATTAGGTAATCCCACTGTGGTCCTCAAGCACATTTTCATAGGTTCATGGAGGTTTTCGAGTTTGTCTTCTTGGCTGAAAACCATAAATTTGAATACTCTCTGAAACCAGCAAAGCTCTTCAAGTGCTTGTGGACGATCAGAGGCTGCAAACTTCTGGCCTTGCAAGAGCTGCAGTGACAGTTCTTAGTACTATTGGCCAACTAGAGCAAAGTGTCTTTCTGGGTCGGTGTTCCTTTTTCAAGTGGAATAGTTCAGGGCCTCAGAGCACTTAACCGATTAGTGAATTGTCTGCAAGCTCGTTGCCTAAGAAGTTGTTTCTCTCATTCATTTAGTGCTGTATTGTCTTCAAAGTTCTTAAATGAACGACTGAACATGCTTGGCAAGATTGGCTGCTTCCTGTGCATCCTTGGATCCACCATCATCGTTATTCATGCACCAAAGGAAGGGGAAGTCAGCAATATGGAAGAATTAATGTTGAAAATTCAAAATCCTGGTAAGGCTTTTGATCGAGTACACCAGAATTTCAGAGGACGGACCCAATTACGTGCAGTCACCCCTTTCCTCCACCAGTATTACTGTATTTCATTTCCAGTTAACGTGGTTTTTTTTTTTTTTTTACCTAGTTCTGTTGGGATACATTTGTTTTGTGGTCATTTTGTCGGCCACACTCATCCTCTACTGTGGACCACGGATTGGCCACACGAATCTCGTCGTCTACATCTTGGCATGCTCCTTGATAGGCTCTCTGAACGTCATGGGCTGTAAAGGAGTCGGAATTGCAGTGAAAGAGACTCTTGCAGGAGTCAATAATGAATTCAAGAACTGGTTGCCCTGGTTCATGATCGTGATGGTAGTGACGTGCATCGTCATCCAGATGAACTATCTCAACAAGGCACTGGACATTTTTAACACGTCCATGGTGACACCCATCTTTTACGTCTCCTTCACCACGTGCGTTCTCACGGCATCTGCCATCCTCTTCAACGAGTGGGGCCACGTCGGATGGAAGGACATCTCCGGCAATATCTTGGGATTTTTAGTGGTCATTTGTGGAGTTTTCTTATTGCATGCCTTCAAGGATGTCGATCACTCCTTTGCCTCTTGGAGAACAAAGTTAAGACGTCCTGAAGCACCTAGGACAGACCAAGATTTGGAATCTGGAACAGTCCTTCTCAGTACAGATATTCACAAGAACGGAATTCTGTCACAGTCGATGCAAAAGATGTAATGCTCTCCTCTCGCGTGTCTCTTTTGGCACCGCTAAGATTTGGACATTCCTAGGATTGTATTAATGGACAACTTTGGGTTTTTGGTAGGAAAATTAATTTATTAATCTTTACTGAAATAGATTTCGTTTTCTTTGTCATAGTCATAATTTTAGGAATGGGGTTGCCAATTCTCACTAAAGAAAAAAATGGGGAACCCCTCCTCTCCTTCTCTCATCCAGACGTGATAGTGGATCTAAGACTTGGACATTCCACACCAAATCGTTGATGCCTTACAACTATTATTGTTACACTATTTCTCTTGCAATCGTGATGGATCTAACATTCCTGTTTGTATCTGGGATACAAGGGAAAAATCACGTGATATTGAACTTTGTGGTGTATTTTTTACTTCCTGTTTCTTTGTGACAAATAAAAGTGTGTGTGTATGTGGCACCAGTGCACAAATATCACCCATACTCTGATGGACTGAATACCTAATCGATAAAAGGACAATACGAATCACAATGACAAAGTCAACCTCATAATCCACAGGAATGGAAAATCCATACCAAGATTCCATCTTTGTGCCAGAAACGCTGGGAAACGAGTACCGGGACAAGTAGGGACGGAATTCATCAGCTCTTTAACCTAAAATTTTATCCTTCCTACATTTTCCCCCCTATAAAGTGCGAAACCCAGTCTATCTTGCTACTTCGGAGAGTTGCGCCCTTGAACTGCGCGTGGCAGAACCCTTGTCAAACGGAGGCGACAATTTAAGTTTAGGTTGGAAAAGTTCTCGAGTACAGGAATTCCGCTCTCGGCGCTAGTAAAAAGAATTTCCCTTGAAAAAAAAAAATAAGACGCCGGTAACGTAAAATACCATCCAACAGGTCGTCCGGGTGTTCACATGGTTTACCAATGAAATACACGAGTACCCTGAACAGGACTGGCACCAGGATTTTCAGTGCCCCTTACAAACCTCAAATACGTGTGTCTCCGCTGACTCCAAGTACCCAAATTCACGGGAGCGGCGAATTGCGTTGGACACACCATTTCTCGTCTGATCATTGAAGTTAAGGAGTACAACCCCACCTAGTACGGACATGGGTGGCAGCTTAGGAAAACTGGGTACTGCTAATACCCAAAAAATCATCGCATGAGTGTAGTGTCTGTGCAGTCTCTGCATCAGAACTTCACAGTGGACGGGGCTCTAATGACCTTTGCAGTTAAAGGGCCCTAAAACAACAACCCAACTCCACTGTAGACGAGGGGAAATGTTAGGAATGAGGTTTGTCTCTCGTCGTATGCAGGAACCACCAAGGACAGAGAGAATTGAACCTGAGTAATTTAAACTATCTGGAGCTTAGTGATCTACTCCTATATTTTTTTATTCATTCTTTCACGTGCAGCGTGGACATCGTTACACATCCCACACAGGGTGTTCCCCATCCGAATCTCATAAGACTAGGTTAGGAGGCTAGGCCCTACTGAAACCCAGGCAGGGCGGTGACGGCATTGGGCGTGCGAAAACACTATAAAACCACGTGAAACACAACGCGCCCTATCAGTCAGCATTCATTGTTTAAGAAATAACCGTCGTCCGGTGCGTCCTGTTTCGGTTCTGATCGTTTGTCGGATGTGCCCTGATTTGATCCTGGTAATTTCATAAAGAGTCTTTACCATATTAGGAAGAATAAGCCATTTTAGATTCCTACCCTCGTCCAGGCAGGGACATAACTTTAGTTTCCATTTCACGGAAGGCGCACTTGAAGTCTCTCACTAGCCTGAAAGAAACCACCTACCACGTACAGGAAAGGCCGGACCCAACAACTAACTACGTTAGATTTTGGTTAAGTTGAGGTCCCTCAAGGTTTGGTTAGCCTGCCGAAGTACCGGTGAGTCGTCCAACGGGGCCCAATTTTAAAATTACAAAGTTTTTCTACGGTTGGGGTCCTTTTTTTGCAGATTTGTTCTGGCCCTAATTTTCTGTCCAGTCTGAACCTGAAGCCCTTTGTCCATCACCTTTGCCCCGATTTCCCTCTCCCGGTCAGTTCCTCAGTGTACGGGTGAAAAAAGATGGTGAAATTAGACGAGTACAAGGGACAGGCTGACGACAAAGCGGGCGACAGGCAGTCCGTGCCTTTAGGCCCGGTGCACACATCCGATTTTTACTCGTGCAGGGCCGCTGGGGCATCGTAATTACGCGGCATTGGATACATTAGTTACAATGGGAAAGTGCACACATACCTCCGGCGCCGCTGCGGCTCCGCATATCGGAGTTGCGTCTGAATATGCTCGCAAATCCCCACGGAACCGTAACGGCGCCGCACACGCACATCGCATCACGTAGTACCTCTTGCCTACTGAGTGCTGCACACATCCGTCGATATCGAAAGTGCGGTTTCTTAGGCCCGCAGCGGCGCCGGAGGTATGTGCGCACTTCCCCATTCCCCAAAGCCGTACGAGTAAAAATCGCATGTGCGCACCGGGCCTTAGATTTGCGATTTCGTAGGCCAGGCGTAGGCAAAGGGTGTCAGGCGACATTTCACCGCATGTGTGCATTGAATTATTGCGGCGTCCCTGCGGCACCCCCACGAGTAAAAATCGGATGTATACACCGGGCCTTATTGCATTTCCCATTCCCACCTCAACTCTGTTTCGTTGCCACGAGTGGAGAGGATTTTAAAGGAGTAGAGTGAGGATGGTAGAGGAGGAGAAATTCTGCAGGACCCTCCAGAGCTTGCACTTTACTCTCTCGGGACGGTCCGTCATCACCACCGCCAACATAAACAGTATCAAAGTCCACCCTTT
>JAAFCE010001036.1:9074533-9126863 GCA_013389805.1 Trigoniulus corallinus
TACTCATTAATCCACACCCTGCCTAATGACTTCCTCGCCATTTCCTGAAAACATGTCCTTAAAAAAAAGTCATCACACGACCTCTACCCCTCTCGGAACAACAAGAGGGGGCTCCCTTCCCAATTCAAGGCGCTCTCTCTCTCATGATGGGCTCAGTGAGCACCAACACACCGCGGTCATCACTACTTTTGAACAGTCAATTAAAAGTCGTGATTTATTATTATCATCTACTTACTCCAAGCATCCTCCAACAAACCTCACCCCTTCCTCCGTCTTCTTGAGGGTGGCAAAAACAACATAAACCACTGTGGAGAGTTGGGTTAGTGAAAGGGGGAAGGAAGAACTCGAAGTGTATAGGGGAATCCAAAAATGACTCATCCGGTGGTGAAGAGGGAATTTTACAAGAGTCAAAAAAAAAGGGAGGGACATCTTAAAGTTTTTTCTTCTTAAAAGGGACGCACTGACGAAACAGAAGATTCTTGTATGGCAGTAGGCCAGTAAAATGGGGAGGAAAAGTATGGCGCTTCTTCATTCATCGCATCCACCCTCACATAAGGGGAAGGTGGGAGTTGCCAGCAGATGGGAGAGAGGGTCAAATATGCAAGATGAAGAAATACAAGAGAACGGAAGAGGGAGCGAACCTCGTCACCGCCCCAGACATCTCCATTACTGACGAAGTCGACCCGTTTGTCTGAGATTTTTTTATAGCCGGAAGTGTGCAATTTAAAATTCATCTTTTTCAACGAACCAAAGCCAGGCAACTCGGCAGCAGTACCACCACTTGGACTCTGGCTCCAAACGACGTATCGTTGGTTGCTCTGTCAACACACACCTCGAGCCGCAAGCTCACAGGGGTACAACGGATGCTACTGATGGATTCCTGACATCGGACGCAAAATGCATATTTCTGCCTAGTGAAGCAAATGCAGGCACTGAACGGCCTTCGATCACTGTTGGTCCATCGGGGATCGTAGTGAGAATAACAAGAACGAATGACTTCGGATAGGTCAAGTGGGCAATCATCGGCTTCTATAGCACTGGCCACGGGTTCATGTCTTTGCACGATACGAGGTAGAAGAGTGGGGTGAGTGAGTGTCCCGAATCAGCTACCTGGTTATGAAGTAACAAACTAGGTACAGTGTTCTTCAGCACACAACTGGTTTAGAAAAACAAAATCGTGATTGTAGATGACCAAGTTAGAACCACTGGCCACTTCTGGGCAGGGCTGAAACACCATTTCTAGATAGGTAAGTGGACTTAAATTGTTGCCACCCGTCATTTGGAATGAGTGGAGGTAGAGTAGCGGAAACGAAAATTACTCCTATAATGGATCTTGCGACTGAAAAACTGAGTATCACCGGACACCGGGCTCTAAAACATAGGGAAGGGAGGAAGAGTTATTACCAATGGCAATGGGCCCACAATTTCTGGCAGTGCATGTCTTCTGAATTTTTTGTGAGATGTACGTAAGGGGGAGCGGCGAGTTGCGTTGGACACACCAGTTCTCGTCTGATCACTGAAGTTAAGCAACGCAAGCCCAGTTAGTACTGACATGGATGGTCGCTCGGGAAAGCTGGGTACTGCTAATACCCAATAATCGTCGCATTAGTGTAGTGCCTGTGCAGTCTATGCATTGGAGCTATGCGGTGGACGGGTCTCTAATGACCTTGTAGTTGACGGGACCTTAAACACCAACAAACAACAACAACAAATGTACGTAAGGGCCTAACTAAAGGATGCCCCGCAGAAATAAGATACACAGAAAGTTATGTGGGTATTAGTCAAACTGCTTCTACTCACTAATTATTTTCAACATCCGTGATTGTGTGTCCGAGCGGCCAAAAAAAAAAAAAAAAAAAAAAAGAACTTGACTGCCATGAGTTACCGATCGGAACTGCAGCGCTCTTCTCCGCGAAAGGCCTTCCCCCTCTCCCAACCTCTCATCAACACCGATTTCGCATTTCCGTCGATTCTTGTCGGATGGATGACGTCAACCCTGTATCTGAGAATACGACAGCATATCCAGGACCAAATATCCGGATTTAATCGGCTTCCGCATACCTACATTGCCGAGATTGTGCCGTGTAGCAACAGGAAGCGAGGTTTTTGGAAGTCAGGGAAACCGCAGTACCAATCACCTGACAGAACACGATACAGAGTGTCCATAAGTAAATTACTAGAAACACGAAGCTAGTGATTCTCAATGAATATATTTCTTCCTTGTCCTGGAATACCTAGGGTTGGTGTTAAAGGCCCAAGTGACATTCTGAGAGGAAACTTTCTTTCTGCCCCTTTTTTTTTTTTTTTTTTTTTTTGTTAGAAGAGTCTATTTCCTAGGCCTCAAGTGGCCAGCAGTCGGAGTATGGCTATCTTGATTAGCATTACCAAGCATTGAACGCCGGCCTGTTAATGTGGCTCAGGGGTGAGCCGAACACCTTCCAGTGTGCAAATTCCCTAACAGGTATTTTTGGAACATTCCCCTCATTCAAATAAAATGCCACGAATTCAATTACGTTACTGTCCCGACCTCAGAAAGAACTGCACTGCCTAAGAAACCACAAGCAGGACTACCACTATCCGGTGTCGATTCCATCATAAGTACCCTTATTCGTGAATGTTATTGGTGCATGTGATACAACAACTGTCCATTAAAGAATCCCTTTCGCATTGAATACAAATGGATAGAATAGCAAACCATGTAGAAATATCCCTCAATGCTCCTTGGTCGAAAAATAGAAATTTGCGTCCGCACTCTTAAATTTAAAGTCCTTAAAGGCACCCATGAGACGACGACCAGTTCTCGACAATGGAAATGAATCAACAACTTCGTTACAAATTTCCAGCCGTAGTAGGATTCACGAAACTAAAAAGGTGGACATTCCTGCGGATATGACGTCATAACACCATCTTAACAGTCGTCCACACAGAACGAGAAGGTTTACATAAGAAAAACGAATCTTCGGTCAGAGGGTTGCGCTATCCGCTCAAGAAGTTTACTGAGTGACCCAACAGGCCCAGCTTGTATTTATTATTAAATGTCTCCTTTTCCTACCTCATACCTCATTATCAAGAGATGGACTTATAGGCTCACTTAGGACTTCGACAGAGAGATCCCCTTCCATCAGTGACTTGTACAGAAGTTAAGCAACGCAATCCCAGCTAGTACTAGCATGGGTGACCGCTTGGGAACACGGGCTACTACTAATACCCTAAATCGTCGTAACAGCGCAGTGTCTCAGCAGACTCTGCATTAGAGCTACGCAGTGGACGGGGAGCTAATGATCATTGTAGTTGAAGGACCCTAAAACCAGTGGCATCACTAGCGGGGTGCGGGCCGCACCGGGTCACACCACTCGCACCATGAGAAATGGGGTGACACCAAAGCAAAAGAAGCGGCTTCTTTTTTCGGGAGAGAGGGTGACACCATGGTGTCACCGCACCGGGTAACGCCAACCCTACCGATCCCACAGCCTAAAACACCAACGAAATGAAAAAAAAAATGACTGTTTATACACAAAACTTGCAGGGGAGGAAACGGTGGCAAGGTGGACATCAGGAATTCATGAGCTGCTGTCCACGTGAGTCTTGAGATCAGCAGAGAATTCATTGAGCCTCTGAATATTTTCTTCTAACAGTCAACAGACGAATTCCTATTGGTGAACACAAATACCAACCTTCGTCAGGATCGATCCTATACTCATGATCTTCCAAACGAACATCCCTTTCCACAGGCAGATATTAGAAGGAAGAAATTTCCATTCGCCCCTGAAAGAAGAGCACCCAAATTAGAAGCTGTAGTGCATCATAATAGTTGCAACATAAATCAAATTTTAAATTAAAAACAAATAGATTTGAAGGCACTATGCATTAGAGTAGCAGCAAGCATGCACACACACGTATCCTCTCGAGGTAGTTTCTTGGCCAAGTGCCCTTCATTTCTTTTTTTAAATCAAAATGTGATAATTCGTCCCATTCGAGAACCACCCAAAATCTGTGCTTAAATTTAACATAAGAAAACAACGTTTTTTTATAACCAAGGAAATCAACCACACAATGAATATTAAACTTCCCCACAAAAATGGAGACTAATATACCAATATGTAGTGCTCGTATATCAAACGGGACGCAGAAATGTCCCTGGACTTGTTATCACGATAACCATTTCTTAGTATTCGAGACGAAAATTTGCTGGTCTTACCTCTCTCTCTGTCTGCGTGTGGTGGCTTTTTTAAAACTCGTAAAGATGTCAAGAAAGCATTTTATTCTTACAAGGTGCGACAAGATCAGAAGGGCGTCATCATTATCATATGAACCGCAACGTTATTTTGTACTTTACACTCAATCCTCTATCAAGAATATAAACAACAGCAACTCCTAACTCTTTTCCCGCCAATGGCAGGGTCGAACAACCATCTTGTCCCTCTGAATGGACACAAGGACGATATATTGCAGTACTGATATATTGGACAATGTTTTTCCACAGCCGGTTGCCGACCAAAGGTGCAACCTCTATGCTTATTTATCGTCAGGTCTAGTGTTCGTTGGGGTACCCCCCCGACGCAAGGGGCGAGCTCCTACACCTGGAAATTTTGCCTCATCTACCCGTTGCATAGTAGTGAGGGTTCTTTTACGTGTTGCATAGTAGAGAGGGTTCTTTCGGGGCCTTTCGTCCGAAAGAAGCTGTAGGGGCAACGTCCCTTACGCACCCTTGCCATTTTTTTGATTCAACCATTTGTTTCTTCGCTTCTTTTGCCCTTTTGTTTCTTTCTTCTTTCGTTTGCATCCTTCTGGGGTCCTTCCAGTTTTGGATGACAATGGCAATTGGACATTTCCTTTTCTTTGTTTTATATGTAACCCTTTGGCTGCATCTAACGTATGGACCTGTGGCTACAAGTGTCGCATACCCCTTGGTGGTTAGCCCTTGTCGCTCAGAATGACCATGGAAGTAGGCCAAAGAGATTGACCAGTTCTGCGGCCACAAAGGGACCCAAGAATACCCAAAAGTGACCTCGTCACGCTTTTTTTAATCGTTGACACTGCACGTGTACAACCTGCTTGACAAAATAACATTTAGAGTTTTATGTGAGTTTGGCTTGATTCGGGCTTCATGACCAATGCCTTCGTCACCATCCTCACCCTGAAAGGCTGAAAACCCACCTCGATCCAGAATCGAACCTAGAACTACTGACGCAGATACCAAGCGAGCTACCCACTGAGGCGGGCTGAAGAATAACAATGCATTTTTTAATTGAGGAATTTCATATTGGAGGCGACCTTACAAGAATTAAACAGCAACAACATAAAACACGTTGAATGACCTAAAATAATCAAAGAATTGAAAATATACTTAAGCTTTTAAATGACAATGAGGGAAATGATTTATATAAGTAATTAACAACCTCGACATGAAATGTTGTATATTACTATAGCTAAAACCAAACTCAGTTAAAATAGGCCTACTTTGACGATGAGCATTCCTTGTTTTGGTGTAGGTGGGTGAGACGACAGTTTTTTTTTTTTTTTACTTTCTCTGTATTATTTTAAGAAGAGTCACAATAAATTTCCGAATATTTTAAAAAGACAAACAAAATGTCCAGATATGGACAAATTCCTTATTATCCCCTGTTGAAATTTTACTTTAAAAAATGCTTTTGTAAACTAAGCCACAGCGGAAAAAAAGAACAATTCGAATTTGAAAAAGAACAGAACTCATTCGAATGGTGACGTCACGATACATTCGAATTTCTTCCAAGTATCCTCGACAGATGGCAGCATGAGCGCAACCGCTCCAAATCAGTCCACCATCATTGTTAGTGTTACAGGGACCAAGAATAAAGTCAATTTCTTTTGTTTTGTTGGTGTTTTAGGGCCCTTCAACTACAAGGTCATTAGAGCCCCGTCCACTGCATAGTTCTAGTGCAGAGACTGCACAGACACTACACCAATGCGACGATTATTGGCAATGCCGGATATACCATTAGGCTAAGTAGACTGAAACCTGGGGCCTCAACATTTAGCGGGCTTCAAAACTTAAGAAAAAGGCCTGTAAAGGGCTTGAAAAGGGCCTCAAAATTGAAATAGCCTAGGGCCTCTTAATATCTAAATCCGACACTGATTACTGGGTATTAGCGGAACACAGTTTTCCCAAGCGGCCACCCATGTTAGTTGTTGTTTGTTGGTGTTTTATGGCCCTTCAACTACAAAGGTCATTAGAGCCCCATCTACAGCATAGTTCTTATGCAGAGAGTGCATAGACACTACACTAATGCGACGATTTTTGGGTATTAACAGTACCCAGTTTTCCCAGGCGGCCACCCAAGTCAGTACTAGCTGGGGTTGCGCTGCTTAACTTCAGCAATCAGACGAGAACTGGTGTGTCCAACGCAATTTGCCGCTCCTCCCCATGCTAGTACTAGCTGGGGTTGCGTTGCTTAACTTCAGGGATCACACGAGAACTGGTGCCCAATGCACTAAGCTGCTCCCAAGAATAAAGTCAAGGGCTCAATAATAAATTGCAAATTACTATCTTCCGACAGAATTTATCTACATTTCGTGACCTTTACCAATTTTAAATAAAGGAAATAAAATGTCTGTAATTTCTACCTCTTCAGCAACAAAATTTATGACGAGATCCCTGTTGAATGCAAGTGTACACAAAGGGCTCACTCCTAAGTTCAAGTCACCACGTAAAATGGCGACCTAAGAATAACTGTAACGTGGTCGGTCAATTTTAAGTCAAGCAATTACTTTAGGGGAAAAAGAAATGCGTTAAGAAAGAGGTTCGTGAGAAGTCATACTTTCCTAATGTAATAAGTCGAAATTTCGACAGTACTCGTGTGTGAAGGGGTGGGGTGACTGGGTAGTGGGTAAAGAGTTTCTATGGCGGACCACTAGGTAAACAAACTAGTGTTAAGGGCACAGGAAGTATATTGACTAATAATGGGTGGCAATAAAAAAGCAGCACCCCCCATGAGGGAACTTCAGGGAAGAAGAAGGAGACCAACGGACCAAGACATCCTGTTTCGTGTCCCGATCCACTTTAGTCATTATTCACATTATTGTGCGTTTTAGGTCTTTGTTGGTGTTTTAGGGCCCTTCATCTACAATGGTCATTAGACCCCGTCCGCTTCGTATTTCTAATGCAGAGTCTGAACAGACACTACGCTGTTACTTCAGTTGTTGTTTGTTTGTTGGTGTTTTAGGGCCCTTCAACTACAAGGTCATTAGAGCCCCGTCCACTGTGTAGTTCTGATGCAGAAACTGCACAGACACTACACTAATGCGACGATTTTTGGATACTAGCGGTACCCAGTTTCCCAAGCGGCCACCCATGTCAGTACTAGCTGGGGTTGCGCTGCTTAACTTCAGTGATCACACGAGAACTGGTACGTCCAACTCAATACAGCCGCTTTTAGTCTGTCTGCTTTGTTCATCTCGCTAACCCGAGTCAGTGGTTCAGTAGCAGTGGCCCTGGGCGGACTCCATGGGGTGACACACTCATCCTACCGTTCTCTTTCCTTTTAACCAGGAAATGGGCCAGGATTATACCTTCAGAAAGTGTGTTTAACTTGTGACTGCGTGGTTATAGGGTCAAGTTGGGTGACCTCTCTGACAGGAGAAGGAGAAAAGTCCAAGTACGCCATGCGTCAGATGAGAGGCTCAGACGGTTCCCACCTGTTATTCCCAACCGAGGCGGAGGGACACTTAAATTCAACCTATCCCGACCTGGGCTAGGGTCGAACTTCCAAAGCATGACCTCAAGAGTCAGACATGAAAGACAGTTCACACTATCATGACGAAATAAACCACAGAGGTAGAGGGTTGGACTACTGCGTCAGTGGTTCCAGGGCGAGGCCCCCAGTGAGTCTTCGATCAGATGGGAAGTCAAGCCGTGGTCCTGTGTGGTGTGTCATCTTGGAGACAAAAGCAACCTTTGCTACATCGAGGGTGTAGGAGTTTGTACCGTTGGCGTCAGCGGAGGGAAAGTACCCCGTAAGGCCCGGTGCACACTTGCGATTTTTACTCGCACAGCCTCGCAATTGTGGCATGATGCCTGGTTCCGTATACCCACGTGCTAACGCTATTACCATTGTAACAGACGACACAGAACAAAAATTAGTGAGTTTTCTTGTAGCGTTTTTTGCTGACGCACGCTACGTTAAGCAGATGACAGACTGCGCATGTGCAACTACTGCGCGCAGTAACGGTACGTTAGGTTTCGATGCACGCATCGTGAATTTAGTGTCAGACGCACGCTAATTACGTTCGAGTACAGATGGAAATGGTGGACACCCCAAAAGTTGCAAAAAGAGTTCACTTCACTCCAAATATGAATATAGTTATGTTAAATGAAGTGCTCCATCATAACCCAAGATTTGAAAATAATAAATGGGATTTGGTGGCCAAAAAGATGTCGATGTGATAATGTTGGTTGAATGAAATGCATTGCTATGGCCAGTTCAATGTCTTCCACTGGCAAATCATTAATTAATCTAAAAATTATAATTTCCTCCATTTCTAATTAAACTTCAGACTCGTCTCTCCGTCGGTTATATTTTAGTATGCTTATTTTATACCATGAGTCGCTCAGGGCGCTCCTGTACCGGCCGTTACGTTTAGGACCGTTACAAGAAAATTGTTTTTTTCCTTGAAAACGATGCGTTGGTCACGTGGTCTGCTAACGTCTTTGCATGCGTCCGTTGACGCTGCAAGAAAACTCCCTATTGGTGAAGTCACACTGCTACTTGGGGCGCCGTGGAGCAGCTATGCGTGACGGTAGTTGAGTTGACAGGTGGTCAACTCAGCGTCCTGCAAGTCACGCTGCGTTGCGTTTTGATTGGCTGGCGGTTGACTGTCTGCTTGAAAAATGGCGGAGGATATACTGTGATATGTAGGCGGCGTGCGGTGACTCCAAATAAAGCACTGCACTTAAGGAATTGCGCTGGCGGTCCTTCTTAACGCACTAATGCCTGGTTCCGTATACCCACGCGCTAACGCTTTTACCGTTGAATCAGACGACACAGCACAAAAAATGGTGACGTCACACTGCTACTTGGGGTGTCGCAGAGCAGCTATGCGGGACGGTAGTTGAGTTGACCAGTGGTCAACTCACATAGCGTCCCGCACGTCACGCTGCGTTCTGATTGGCTGGCGGTTGAGCTGTCTGCTTCAAAAATGGCGGAGGATAATGTAAGACATGACGGCGGCGTGCGGTGACTCCAAATAAAGCGCTACACTTAAGGAATTGCGCTGGCGGTCCTTCATAACGCACTAGCACAAAATGTCATCAGTGGCGACGTGATTAGCGTTGAAGTGCGGTGATACGGAACTAGGCATAACACAAAATGTCATCAGTGGCGACGTGATTAGCGTTGAAGTGTGGTGATATGGAACTGGGCATTAGATACATTAGTTGCAATGGGGGAGCCGCGGCGGCGCCACAGGTGCACTCCCTCATTGCAACTAATGTATCTCATGCCACAATTGCGAGGCCGCGCGAGTAACAATCGCAAGTGTGCACCGGGCCTAATGATCTTCCATATCCCCGAGAGAAGCAACACCTGAGGGTTCATCTAGATGAAGAGCGTATCGGAGTACTTTGGAACCTTCGAAGAGAGCCTTTTGGAACCTCACTCGGGCATGCGCTGTGAAGTTTTGGCAAATAGATGAAAACTCGCTTTTGAATTCAATCAGCATTCTGTTAAGGGAACCGTCACAAATTCCTGAATTGTAATGATTTTTTCTTGGTGAAAGGGTTGAGAGGGAGGACGGAGAAGAAAAAAAAAGCGGGGGCGGAACACAGAAGTGATAAATATTTAGAGAGGGAGAGAGAAATAATTTGTCAGATATTAACGAAGCTGAGAAACGTGTTGAGGTAGTCAGAGGGAGAGTTAGCCTGCTTGAGGCCAAGACAAACATGCATTGATTGCATTCAATTCAGAAGACGTCCTTAGCACCTCAGCGCGTGTATGCACACATACCTGCACGAGGCCTGGGGTTTGTATTTAGAGTTCTGGTCAAAGAAAGAGGTCAAGAGCGGCCAACCACATTACATCATCTGGTGGCAAACACAATAAACTGCCAAAACTTGAATGCACATTAAACGCGGATGCGACGAGTAGGTCGAAACATTTGAAGAGTTGCAAATACATCAGATTAGAAACGAAGGAAGGGGTGCAGAAGGAGAGGTTAAGGGAAAGGAGAGTAGCCAAATTCTTTTAAACCCCTAAATAAAAAGGAATAAAGATGGCGACAATGTCTGCAACATGTTCAATGTCATGTCACCCTGATAACACGTCACACAAGTTCACTTGCAAACATCAATTACCGAAGACGCTCTGCATTAATACAGTTGACTGCTCCAAGACCACACCCAGGCTATTTTAAGGGTGAAGGCGGACGGGGGGGGGGGGGAACGTAGTTACAGTAGATGGAGGAAGAGGAGGCGGGGACAAGGGAACAGTACACGGGCATATTTCTATCAAGATGGTGCAACAAAGTATTTCCTTTATTTGATCTGAAGGGGTTGATGTAGGCTCTGGCACTAAAGAGTTGAAAAAGGATCACCACGAAACCCCCGAAGGAGAAGGAAGGAAGGGGGCTGACTACCGACCTGCAAAGTTTGCCCTCCCATCCCACATGTTCCATTCAGATTTGTTTGTTGGTGTTTTAGGGCTCTTCAACTACAAGGTCATTAGACCCCCGTCCACTGTGTAGATGCAGAGACTGCACACACACACACACGCACACACACACACACACACACACACACACACACACACCACGCTAATGCGATGATTTTTGGATACTAGCGGTGCCCAGCTTCCCCAAGCGGCCACCCATGTCAGTACTAGCTGGGATTGCGTTGCTTAACTTCAGTGATCAGACGAGAATTGGTGTGCCCAACGCAATTTGTCGCTCCCTTCCATTTAGAACAGGCCCCATACAATACACGGTACTAAGGAAGAAGGCGACCAGGATCGATCCTGCGCAGTTTAACAACGGAAGTAGGACCCTCAGAGCTTCCCCCACAAAGGTTTAGGCCACAGAGTACCTCAACTCTGAACTCAAATCCTAGGATAGAAGAGCGCAGGGGGAAGACGCGAACGATTGCATCTTAGTATTTTTCGTAAGAATCTGCCCATAACTTTGGCGTGTAGGAAAGAGTTGTCAACTCTGTATACAAAAGCAATGCAACTACTAACCCATTTTCCGCCTATAGCAGGTTGTTCCTCTGGATGGAAACATTTGAGATTTGTAGGACGGTGATTTTATGCAGCCGGCTGGCAACCAAAGCTCCAACCCATATGCTTATTTATCTTCGGCCTACTGTTCGTTGGGGTACTCCACAGACAACAGGGGACATAGACCCGCCTCTGTGGCGCAGTGAGTAGCACGCTCTCGCTAAGACGTTCTAGGTTCGATACTAGATCGAGGTAGGTTGGCTTCTTTCGGGCGAGGAAGAGACACGTGTGTGCCTTCCTTCGGATTAGAAGTAAAACCTAGGTCCCGTGCAGTGTACGATGGCAATTGCACGTAAAAGAACCCTCTCTACTATGCAACGGGTCGATGAGGCAAAATTTCCAGGTGTAGGAGCTTGCACCCTGGCATCGGTGGAGTGCCCCAAAGAAGAGCAGGCCGGCGATAAATAACCATAGGGGTTGCAGTCTTGGTCGGCAGCCGGTTATGGAAAAATGCCGTCCAATATACCATCCGTGTGTCCATTCAGAGCGGCAAAATGGATACCCGACCCTGCCATAGGCTGAAAGAGGGTTTGCTATCCGTTGTATCCGTTGCATGGTAGAGAGGGTTCTTTTACGTTAAAATGCCATCGTACACCACGCGGGACCACGGCTTTTCTTCCCATCCGACGGAAGGCGCACTCGGGACCTTTTTCTCGGTCGAAAGAAGCCAATGCCCCTCGATCCAGCATCCAGCCTGGAACCACTGAAGCAGTAATGGACAAGGTACCTCCTGTGTCACCGAGGCGGGTGGTTGTCAACTCTTTATACACCGAAAAAAATTCTATACCCCTTATGTTGGGTAAAAGGGGGTGCACCGGCTTTAATGCCCAGTCGGTATAAAATGGCTTCGTTTAACATTTCAAATTTAAAAATATTTGTGCCTAACGGTAGACCAAGCCTAATTTAAACCGTTATGATGTCATCAACAGAAAAACGGTCACTAGTGGGTCGTCCATCATACGAATTTAGAAGGAATTTCGTTTAACTGCGCCAAAATTTAGCGACAGGCTCGACAAAAGTACTTTGGAAATGATGATGTGGGCGTCTGTTGATTTAAAAAAAAAGGAGGAGGGGAGGGTTAAGACACCCACCATCTTCCTGAAAATTAGAAAGCGAGGCACGGTGGTAGACGACGAGTTGGCTCATTTGGGCACATCTGTAACCCTACATGCAGAAACGAAGTTGCTAGTCCCTCCCAAACGCTCAACAACAGCTTCATCATCATCCCTTTATCCCCGCCTGTGGCAAGGTCAGCACTGTGGGCTCTAGCCCTCCACTCCCACCTACCTCTCACCAGCCCCCCTTTCCACCCCACACACTACCATATCCTTACGGACAACCTGCTCCCACGTCCTGCTTCGGTCTCCCCGTGCACTGGGTGCTTCCAACAACTTGCATTCCTGTAATGGACCTAAAGGCCGGTTTACACGCTACGTCTTAACGTACATTTTGTCCATCATATAAAATGGAAGACAAAATGTACGTTTTGTCGGGTGTTTACACGTAATGTCTTTTACTCCGTTTTCAATCACATTTCCAACTTGTGATTCTAGCGTTTGCGTGATCGTTGGTTCGCTCCTTGGCGTTGCAGAATTCCCTAACGAACAGTAGACCAACAATAAATATGCAACTGGCTGGGGAAAAACACTGCCCAATATATTTTATTTTCAAAAGTACCAGGAGGCCCAGCTCAACGGTGACATGACAATCCCTGAAATGGTGTAATAAAAGTTTTAATTCAAGTATGGCACATGGTGCTACTGGTGTAGCCAGGATTTTTTGTAGGGGGGGGGGTACAATGGTTGATAGGGTCTATAGCACTTAACTATATTTGTTTTCAAAACGTTTTAAATTTTTCAATCAAGGCCCAAGGGGGAAATTAACCCCCCCCCTTGGCTACCCCTTTCAACTGCAATTGGGGGCAACTGTCCCCCTCTCTGAGTAGCAGACCAGATATGTAATAATACAGTACCTGGGTGGTTGGTTGGAAAAATTGGGTGCTGCTAATTGACTCTCTCCCAAATCCCCCACTCCAACCTCCCCCTCACCTGCAACCAGCCTCCACAGGATCCAGCCCGTTATGGCTGCTTGGCTGACTTCCCAACCCATTGCCATAACACACTATGGACATCATATCGATTGTGACGGCTGCAATCTAGGCATAAAGGGCTGCATGTAGCTCGCGGACCATCAATTTGACGTCTCTGGTGCAGTCCAACATTGAGTGAAATGCACTGAAAAGGGACGTCTTGTGTCTAAAAGGATGCCCCTTTCATCAGTTCTCCTTTGTGACCCTGAACTTGTTTCAGTTTCAATAAGACGTCCCTTTTGTGGTCTACACGCTCCCTCTTAACTGATACAATTTGTCGTTTACGACAAAACGTCCGTTAAGACGTAGCGTGTACACCGGCCTTAACGAGCTTCTCCTCCCCTCTTCTCATTACGCGTCCATAACACCTCAATCTACTCTCCCTTTTATGTTTTCTGCAATGCCCCCACCCCCAAGCTAAGGCTCTCGACACCCCGCCAATTCGGCTACTTGCATTCTATTTACGTTGCTCTTCCTCACTGCCCAACACACTGATCCAGTGGCGTAACCTGTAGGGGCAATGGGGTGAAACTGCCTCGGGCGCCAGAGAAAGTGCCACCCTGGGGGCGCCTTGTCTGCCTTTCTGAAAATCGTGACACAATGTCTGTGTGACGACTTTACTGTACATAAACATAAGAAGCACCTACATACGTGTATCTGTCCACTCAGGACAAGCAGCAGGGGAGGGGGACGCTTCAACGCCTATTTCCCCGGATGCACAATTGAAGTTACGCCAGTGCTCTGATCCATATAGCACAGCGGGCCTAACCACTGCCCTGTTAAACTTCTCTTTCAACTTGATTGGGACCCTTCTATCACACAGGACTCCACTTGCCTGTCTACACTTCAACCATCCCCCATTGATTTTATGGGTCATGTGCAAAGTACTTTACCTCTTGCATCTTTTTCACCAGTTCGCCCCCTTGCTGCAGCTCACTATTCAATACTATACCTACCCCGTTTCGTCCTCCTGCACTACCTGTTTAAATAAGCTTGTATCCCTCCCAAAGGGCCCGTGATCTATCTCCCTTTCAACTTGTTTCCTGCAAGAAAGCTACACTAATCATTCTACGCTTTAGAATACTAATTCCCCTATTTCCTTAGCTCCTATTCTTAGCGGGGCTGCTCTTACTGGGGCACCCCAGGCAGGCGTCTGGAACCCACTGGAATATTGGACGGGTTGTCTGTGGGGTAGGCCGGCATACCCCACAGATGACACTCAATGCATTATCTGCCAAGGGAGCCGAGGTCTGCATCCCCCCATGACACTGAGGACGCATGATAACGACGGCCCGGGGCCGGAGCCCTGCACCGTAAGTTGTCTTTTTGGTATTGACATTTTGTTTTCACTTACGAGATTTTTAATTCCGAGTACCCGCCCCTAGAGTTTGGTCCGAGGGAACTATTTTATTTCGCGCTCCCCTCCACCCATGGAAGGTCTGGTCGCTTAGGCAGGCAGACTCCCCCTCCCCATGTGTGGCGAGGACTCCCCTTTCCGCCGCCTGGGGACGTGCCACGTAGCAGTGCACATCTGCCCGTGGACTCAACAACAGCTTCGTTTCCAGAAAGTACAACTGATACACAACTCAGATAAAAGATGCGACTTGTTGGAGGAGGTCAAAAGCTCATCGAAATCCGATTCCCGACACTCCAGCCAACGTTCCACAATGGATGATGAAGAATTAGGCAGAGATATGGGAGACGAGTTAGGGTTAGGAGGGAGGGAGGAGGCAGTCACAACGAAAGGAAGTGAAAGGTCACCGACATCCATAGACAAATTCTTGTCCTCCTCCCACTCTCCCCTTCGGGACCAATTCACATGATCTACTATCCCGAGGAAAAAAGACAAGTGGAAAAGTAAAAGGGGGAGGGGAGCAAAACTAAGAAATATGACCCGTTATTTCGGCAAAAGGGTAGGAGTAGAAAAGCGGGAGGGATGTAAGTGAAAGTTAAGTAACCCCTTCTTTCCATCACTGAAAAGGTCGAAACTGTCGTTAAAACTCCAGCATCGTTTGACTGACCTTTGACATGCCTTCGCGCTAGTTGCCAGGATGGCGGGAAGACGTCTGCTGAAAGGACTAAATAGGGAGAAGCGGGATGGTGATGGCAGGACCGAAGGATCCCTTCAAAGGACTTGTTGTCAGTTGCAGGCCCATTTTTTGACATTCCCCAACCTTCCCAAGCCAACCAAATTATGCCAAGAAAACGCAGAAACAAACATTTCTAGAAACTTCCAGTTCGTCACTGACCAAAATAATTGATAACCAACAACTGTATAAATAACCCCCACCCCTCCACTATCATTTGAATATTGTCAAGGGGATTCCACCTCCACCCACTCACGCCCCTCCACACCTCCCCTTAGAATAAGCTAATTCATTCAATTTGCAATCAAATACCCCCGCCCCACAAACCTCTCCACGCTGTCATCCCCCAAAATGACAACGAGGTATTAGCAGTGGTTAGGTTTCAATTTCATGATACATTGTCTCTGTCTTTGAGGTTAACCACCGACGCCAGGGGGAGAAGGGATTGTGACCTCAGGAGGGGGGGGGGCGAGGGATATGACATATTTTACAGTTAAGAGCAAAGCAACTCCTACCCCTTTTCCTGCCTATGGCAGTGTCGGGTACCCATCTTGTCCATCTTCCCGGATGGGAAATAGATAATTCCCGATTCTGTTAGGTGTAGGCCTATACGATGTAACCGCTGCGCGGAAATTTCCTAAATGCTGAAAACTACGCGTATTGATCGGCAAAATGTCCAGGCTCTCATTTAACGACCATCTCCACTCCTGAAGGCAAGGGCGCGTGTATGCCTAGGTATTTCCTTTTGTTTTGTTGGTGTTTTACGGCCCGTCAACTACAATGGTCATTAGAGCCCCATCCAATGCGTAGTTCTAATGCAGAGTCTGCACGGACACTGCGCTGTTACAACGATTCTTTTGGTATTAGTAGTACCCTGTGTTCCCAAGCGGTCACCCATGCTAGTACTAGCTGGGGTTGCGTTGATAAACTTCAGCGATCAGACGAGAATTGGTGTGTCCAACGCAATACAGCCGCTCCCCAGGATATTTCCAGATTCGTTTCGTTTGTTGGTGTTTTAGTCCCGTCAACTACAAGGTCATTAGGGCTCCATCCACTGTGTAGTTCTAGTGCAGAGACTGCATAGACACTACACTAATGCGACGATTTGGGTATTAACAGTACCCAGTGTTCCCAAGCGGGCACCCATGCTAGTACTAGCTGGGGTTGCGTTGCTTAACTTCAGCGATCAGACGAGAACTGGTGTGTCCAACGCAACACAGCCGCTTCCCGGGATATTTCCAGATTCGTTTGTTGGTGTTATAGGTGCCGTCAACTACAAGGTCATTACAGCCCCGTCCACTGCGTGGTTCTAATGAAGAGTCTGCACATACTACGCCTTTACGACGATTTGGGCATTAGCAGTACCTAGTGTTCCCAAGTGGTCACTCATGCCATTACTAGCTGGGGTTGCATTGCTTAACTTCAGCGATCAGACGAGAACTGGTGTGTCCAACGCAATACAGCCGCTAGGTCACCGACAGGGCCTACCTGCTTCACGGCCAGAATAAAGAGGCTTCATAACTTAACCTCATTTGTCCTAAATCCGGAACAGCTGCATAGAAAAGGTCTTTTCCGTATAGGTAACATCGAACACACCCCTCACAGAGCCAACGGTTTTAATACCCAGCAGGGTCGCTCTAAGGGGGGGGGCAACCCGGACATTTGTCTGGGGGCGCAATTTTGGCTGTGTGAGAACAGAGCACGCGAACAGAGCGCTGCTTGAAGGGGCGGCAATTTGTCCTTTTGTCCCGGGCGGCATAAGTGCTAGAGCAGGCGCTGTACTCGGGAACAGAATAAGCAACTGGGGGATTACTTCCTCACAAGAAAAGGCTGGGTTAGCCAGGCACCTAGGTTAGCCAGGGATCGAGCCTATACCGTATTCATAAACTCAAGTCACAGGCAGACAGGATGGCGTCAACCACACGAGTCACGTATTTTCTGAAAAAAAAAAGATGGGAGTGCCGCTGGCCTAAGAGAGAAATCAAGTATTGTTTCTTTTACGATTTGAAATTCCTAAATGACCTATTTTCAAACGACCTAGCGTCACCACCGGAAGTGCCGCGCCAAAGTGTATACAGGCACAATAACTGGGATTGAATTACGCCCACAACGCCTCCACGCGTGTTACGCGTGCAAATACGATTTTCAAAAATCTTACTTTTCACGACCCTGTAGTTGCATTATGATTATTATTATGGTTTATTGTCGTTAGTATTATTATTCCGTCACGAGAGGCGAACAAATAGGAAAACTCCATTTCGTGCCTTTGGAATTACAACTTCAATCGGAGCGCCGCTCACGGTTTCTTAAGAAATCGCATCCTGCCGTACACGATGCGTAAGCAGAAGCATTTGCCAACATAAACACAAGGGGAAGGGTCACTTACAGCCCTTGACCTTAGCTCAAAGAAGATACCCTCGACACCGTCCCTCCTCCCCCTCTCCCCGAATCCGACGCCTAGATATGAGTAGGTCAGAGGTTTGAGATGAACGGGGTGGGCGGCATGGGAGGACAGGGTGGGTGATTTCGGCTTGGCCATAAGGTGGGGAAAAACCTTACCGTGCGTCATTGTCCTGAATAGGAGACAACACCCCGAGTGACTCTGCGACGTCACAGGAAAGAGGATGGTCACCTCTCCTTCAGTCCCTGATTCTTTTTTTTTCCCCCAAAGAAAATCCATCTCATCTACTAACCTGAACCTAGGATAGAACCTGCGTCATGAAATCGGGAAAGAAAAATCATCCTGCCGATTACATTCGAATGGTCCCATGAAGAGCAGGGGGACAGACGCAAAAACGGGATGCTAAAGAAAATAAAAACCAAATTACATATATTCAAATCAATCTTGCAACCTTCAAGACAAAAATAAACTCTCACCAGGTGTGGTAATGACGTCACAAAGGTTCATCTTTCATAATTGATTTTAACAACTTGGGTTGTCTCACCTTATTTCCTCTCCCTCTTTTCATGAATTTTAAAGAAGTGAAAGATGATGATGAAAAAAGGAGGAGGAAAGGTGGGTGCGGAGGGAGGGGAGGTGAATGGGGAAAGCAGAATTAAAAACAAAGGGTTACCAAACTATATTTCGTCGACCGGCCTTGATCACCTTTGTCTAATTAAATCTGTACGCAGACTCCAACACACAACTCGCCGTCAGTAGCAGCATCTTAGTGCATTTGCGTGGGGAAAGTTCCAGAACAACGGTAAACGTACCGAACTACAGATAATACTGAATTCGAGCCCTGGCCTGGCTGAGCGCCTTTCTCGAGATGCCGCTTTACCAACGGCATGCTCGTCCACGTGGGTTCCCCCTTCGGTGGCGCAGTGGGGAGCGTTCTCGGTAACTGCTTGTTGTTTTTGTTGTTTGTTGGTGTTTTAGGGCCCTTTAACTGCAAAGGTCATTACAGCTCCCGTCCACAGTATAGTTCTTATGCAGAGACTGCACGGACACTACACTAATGCGACGATTTTTGGGTATTAGCAGTACGCAGTTTTCCCAAGCGGCCACCCATGTCAGTACTAGCTGGGGTTGCGCTGCTTAACTTCAGTGATCTGACGAGAACTGGTGTGTCCAACGCAATATGCCGCTCCCCTCGGTAACTGCGCCAGTGGTTCTAGGCTCGGATACTGAACCGAGGTGGGTTGGATTCTTCCGGGCGAGAGAGAAGCCCGAAGCGCCTTCCTTCGGATGGGAAGTATAACCGAGTTCCCATGCGGTGTACGATGGCATTTGCACGTAAAAGAACCCTCCCTACTATGCATCGGGTAGAGGAGGCAAAATTTCCAGGTGTAGGAGCTCGTCCCTGGCGTCGATAAAATGTCCCAACAAACAGTAGACCTGCGATAAATAAGCATAGGGGTTGCAGCTTTGGTCGGCAACCGGCTGCAGAAAAATACTGTCCAATATATCAACCTTGTGTCCATTCAGGGGGACAAGTTCATGAAGAATGAGGAATACAGTACAATCAGTGGCGTCACTACGGGGGTGCGGGCAGCACCGGGTGACACCACTCGCACCATGACAAATGGGGTGACACCAAAGCAGAAGAAGCGGCTTTTTTCGGGAGAGGGGGTGATACCATGGCGCCACCGCACCGGGTGACGCCAACCCTAGCGACGCCTCTGAATACAATACACCTCAGAATATAATTTAGCGACGTTATGAGTATTCATCATCATCAAACCCTTATCCCGTCTGTCAGGGCCGGGTCTGCGGGCCCACTAAACATGCTGTGACTGGAGGGGGCACCCCAGCCAGGCATCTGGAATCCGCAGGAGTATTATTTTGTCGATTCCTGTTCCCAAAGGGTTTGGTTCCTCCTTCGCCTGACACTGGTATTATATGAATATATGGAGATCAACATCGGTTCTGCTCCGGGAGAGAGGATGTCCTTAGTGCAGTTCCCTCTCAGGAGTCTAGGAAAGAAGCATGAACCAGGATCAAACCTACGCCCCATGACCTCATCTGGCGAGCAAAGGATTGAAAAACATTTCCAGAAAGAAGCCATATGGGATCAGGGATAATCAATCGAAGGGAAGGACAGTAGAGAAGACATCAAAAAGGTGATCTCCAAATTGCTTCCTCCGCATATAACCTACCTCTTTACCTGCCGTGAATGCGAGAATAAAAAGCCCTTAGGAAGTAGGTGAGTGGACCAGGTCATTCTCAAGTGGGCCTCTGTGGTCCACACAACAAACGTACGCCATTCTTAGAAACTCATTTCGTGTCCAACTTTTCGGTGCAGTTTTCCTTCTTGACATCAAACCCACTGGAATGGTAGCTGAAAGCAGCGCAGCCAGGGGTACTTTGATAGGTAGGCCACTGCCACGATCACTGGGACGCCGACAACTAGGACTGGTTCTTGTTTACCTACAGACATTTTGAACAAAAACAGAAAAAAAATGAGTGACATCTTTCCTTTTGTAACCGCCTAAACTCCACCCCCGCTCCATGAACTCATTTCTACAGAATACTTCTCTTGCGTCACTTCGGCAGTAGTCGCCACCACCTCTGCCGTCAATGACGTTACCAACGCCGAATTTAGCAGTAAACATTTTATTCCGCACATTTTAAAGCCAATTTCGGAAAGTATAGCTCAACTGGCAAGTCTACTTGACGTTTTTTTGGGGCCAATAATTCTCAGGTTCAATCCTACCTCTTGGATGCATCATGCATAAAATTAACCAGGGCGAGCCACTTTCATTTGGGAAAATGAAATCAGTGGGCAACCTCAAGTGCATCGTTCTGGTGTCCTTTCACACTGGATAGGTAGTGTCATCCCAAGCCTTTATTTAGTACATGGTAAACAAGCACAGTAATCTGTGGAATGCTTACGATCTTAAGTGGCTCAGTGGCTGTGTGTCTTCGTTCCTGGACAGGAAGTGAAACCGTGATAACGTGTCGTCTGACACACAATGTTACCTGCATAAAATAAACAAGGAGCTCTCTCGATCGCCTTAAGTATTCCAGTATCTGTCTATCTCCCTCTCTGTGTGTTGTTTGTGTGAGATACAACTGACCATCGTCAGGCTCGAACCTGCTTCTCACGAACTAAAGATGCAAACATGCTATCACTCAGGCTAGAATAAGCTGCCTAATGTCTGGGGAGACCTCCCGTGTCTGTTACAGCTTATTGGTTAACACAAAGCGATACAAATAGCTTATAACTGAGGGTGGAAAGATCTTAAAAAGGGGGACGGGGGCTGCTGTTGGGTCACTGGAGGGAAGAAAGAGAGTTCGAATTTAGAAAGACATTCGACTTTCACTTTGGCAATTAAAGCCTGTTGGCGATGATTGAGGATTACGAGTTGTAAAATCTTAATCTTTGAGGTAGTCCATCCACCTGGCAGGTGGGTTGAAGAAAGTGAAAGGAGAAGGAGAGGGAGAGAGACACACACACAGACCTCTGATTTGGTGGGGAAGGGGGTTGCAGTCGTGGTAGGAAAGCATGGCTGACGAAGACAAAATAAGTAGGTGGCAGTAGGTCGACGCAGGAGTCTGTAGAGGTCACCATGATTACCTTTAATTTTTTTTTTTTACTTTCGGTTGTTTTCTCAATCATCTCTGCTGCTAAGAAACACCACCATTTCAAGATGACGCCCAGACAACAATCAGCCCACAACATAAGACCCATGATGATGCTGATGATGTCACTTGGTGATGCCCTCAAGAGTAGCTTGTGTTCACTAATTACGGTATATAAATGGAGAGCGGGGGTGGGGGCGTAAGCAAACCTTAGACACTCGAACACTGCACTGCCTGAATGCAATTCTTACCATGTAGGCCACGGCCTACGTTCGCCTCTTGACTCTAAAGGCCACTTACCAACACTGAAAGAGGGAGGAGACGGAGGAATGAACACAGAACGGTTCGCCTACCTGGGAATGTTGCCAGGCTACATATTTCTTTTTTTCCGTGTAGGAAGAGTTCTTTTACTTTCTATGCGGAACAGAAAATAGGGGGCATTTTTCGCAGTTTTCTTCCCTTGTTTGTTGTTGTTTATTAGTGTTTTAGGGCCCTTCAACTACGAAGGTCATTAGAGCCCCGTCCACAGCATAGTTCTTATGCAGAGACTGCACAGACACGACACTAATGCGACGATTTTTGGGTATTAGCAGTAACCAGTTTTCCCAAGCGACCACCCCTGTCAGTACAAACTGGGGTTGCTCTGCTTAACTTCAGTGATCAGACGAGAACTGGTGTGTCCAACGCATTTCGCCGCTCCCACTTTTCTTCCCTACCGTCTGAAATGCACACAACCGCTCTCAACATCAAATCCAGGCACCGATCTGCAAGTATACGATTGTTCCACTTGGAAAGGGTTCTCTTCCGTGTAGCACTGACATCGTACATAGTATACGGGGGCCACTGTTTTACTTCCCATCCGTTGGAAGCCACACTTGAGGCTTCACTCTTGTTCGAAAGAAGCCGCCCACTTCGGTCAGAAACTCGAAGTCAAGGACTACCATTGAGTCATCGAAGCGGGCGCAGACAGGGCCGAACTTTCGCTCCTGAACCCTGAAAATCAAACAAGAACACCACTACCTAGCATCAACCCTCATTCTCAGAACTAGTTTGTAAACTGCCACTACCAGCCGGCTAAATTCGGATAAAAGAGTCTTCTCCACTCGCACACCCCACCCCGACCACAGCTGAGGAACTGAACATTTAAAAAGTCAAACTGAGGGGCAGCTTGCCAGAGGGTGGTGGCGGTGGTGGTAAGGGAATTCGTTTTTAATGTAAACCTCCACCATAGGTGGTGCTATTAAAAAACTTATTCAAACCCACGTCTGTCAAAGAGTTACCACTCCCTATAAACTGTCTAGTTAATCCAAAGTGGACAGCAGGAGGAGAAGGAGGAGGAGGACAAAAAAGAGGGGGGGCAGCAGGGGAAGAGGTAGAGGAGAGGTAAGAATAACTACTTGAATGAGAAATTAATCGTTAATTTTACTAATAATCGTAAAAAAAGTAATTCCTTTCTTCAAAACATGCCTTTTTTTATCCGGACAACCCCCTTTATTTTCAAACATCGGATAATCGACGTTCGGGTCCACCCTCTCCATGACGCATTGCCTACTAGAGGGCACCACCTGGCATACACCTCTCTATTGCCCTTGGGATAATGGGAATATTTTTAACTGCCTTACGCCGAATTCAAGCTACGTAACAACACTTAAGCAATCAACTGACAACACCGTTCCGATCCCAAGTGTCCCTATTAAGGCCAGGCCAGTTCTACGTATGGGACGGGCCCATCAACGCCTACAACCACGCACTCTATGCTGAATTCAGGAATGAATTATCTACTGCCATATAAGGCAGGGAATTCTCTTTCCTGCTCTAATCCTACAAAACTGACATTGATTATATAACCTACCTAATTAGTTAATTGAATTACCCGGCCCTCCTACCTTCACCTTTCCCCCACCCCTGTTTTAAAAATTCGTATTATTACTTTCATAGTGTAGAAATCTCAATATGGGCTGATGAAATGCTCACTCACCATTCTGACGCCTTTATTAATATAGGTTGATTTTTTGAGTGCAGTGAGCACGGGATCGAACCCCCAAGTGAAACACTTGGAATGTAAGGGTTCCTGACAGAGACGAAACGACAGCATCTAACGAACTATGGGAAGTCAGACAGAGTACCCTTCTGTTCTACATACACGATGTCACCATTTTACGAAAATAAACCTTATCCTTTAGCCCGCATGCGGTCTGGAATATCCCGGCTGCTTACTGTTATTGTCCAATAGGTCAGACACCATGCAGGGAGCGGCGAATTGCGTTGGCCACACCAGTTCTCGTCTGATCACTGAGGTTAAGCAGCGCAACCCAAGCTAGTACTGACATGGGTGGCCGCTTGGGAAAACTGGGTACCGCTGGTATCCAAAAATCGTCGCATTAGTGTAGTGTCTGTGCAGTTTCTCCATCAGAACTACACAGTGGACGGGGCTCTAATGACCTTGTAGTTGAAGGGCCCTAAAACACTAACAAACAATCAGACACCATGCAATATTATAACCAACGAAGCATTAATTTACCTGTCAATTCCTGAGGGTTCCAGGCGCCAGACTGGGGTACCCCCAGTCAGAGCATCAGTGACGTCACTAGGGGGTTCGGGTCGCACCGGGTGACACCACTCGCACCATGAGAAATGGGGTAACACCAAAGCAGAAGAAGAGGCTTTTTTCGGGAGAGGGGGTGGCACCATGGTGTCACGGCACCGGGTGACGCCAACCCTAACGACGCCACTAGAGCGACGATAAATACCGGGTAGTACAGGGGTTGCAGCTATGGACGGCAACCGGCTGCAGAAAAACACCGTCCAATATATCAATCACCTTTTTGTCCATTCAGAGGGAACAAGATGGGTACCCGACCCTGCCAACGGCGGGAAAAGGGTTGAGTTGCTTCATCCTTTAGCTGCAGTAAAGAATGGAGGTGTGCGAACACGTTTTCTCTCTACCTCGCTCTCCTCCCCCTCACTGTTACTCGTTAGGTGTGACCCACTAATCGACCAAGCCCTGATCCAGGAATACATAAAATAGAATCAACAGCTGAAAACAGGTCAACTGCTCGTCTGATTAAGAGACGCTAATCTCTGTTCACCCTGGGCGTGGGGTTGGGGTCCCAGCGGTCCCTGCCATCCTCCCAATACGATCCCCTCAAGAAGCAAGAATTCCTTCAGCTAAGAGTCCGAATTGGTGGTTTGCAAATACCCCCACCCCTGATCGAACCCAGCCAGAGAAGACTATCGCAAATGCAAATGGTCAAGACAGTGAGGAGTGGCGCTATTCTGTAAAAGTGCACAACGAAACGCACATTTGTCTTGTAATCAACAAGTACCTCTCGAAAGGGGTAAAGGAGTCTCTCCACCTCTCAAGGCTATCTACCATAATCAGGTGCCAGGACAGGCTCCTCCTACACCAGGAAATCTGGCCGAGCAAACAATTTTCTTCCCGCATAGAAAAGGGGCTCTTCGGAAGGAGCCGCGCCACTTCACATCCGGGACGGAGCATATCTTGGCGGGTCATCTCAGTCGCACTCGACTCCATTTCATTTCACAATTCGCAGGTTCGGTTCCGACCTAGCTGGGGTTTTCTTTTAATTTGAATTCATTAACACGGGAAGAGGTGGGGGTGAGAGAGAGCCGCTCACAGAGAGGACCCGAATACACATGAGAGGACCACTCACCAATTCGTCGTACACATTATGACGGTTTCTCCTTAAACGAAAGAACCACCAGAACCAGTCCACTCTCTCTCTCTCTCGTATTCAGGTGATCATCCCGCCAATCACAAACAATCTTTCCAAATCTGTTGTTCAACATTTTGGTTTTTCTAGGACGACCCTTCCTTAAATCGGTCGACATCACGTGGGGAACGAGCGGCGCAATTGCTGCTCTCACTTTTATTCTTCATTTCGGCGGTGAGACACCGTGTGCGCGGTCTTAAAACGACAACAGCAAAGGAAATTCAAAAGTGACGTCGACTGACGACGACATCCCAGTGAATTTGGCTAAGGATGTAACAAAATAAATGTCAGAATCATCATCACAATTCTACTGTTGATAACATGCCTGATTGCATCCCTATTTTTAGGATTCTTAACTGAGTGACATCTTGCAAATTGTCAATTTTGTGTCATTTCTTGTGGATAACCTCTTAAAAACGGAACATTAGTGTGCGCGTGCGCATCTCAGCCAGCCATTATCATGTAAGTACCAAAGACATATTTCGTTTACAAAGGGGGGACCTGGCAAAAAGTGGAAGAAACACACGCACCTAAGGCTCTCGTTCGAGAACCACATGAATATTTTTCTGTCCTGAAAGGGTTCTGTTGTAGACAGCACCACAAATTTACTTCTCATCTGGGATGAAAATTACTCATATAGGCTAGGATCGAACCTTTGAAACATCAGGGTAGAGAATTCCAAGTAGTGTCCAACCCCAGTTAGTTCCTTCCGAAAGAGGACGCTCACTTTTTGTCAACGTGAAAAACAACTTACAAACATGAACTTTGACACACCTGCTCAACTTCAATCTTGACCTCATGCACTAGTGTGTTACATCTCAACTGGCGGGGATGTGGAAACGAGTACAACTTTTAAAGGGAAAAACAGGTGTTCTTTGGAGTTTTGGCTTGCTCTGTAATGACCAGAACTAAGCCTGCTAGAAAGAGGGGGCGGCAGAAGGTAACAACATAAAAATAGATTTCAAACTGTGTGCTTTTAAGCTTTCGAGAACATAAATGGGTACTACAATTCCCCAGGGATTGTTGTTGTTGTGTTAGGGCCCTTCAACTACAAAGATCATTAGAGCCCCGTCCACAACATAGTTCTTATGCAGAAACTGCACGGACACTGCACTAATGCGACGATTTTTGGGTATTATGCTGCAGTACCCAGATTTCCCAAGCGGCCACCCATGTCAGTACTAGCTGGGGGTTGCGCTGCTTAACTTCAGTGATCACACGAGAACTGATGTGTCCAACGCAATTCGCCGCTCCCAATTCCTTCGGAAAGCAGCTGAGAGGGGAGGAGAGTGCAGTTATAAAAAATGCCCATGACCTCAAGTGTCACTTACTATAGGCTACCTAGTGTCCAACATTCGCTTTCTTGATGTCCATCCTTCATCCCTCTCAACCCTCAGATCTTACCATTAAAAAATTTAATCCCCGAATTAGATGTTGAACTTGTGGGAACCCAACCCTGCTATATGTTAATATGAAAAGGGCTCTAATTACTGCTATGTTAGTTAGCTTTCAACAAGAAAGGTCCGCCATATATATTTACAAATGTACACCTCCCTTATCTGTATTTATATATACCTCCCTCGTCTCTTCAACTCATCATCCGCGGGTTCCATCCCGCCACAGACCAGTTATTTCGTTCTTCGGGCTGTGTTCTTTTTCCTTGTCGAAATCAGTTCTGTTACGGTACCATACAACGAAAGACTCATTTGGGACTTTTCAGACCTGAAATGAAGAATTATACAAGCTACGAATTGAGATACCAGAGTGCTCTCGCCTTCCGGTAGATGGAGGGGGAAGTAAAGCGGGTTTCGTTTGTTTTGTTCGTGTTTTAGGGCCCTTCAACTACAACGGTCATTAGAGCTCCGTCCACTGCGTAGTTCTAATGCAGAGTCTGCACAGACACTACACCGTTTCGACGTTTAGGGTATTAGCAGTACCGAGTGTTCCCAAGCGGTCCCCCATGTTAGTACTAGCTGGGGTTGCGTTGTTTAACTTCAGTACTCAGACGAGAACGGGTGTGTCCAACGCAATACAGTCACTCTGAGCAGGGCCGGCCCTAGAGTTTGCGGGGTCCAAGGCAGCAGGAGACAGCGGGGCCCCAGTACCAGGTACCAGCGCGGGGCCCAAGGCGGTCGCCTCGGTCGGGTTGCCTTAAGGCCGGCCCTGACTCTAAGTAAATCGGGTACCTAACATGTGAGTTGTGCATGTTCGGCAGTACTTCTAGGTATAGGAACTTGCTCTGGACCTTAAGGTCAGTGTAGAATCTTCAAAGTCGAGAGGCCGACGAACAATGACGTAATAAATTATAATTTTTTTTAATCAAGAAATTAAAATGTATCGTTGAGACCTAGTCAATCATCACCAGGAACCCGATAGCAACATATTCTGAGAGTGCCACCCTAGAAACTGTAAACAAGTGATTGCCTTAATGGGACGAGGAGAACATGAAGTGATTTTTGAGTGAATAGGGAGACAAGAGTGTGCTCCCTCCGACAAAGTGTTTACTGGCATCATATGTCCACACTTCATATCATGAGCACCCATCTACTGGAATTCCTTAGAAAAACAAAGGGATTCTTGAAAAACCCGCCACAATGCACTTACATTTACCTGAAATACACTGGTTCTGGTTTTGAAATGTCATCCTTGTTTTCTCAGACGTCGACAGGAGGAGTATGAGAAAAGAAAGGGGTGAAGGGAACGGGTGGGCTGATTTGATGATAATTTGTCATTAAAGTCAGTAATGACGACACCGACACCCTCCCCCCACAAACCGCATCCTGTTCTTACATACAGTACTCCTAGTATCAGTTTACCCGTACAGCTGACCAAGAAAAATGGCGATGTTGCCTATTCACCTGCGTTTTCTTTAATGTATCATAGTTCATCTCGTGACGTCACTCTGGTCACCGACGATCTCAGTTTTACTCCACTATTTACCAAGTTGCGTACAACTGAAACATTTAGGCAGGTGGACTTGAACGGAGCGACTGAGAAAAGCTGATTATGATATCTCCAGTTAAGCAACAATACCACGAGAAACACGTTGTGGTCAACACGGCTGGCCAGTGCGTGGGCAAGATTTCCCTGTGACGTCATTTGGGCTCATCCGCGTATTGCATTATTCGCCCCCAAGCTCATCCTAGCACCTACTATTAATTAACGTACGCGTCGGTCTCTCGACCTATAAGACCGTTATAAAGACAAGGAGAACAAAAAGTGAGCACGACCCCTTACACCTGAGATTCTTGCCGATACGGCAGTTTAGACGCGTCACGAGGTCAATTGAAGAGTAACCAAAGGACCAAAGAGGTAACATGAAGCTGTGATCAAAATGTAGCGCAGTTTCTACGACGATTCACAGGACGATAGAGACAGGACAGTAAGTTTGTGTAAGGGGTACAGTGCTCCTGGAAATGTAAGAGACCCCCGTCCCTCCTGTCCAATGTGGCTCCGGGAATCGCCAAATTCAGAAGGTTTCGACCTAGGACCAGGAGGACAACATATTTCAGTATTCAAGATCATAATTGGAACCGTGCTTGACTAGCGAGTTCATAACGGTTCGATCCTGGTTGGGTCTGAAACAGGCAGAGGGTACATGAGAGATGCAATTCGTACCTAGCTTAACTGATAACATGCTTCACTCTTGAGTTCAAGATCGCCGGTTCTATCCTGGCAAAAGCAGATAGCCCCCTCCCCAGTGACACCCTTCGTCAGATGGGAACGAAAGCCCTAATCCTGTGGGGGGGGGGGGGGGGTTTACTTGGCGAGAAAAAAAAAAACATTTCCAAATGAGGGAAGTCGCTCTGTCTCTGTTGATGTTTTAGGGCCCTTCAACTACAAGGTCATTAGAGCCCCGTCCACAGTGTATGCAGAGACTGCACAAACACTACACTAATGCGACGATTTTTGGGTATTAGCGGTACCCAGTTTTCCCAAGCGGCCACCCATGTCAGTACTAGCTGGGGTTGTGTTGCTTAACTTAAGTGAGCAGACGAGAACATGTGTGTCCAACACAATTCGCCGCTCGCTCTGTCCCTGGCCTGTAAATAAATCCATAGGCAGATAAACGAATTGGGCGAATGTGGGACGATGTTCCCAGATACATGAATTCGTTCCTATTAGATAACCATCAGAAGTAAGAGGCCAATCTTAAAGGCTCAACTACCAAAACTGACCCTTCAGATTACCACCAGTCACAATAATTACTTTACTCTTTCTGTAAGCCAACAACAAAAACGTCCCAGTAAAGAAACACTAAACAACCAGTTTTTTTAATGGGAAAGGTACCTTTCTCCCTGACATCACAAAAACCTCTGACATCTACTTCCCCCTGCAGATCTTTTTTTCCCCCTGACCGTCAAGTCATAAAAAAAACTGCACACCTTCAACTTGTATTCGTTTCGTGTCAGGCCTCACTTAACCTATATAGTTTTGCGTAAGTCAGTTACTAAACTAGTCACATGAGGAGAAGGGCGAACAAATTCAAAGTTGAGGTGTGGAGAGTGAGGGTGTAGGTGTGTGGGTTCAGGAGTCTCTCTTATTCCAATAGAGGCCCCCTCCCATTCTCCAACACTAATAAATCTCCTCAAAGCTCATCATTTTCTTCATTCGCAATTCAGCCTCCATCAACTGGAGGGTAAATAAATAGCAGGGGCTAAGGAGGAGAGAACATCCCCCCCCCCAAAAAAAGCAGCAAACGAGAGCGATTACTTATCCATGTGTGGGGGGGGGGTGAAGAAGGTAAGATGGATCCTATAACATTACCACCATCTATGGACCACCACTGAATACTGCAGAACAACCTCTGACCTTCCAGAAAAAGAAAGTCAAAATAATGATAGTTCATCCTTAAACGGGACAAAGAAAAACAAACGCGAACAAAATTTAAGGATTGGTCTCCCCCTCACTAGTTCTCCCATCGCAAGCCTTTCTCTCCAACCTCCAAAAAAAAAATTTTTTTTCTTTTTTTTTTATGGTGCCCCTTTTATTTTCGTCAGATCCATTTCTCGTTCACACTTTCATCCTCCTTCTCGTCATCGTCGTCGTCAACAAGGATGATGATGATGACCTATTTTTATTTCAGTACCACCCGTGTGGTGCAAGGTGAACCGGCTTCCAACGGTGGCATGTGGTATGGCGCGCGTGTCTACACAACATTGTGTGGTTGCAAGCCCAAATCGATCTCTCACTTCCCCCTTACCTCCCTCACATCCCGAAACCACCTGTTAACCCTTTCACTCATTTTCGACATTCCCCGTTACACCAACGGCCAGCGGACCACACAGTTACACTCGGTCACTCGTTAACTAACCTGCTGTCGCGTCCATTTCTTCACATCCTCACCGTTTGACCATTAAAAGCGACAAATTGTTGTCAAGAGGACAGACCGACCCATTACGAAATGCGTCATTTTCCCTAATTTTTTTGCCGCTCTCTCTCTCTCTCTACCTTTTCGGATAAAAAAAATTGGCATGTCCTCATACTTTCTCCTTCTCCTCCTCTCGTACCCCACATACAGTATCTCAAAAAAAAAAAAAGATAAGTGGGAGGAGAATTAACCTTATTAGGGATGAGAAGGAGGAGTGGGTTAGAGGAAGACGTGGGGTAGCCACAGGCAATTTCTTAGTGAGAAATTTCTCGTTAAAATGTCGAATACAATGACAACATTACATTTCTAAATTTAGGCAAATGCGCATATCTCAGAGTTATAAAACATATTTTGTATATTATTGCCATTGAAGATGTGCGTGACCGACCCTACCCAATTCTGTAAATATTTTAAGGACTTTCTCAGCCTGTGGCAAGGTCGGAAACCCATTAGTCCTGTTGGTACCGTGAACATGGGGGTGGTGTACCTGGTTAAATGATGCCACAAAACTCCTACTTATGTAACGTCGGCTTGTCGTCCTTCTCGGAGTGGGGAGAGTGAACAATTCATTTTAACGCGAAGCCAGGGGTGACAGCACGGTGGTTAGCACGCTCGGCAACTGAGTCAGTAGTTCTAGGTTCGATCCTGGACTGAGATGGCTTTGCTTCTTTCGGGAGAGAGAAAGAGGCCCTGAGTGTACCTACTTCCTGATGAGAAGTAAAACCGAGGTCCCGTGTGGCTCTACGATGGCACTTGCACGTAAAAGAACCCTCTCTACTACGCAACGGGTAGATGAGACAAAATTTCCAGGTGTAGGAGCTCGCCACCCTGGAGTCGGTAGCATTCCCCAACGAACGCTAGACCGACGATAAATAAGCGTAGGGGTGCAGCTTTGGCAGGCAACCGGCTGCAGAAAAAACTATGACCAATATATCGCCCTATGTCCATTCAGAGGGACAAGATGGGTACCTGACCCTGCCGTAGGCGGGAAAAGGGTTAGGAGGTTTTGATTTGCCAGGGGTTACGGTAAACTTCGACACTTTGAAATTTTTACCGATCTACTCGTACCGTGGTTGATAGTCGATTGTTGCGTCAAGTAGCTCCAGGTTCGATACTGGATCGAGGTGGGATGGCTTCTTTCGAGCAAGAGAGAAGCCCCAAGTGCGCTTTCCTTTGGATGAGAAGTAAAACCGAGGTCCTGTGTGGTGTACGATGGCATTTACACGTAAAAAAACCCTCTCCACTATGCAACGGGTAGAGGAGGCAGAATTCCCAGTTATAGAAACTCGCCCCCTAACGTCGATGGAGTGCCCCAACGAACAGTAGACCGACGATAAATGAGCATTGGGGGTTGCAGCTTTGGGGTCGGCAGTCAACTGCAGAAATATAGCATCCAATATATCACACGTGTGCCCATTCAAAAGGACGAGAGGAGTACCCGATCTTGCCATAGGCGGAAAAAAGGTTGTTAGGAGTTGCTATTTTTGTTACTTGTGCAGGGGCATTATCTCGCACACAATTTTTTTTGTTGGCGTTTTAGGGCCCTTCAACTACCCCGTCCACTGCAGAGTTCTAGCGGGGAGGAGGGAGGAGGGATGGGGAGGAGTAGTGGCTCAGAAATGTGAGTAGCCCCCTCAGTGCACGTTCTGGACCATTTCATTACTGCACGGAGTACCCTAGCTACGCTGTGTTTAGATCTCGCCCTCTGGCGTCAGGTAACTGGCCTTCAGAACTGACATGCCCAAATAAATAACCAACCCAAATAAGACAGTAGCCTAACATCAAGGTCAAGGGAGAAAGAGATATATGAAAATGAATGTATAAATCGTGTTAAAATTCCCATGTACCAGCTCTGAACCTTAATTCCTCCCCCTCGTGAGGGTGGATCCGTTTTACAGGTGACCGTCCTGTCCACTAATGTAATGACCGTGTCCGTTGCAACGTGTTTCGACTGCCTGTATAGCAAAATATATATCCCTTTCTGCACAGCATGTTTTCGATTATAAAAATTCACAGGTGTAGGAGCCGGACTCTACTCCCCTACTCCTCCACCACCTCCCCTGGTCAACCCCTTCCCTCCAGCGTGAACAGGGTACTAAACCGACATTAAATAATCCATTAAACTAATCTATAATCTTTGATTCGGTGCTAAAGGGGGAGAGGAGGAGTGGCTATTTCTGTAAGTTAATCGACTTAATTAGCAATATGTACACCTGGTTGCAAACCTTCTGAGACGGCCTAAGGGTACGAGTTCGATTCCAGTGTGCGCCGCCTTACTAATTTGAAGCAAACCATAATATTACATTTTTAATAGTGAATATGACGTCACTTTAACATTAAAGAATCTTATTTATACAGTAGATGTAGAGCAGCACATAAAAACTTATATTTGCGCAGCGAGGAAGGAGTAGGAGTGCAGGGGAGGGGGGGGGGTAAAGGCTTAACACCCCATTCTCCTTTCGACATTCAATGCAACTGTTAGCGTCAACTAACAAAGGAAAAAAAATAGAAAATAGGCCGACGTTAAGCAAGCGCACTAACGTCAGTCAATTTCAACCCTACCAGGACTACTAGTACCTCTAGTGATATGACCTCAGTGGCACCAATAACCTGGTAGAGTGTGTGGGCTAGGCATCGTTGCCCCATATCAGACAGTCAGCAGACCCAATTTCAAGAAAAACAATTCATTTAATAGGAAGTGTTGGACGCCAAAAAACGTGGTCAAAAATTCAAAAAGTGCATGGGTGGGGAAAAGAAACCCCAACGACACAATCAAGAATGAGGGGGGGGGGGCGACATACACACCTGAATTACATTCCATAGTTCAGAACTATTTTTGCAAATGTTCAACACCATTTCATCACATCAGCATCTCACGCAGAAAAGGTAAACCGGAAATGAATGACAACCTTATTGCAAAGTCCCCATTATGTTCCTCCCCTTCTTTCTACCTTCCAGAAAACTCTGAATTAGTGAAACTTCAAAAAACGTGGCACTGATGACCTTGAAATTGTATGGTCTCCCCTGATGTTTGCCTACTCCACCCTCAACCCTTTCCCTCATTCCACCTTCTCATTATTCTTACCTTGTCCATCTGTTTGACTTTTTCACGCCCTCTGTCCTTCCTCCCTCCCTCCCAAACACATTTCATTCATCTACGCCCTCATTCACAGGAAATTAAACGAGCCTTGCAAATTCACAGGTTCTACACCGTATTGTTCATCACTCTTAAAAATTAGGCGAGTCTATACTAGCAGATCAGGTGGGCAACAAATCTGGGCCCATCCACAGAAGTTTAAGACTTAACGGGTAGTGCAGTGCAGTGCAGTCATTGGCAGGTGGGATACTGCTTCATATCCGTCTCGTCTTGACTTTTACTGGATTAATTTCATGGGTTGGGGAGTAAGCCCAGCAGCCATAACAGGACGAACCCTTAGGAGGCTGCTCGCAGGAGATGAGGAGGTAGGGGTAGTGTACGTAGGAGAGGGGAAATTTGCAGCACCCAACATCCTATGCCAACCACCCATGTTGGTACTAACGTGGGCTTGCGCTGCTTAACTTCAGTGATCTCACGAGAACTGGTGTGTCCACCGCAACTTGGCTGCACAACCAATTATGAGACGATTTAAAAGTGCAACGGCGACCCATGAAACCTGGATCGCACCTACCTTTGCAACTCTTTACACCTGTATTTTATTACAATGATCTCAAAGTGAAAAAACCTGTTCCACCCCCAAACCCAAGGACCATGGTGTTATTTGTAGGTAGGGCCCTTCAACTACAAGGTCATTAGAGCCCCAACCGCTGCGTAGTTATAATGCAGACACTGCACAGACATTACGCTAATGCGACGATTTTTGGGTATTAGCGGTACCCGGTTTTTCCAAGCGGCTACCCACGTTAGTACTAGCTGAAGTCGCGTTGCTTAACTTCAGTGATCAGACTAGAACTGGTGTATCCAACAACAGCTCCCAGGGATGACGTCGAACTCTCGCCATAGGACCAAGGCATTACACTCCAACTCCGACATCACATTTTTAGGTTCCGGTTAGTTAGTAACCTGTCAGTTTTTTGAACTCATATTTTTACAGGTTCGATCCCTGTCGACGTAAGTAATTTCATTCGAGCAAAACCTTCAAGTGAAGCCTTTCGTCCCGAATGGGGAAAAGATAAAGCTGGTACTTTAACTTGTCATCATTACATGTAAAAAGGGGTGGGTTAATGCAAAATTTCCTGGAGTAGTATCCTCTTCCCTGCCGATGTTAAACAACCTTCTGTGATGACAGGCCAACGATAAATGGCCAAATAAACCAATCCTAGCCCCAGTGGACATTCAACAACTGCTTCCCTGATCTGAACTTGGCAATGTGGGTCAAACAACGTGACAGACCCCGGGGTTAAACGCTAATCACTTAAACCAGGAGTCAACGGATGACAACAATATAGCAGAAATATTTCAAAAAATTGCCCTTAGCCATCCCTTCTGCCTTAAATTCGTCTCGGTTGTTCTACAACTGTACGTCTATAAATTGGTCATTATAACAATGGACAGTAAATTCGGAACATTAAATAACCACATATGATGAAGAAGGGAAAAGAGGAGGAGAGGGGGGAAGGAATAATGAGAGAAATGATGACGGCCTGCCAACACTATCAAAATTAAATAGTGGGGTGGGTGCGGTAGATGCTGAGGATCAAAGCTTTGGAGAGGTCATAAAGGACTCACCCATTATCATCACCACCAGAAATCCAGTCATCATTAATCATTAGTATCGAAGGGATACCACAAGAAAGCGAGGCCGGCGTCTTGAGGACCCTAACCATAATTCCACCACTTGCCATTTAGCTTGAACACGCCCAAGTGCAGAGAACCAGGATATTAGTCGACTGATAACTACTTTTACTTATCGATTTATTATCAAAATTTAAAAGAAAAGCCGACTGCTTTAATTTAGAAAGAGAGAAAGGATTCAGGTGGCCACCACAGTGACGTTCTCGTCAGCAGTTCAGTATTAAAGAGTACAAACATCAGTACAAAGACCAGCCTCAATAAAAAATCTTTTAATTAGTTCAAATAAATTGTGAAGGGGAGGGGAGGAAGAGGCAGAGCAAAAACATCGACATCGCAAAGGTACTTGAGTAGGCCTACTAAACGCAATGTCCTTCAGGTGGCACTATCCTAAATCGGAATCCTAACTGTAATTTGTGATAGGGTCTCCCACCTTGTCGATTCCAAGGTAGAATATTTATGTCCATTGTACTCCTGTGTCCTGATATCCCCTGGTTTATTTCTGACTTTCAGCCTCCCTATTTTCGTCTTCGATGTGTGAAATCCGTGGGTATCCAAACCTGCCATAGGCAAGAAGCTGCCAGCTCAGTTTGTCGGGGGGGGGAGGGGCGGAAAATTGCATTGGACACACCAGTTCTCGTCTGATTACTGAAGTTAAGCAACGCACCTCCAGCTAGCATTGACATGGGTCGTCGCTTGGGAAAACTAGGTACCGCTAATACCCAAAAATCGTCGCATTAGTGTAGTGTCTGTGCAGTCTCGGCATTAGAACTACGCAGTGGACGGGGCTCTGATGACCTTGTAGTTGAAAGGCCTTAAAACACCAACAACAATGACGTCAGTTAGTCGGCTGCTGACCAGTCAGTAGCAGAGGCGTGCCAGCACAGTGTGCAATGTGCTCAATGCACACAGGCGCCCTGGGTCCTCTACTTGCTTCTTAGATCCGGCCTCCTGATCTGCCATAGCCAGCGATAGGGGCGGAGCCACCTTTTTTTCATTCGGGAGGCGTTGGATTGGGGCGCCAACACACAGGCGACGAACATTACTGGTCCTTCACTGGTCAGTAGAGACTGCCAAAGTAATTTTTATCCAAAGATGAAAACTAGAACCAAGAGTTAACCTTGAAACGCGTACTAACCTGGCTGTTTGCTAGTCAGGAAGTACAGGCTGTAACAACAATCTCCAGAAATCATCATTTCCGGAATTGAAGCCAGGCGGGGTCCCATAAAGTAACTTTCCGTACCGCAAGAAAAGACGCTCTTATCACGATAACAAAGAGCTTACCAAATTGTGAAATAAAGTAACAGGGCAGTAATCTCCTTTCAAGGAGTACCAAATAAACTGCACAGTATCTTAACGACTTCCTGGAGCTACATAGGGCCATTTTACTCTCGTAATGCCTAAAACTTGTTACTAAAGCGAGTGGAAGGAGCAGAAACTATCACCTCCAAATCGCCATTTTCTAATGTTTTTCTTTTCGTCATAAAAACTTGACCATAAAAAGATTTTAGTGATTTCAATGAGCGAGAAACAAAGAACTCATTTGCCTTCTCGTAAAGTAGCATCTCTATGCGAAAGATTGAAGCGATAACTACACAGGAAATTAGCAAAGAAAAAACCCAATTCAAGAATGATGCAGTAACCCCTTAGCTAAGATAACCAACCAATCGTACCTACATATCGTCCCATCACTCCTACAATTCCTTGACAATCTATTAAATGCAATAAAATTTCCCCTCTAATAGCTAAACAAAGTTTACAATAGACACAAAAAAAGTGCGAAGCGTCCTGTCCCCCTTCTGTGGACCCCCGTCTTAATGATATAAAGTAGAAATCAGACACCAAAGGACATGCGATAGGGAATTTCAGCGTGGAAACACGTGGGAACTTCAGCGATCTTTATAGAAACAGTTCTTACACCCCATGAGCATGGCCCCCCATATAAGGGGGTTAACCGGGGCTGTGGTCCGCGGGTGAGAAATTTGGGAGGCCCGGACCGATTTTCTAAAATATTTCCATTTTAAAATATATGTATATACAATTACAAATTTGGTTCGTTTTTGAAATTAGATTTGTATACTGTAGAACATTTTCAACAAAAAAAGCAACTCCTACCCCTTTTTCTGCCTATGGTAGGGTCGGGTATCCATTTTGTCCCTTTGAATGGACACAAGGGTGATGTATTGGACGGTGTTTCCCGCAGCCCGGTGCAGACCACAGCTGTAATCCCTATGCTTATTTATCGTCGGTGTACTGTTTCGCTGTTTTGGCACTCCACCGACGCCAGGGGGGGTGCGAGCTCCTACAAATGTTGCCTCATTTATCCATTGCATAGTAGAGAGGGTTCTTTACGTGCATATACCATCGTATACCACACGGGACCTCAGTTTTACTTCTCATCTGAAGGAAGGCACACTCCGGGTTTCGATCTCGCCCGGAAAAAGCCAATCCACCTCGATCCAGTATCGAACCTGGAACCACTGGCGCAGTAAATCGAGCACGCTACCTAGTCCGCCACCGAGGCAGGTCCCCGTTTAATTAATAAATATTAAATGTTTCAATTTTACACTAATAAAATCATCACCATCATCATCATACCCTTATCCCGCCTGTAGCAGGGTCGGGTCTGCGGGTCCACTGAACCCGCAGGAATATTGGTCGGTGGGGGGATGCCGGCCTACCCCACGAATTGAGCCGGCCTACCCTAGAGAGCCCTCTGCAGAAAGTCGGGGCCTTCATGACCGGAAAAAATGTCGCTGAGCAGGCCTCATTCAGAAATGAACCGAAGTCCATTAAACGGCAGTTTCAGTTCTTGCGAGAGGTTCCCAGCGCCGAAATTATAATCCTGAAACGTTCTCGACGTTTCTGGGCAGAAAGGGCTCTTTCCCGTCCAATTGGAGCCCTTTCTACCCGACAGAAGGCGGGCTCTTATAACCGTCTCTGAATCAGAAAGCAACTTTCGTCAGGAGGCTAGAAAACACCTGTGATTCGAGATCGGTCTAATTTAGTGCTGTAGGAAACCCCCCTAAGCCTGGTTTGACTACGTGAACAGCATAAAGGCATTAAGAAAATATGAAAAACAAGCAAATTTCCAGGTGTATTAAATTCACTCTGCCCCTCCTATTGGTGCTGGAGATGAAATGGAGAAGCATTTAAACAGGTGGCCCTTAAATTACTACTTCTGGAAGTCAAAATTCATTATAGTCTTCACGTCTATCACTTTCTCAGGAACAGGAGGGAGGGGCAATTGAAAGTCAAAATTTTTTTTCCCCACTTCAGCAATATTTTCATTCAGACATTGTGAACCATTCACTGATTTCAAGGTCTTATTTCTAGGGCGCCACCGGACGGCAATCAAGGGTGGCATTCAATGACCACCATCGAGCATGGATGTGAAGGGGGAGGTGTCCTTATCATCATCGAGGCTCCAAGTACCTCGCCGAAACGGCATCTCTTTAAATGATTGTGGATACCACCACCTAGTACCTGACAAGAGGCACCACCGTCATCAACACCATCGCCACTTTTTGAGTCCGAAAACAATTTCCTCTGGATGGTCACTTTTACTAAGTCACTTCTTACCTGACATCCGTCCCTCAAATAGTAACCGTGCAGAAGAACACGAAATTCCGACCGTGTCAGACTGCAACGTCCTGAAAGAAAATCCCGAACATTTTGTACAGTCCCTACGTAACCCCACAGTGAGACTTTATGCAGTGCTCAAGGAGGTGCTAACCGTTGCAGAAGATTCTTGGATTAAAAGATTTCTCAACACCGGAGGGCTTGATGTACTACTCGAAACTCTTAAGAGCCTTTGTGAAAGACAAGGATCAAAACCGTTAACCATCTATAACGCTTACTTATCCACTGAGTGTATTCTTTGCTTAAGAGCCATGATGGAGTCAGAAATTGCCTTGGAGTTTATCGTCGAAAATTCGGACTATACCCAAAAGTTGGCCACAGGTAAGTCGTTATCTTTCTTTTTTTTTTACACGGACTCCTAAATACCTATTGTTGAAAATTTTGTTTACAAGGACTGGAATGTCCACCCGACATAAAATAATGGAAGTAAAAATTATGACAAAGGGAAATGTTTAAAAAAGTAGGGATGTCCCGCATCAAAGGAAGGTCCAAGACCTAACTAACCCTGCATAGCAAACTATTATCGTTTCTGAAGGGGCTCTAAACAGCCACTCAGTATAGATCCAGAACCTCAGGAAGGTGAGGTGGTTGAATAGTATAGGTATTCACCTCTCCTACATCATGACAGTTATCGTCATTTGAGGTGGGGAAATGAGCCCCTAAGCCTTCCTCATAGATTCACCACTGCAGTTACCTAAGACACTTCAATGTATGATAGGCAGTGGCGTACCGAGGGGTGGGCGGAGGGGGACAGGTGTCCCCGGGCGCGGAAGACAGGGTGTGCAAAAATGTGTAAAATATTAATTCCCATTAAGTTGGTGCCAGAAGGTGCAGATTTCGGTCTTTGTCCCCGGGCGCAGAATACCCTCTGTACGCCACTGATGATAGGTCTTGCTGATGTGCTCCTATTGTGGTTACCATTCTGTGTCATACTCCAAGGTAGAAGTTAATCAGTGAATATTAATGGTGCGGAATCTAAAATTCAGAGTATTGATTTACCTACAGTATACACGCATATTTTGAAAAAAAAAAGGCGACCGAGAAAAGTTAGTGAAAGTTCGAACACCACTTATTATGGCAGTTATAAATGACGCAAGCCATTTAATTTGCGTAGGCGTTTCTTCATGGATGACCCTTATACGACTATAAACTAGATTTTCTAATGTATACCTATAAAAAATGTGGTGTAATACATTCAGGTATGCCAGCAAAGCAAGGCCGTGCACAGAGTAATGTATGAAGCAATTCAGTCCACACGCACAGTTAACCCTGATAATGCTAAAACAAAAATGTACATTTATGATTGATTATTCGCCAAGCGCACATCCTTTTCAATATCGCAATGGCGCGGTTACCTATTTTTTTTCCACTCTTCTGAAATCAAGCAATAGTTATGAATAGCCACGTTCTAGCGGCTAAGAAACCAGATTCTTGCCTCTCCGTCAACTGCTTACTGAAATATAATCTCATAAAGTGTGTCAATTATGTATAGGACGTGCCAATCTCGCATCACTTTTTCTTTACGAGAGCGATCTTTTAATATAAAGAAAACCACATCTATGAATCCACCCTCGTTTCCCTTTCAAATATCTTTACCACAACCTTCAACTTTAAAATTAGTGCAATTAATATTCAGTACATTTCGAGAAACGAAAAAAAGAGCGGTTTTCGGGGAAGACTAGTAAGAGGGAGTGTGGAGGACAGAAAGACAAGATCAAGAAAAAAAATCTCCTTGATTATTATGTATTACATGCCTGAGTAGTTAATCAAATGCATTACGTTAGAAAACTAACCTACCTTTCAACCTATTTTGATTATAAGAAGCCACAGAAGTGAATACAAAGTGTTTGACTTCGTCATATCATGTCAAAGATGGCTGTCAAGTATTCTATTTCGTAGAGTTCATCCCGTTAGATACAGTACATTTCTTTGGACCAAATCCACCATGATTTCACTGAATTCGTCACATTTTGATAACTAACATTTCAGAGAAATCGGGGTAATTAAACTATGTGTGGGTACTTCTTGATAAAACAGAAATAGCAGTTGGAATACGACAATTTCAAAATCAGTTAAACATGGCGCCCATATTCGAAAACAGATTCACAGAACGCGCGTGTCGCTTCATTCCAAAAAGAAGAGCTATTCTAAAAGTACATTTGCACTATATTTCGGAACCAGACAGCGGGGTTGATGGAAGATGAGAAATCCAAAAAAAGAGATGATGACAACGTTTGAATCCTACCCCACCCCTCACAATAAGTATTGGAACAAATAATATCGAGGGCGACACAATAAGTGGTACAGGAAGACTCAGGAAAACATTACGACATCCACTAAAATGCAGAGTGGAGGAACAGTCGCGAGTTACGTCAGCTGTATACTTTTTGTTTAGAAGAGATCCTTAACGTGAAGTTAGCAGCAACAAAGATCATGCCTTTAGGTCCTAGGAAGTCCGGTGTCACTGGAAAAACACCACTACAAATTTAAATCAGGGTGTTGAACTTGCACATGACAGTTTTCATAATCAAACCCGCTTGCAGTTGACTCCCTGATTTTTGTTGGTGTTTTAAGGGCCCTCCTAGTTACGGTCCTTCAACTATGGTCATTCAAGTCCCGTTCACTGCGTTGTTCTAATGCAGAGTCTGCGCAGACACTACGCTGTTACCACGATTTGGGCATTTGCAATACCCAGTGTTCCCAAGCATCCACCCATGCCAGTACTCTCTGGGGTTGCGTTGCTTAACTTCAGAACCAGTCGAGCGGCTTATCGCGTTGGACACACCAGTTCTTGTCTGGCCACTGAAGTTAAGCAACGCAACCCCTGTTAGTACTAAGATGGATGGCCGCTTGGGAAAACTGGGTACCGCTAATACCCACAAATCATCGTAATAGTGTAGTGTCTGTGCAGTCTCTGCATTTGAACTACACAGTGGACGGGGCTCAAATGACCTTGTAGTGGAAGGGCCCTAAGTAGAACAAAGTTAGAATCAGTCACTGATGAAAGGCGACCTCTCTTTCGAGTCGATCGAGAACTGGTTGTTGTTATTGTTTGTGTTTTAGGGCCCTTCAACTGCAAAGTCATTACAGCCCCGTCCACAGCATAGTTCTTATGCAGAGACTGCACAGACACTACACTTATGCGACGACTTTTGGGTATTAGCAGTACCCAGTTTTCCCAAGTCACTCATGTCAGTACTAGTTGGGGTTGCGCTGCTTAACTTCAGTAATCAGGCGAGAACTGGTGTGTCCACCGCAATTCGCCGCTCCCTCGAGAACTTGTGTGTCGAATGCAACACAGCTGCTGCTGACCCCACTCGGTTTGTCGGCGTTTTAGGGCCTTTCAACTACAAGGGCATTAGAGCCCCGTCCACTGTGTAGTTTAATGCGGGAACTGCACTAATGTGACGATTATTGGGTATTAGCAGTACCCAGTTTTCCCAAGCGGCCACACATGTCCCTACTAGCTGGGGTTGCGCTGCTTAACTTCAGTGATCAGAGGAGAGCTGGTGTGTCCAACGCAATCTGCCGCTTCCACTGACCCCACGCAACGAGCGTTGTCTTGGTGCATAGGAGACATACAAGTGCAAGGACGTTTGTTTCTGCAGCCTCATCATCCTCAGCTAAGAATCGAACTTGCGTAGCGTGAACTATCACCGACGAGACCATTTAATCACAAAAATTATACAGTATTTATATGTCATTATTAAGCTGAGGGCAATTCATAAAATCTTGTGATATTATGCCTTCCTTATTATGAACTTTAATTACCTTAATAATGTCATTAAATTAAGATAAAATTTCAATAAAAATAAACCTAAAATATATATAAAAATTTAATTTTAATACGCCTAATTAATCCACATGCTCAAAACCGCTAAGACATTAACGTTAAGGTTAATGAGCAAATGATATAGAAATCAAGACGTTAACATTTCTTACTGATATCCGTATGTGCAGGTGTAGGCACTGGAGGAGGGAGTGAGGGTTCAATTTCTACAGGTGTAGTTGAACCATCTTACCTTCTTCCTTGCTTACCTTTGATGTATATAAAATTCAATCAAAAAAATCCCCAGTACACAGCACCTTATAACTTGGTTACCACCTACCAATATCTGAAGACCTTAAACTTTAATGATGTTTACTAACCTTTTTTAAAGATCAAGTATTTCGGTTATTGTTAAGACGATGATAAACGAGTGTTTAAAATAAAGTGTTGAATCATAAAAAATATATATAAAATACCGTATAATATGATCATCTACAAAAGTAATTATTACTAGTAGTTAACACTAGTTGATAGCAGACATGAAATCAGCTCCATAAAGAGATGAAGGATGCGAGAGCAACGACCCTAGCGTCAAAAACTTGCCATCTAAGGTCATAATACCAACGCCAAATGCCAAAAATGGTCTGAAAAAAGCATTATTCAGATTATTACAACTTGGTGGTGGTAGTGATGATGATGGTGATGGTGACACCGCCCATATTCCTATTACAACTGGGCAATTGGCATTCATTAGATGTTTGTGCTCTTGTCTGACCACTAGCCACCTTTTCCCCCTTTACCTTTTCTCCTCTCGCCTTTTCTACGCTTACACGCAAAGCATTTAATCAAAAAATGATTTCATTCAACTCATGAAAACAGTTCCTAATACAGGAAACCAAAAGGTGTGACACACGCACAAGAGGTAGCAACTTTTTTTGTCCATTTTTGTTCCCCTATAAGTCGATTTCTTTCACCCGTTAAACAAGCTAAAAACAACTCCTAATCCGCTTCCTTTCCATGGTAGAGTCGGATACCCATTTTTTGTCCCACTGGTCCCAGTGGAACAAACGTGGGTGGTGGGGAGGGGCGAATTGCGTTGGACACACCAGTTCTCGTCTGATCACTGAAGTTAAGCTGCGCAGCCCCAGCTAGTACTGACATGGGTGGCCGCTTGTGAAAACTGAGTACTGCTAATACCCAAAAAATCGTCGCATTAGTGTAGTGTCTGTGCAGTCTCTGCTTAAGAACTATGCTGTGGACGGATCTCTAATGCCCTTTGTAGTTGAAGGGCCCTAAAACAACAACAACAAAAGTGGGTGAACTGTTGGGTGCAGCGCCTGCTCTAGCAGTCCGCCCCTCCCGGACAAAAAGTCAAATTGCCGCCCCTGACAAAAAGGACAAAGTGCCTCCCCTTGAAGCAGCGCTCTGTTCGTGTGCTCTGTTGTCACACTTACAGCCAAAATTGCGCCCCCAAATTTTGGCGCCCAGGACAAATGCCCGGGTTGCCCGCCCCCTTAGATGGGACCCAGTTGGGTGTTATCTTTACGCATCCGGCTGCGGGACCTAAGCCGCAAACCATGCTTATTTACTGTTCGTTGAGGCACTCAGCCGAGCTCCTAACTTGTGATTTTTGCCTGATCTACTCATTGCATAGTAGAGAGGGTTCTTTTATATACAAATGAAATCGTACCCCACATGGGGCCACGGCTCTACTTCCCATCCGACGGTACGCACACTCAGAACCTCTCGCCCAAAAGAAGGTTTTGTTGGTGTTTTAGAGCCCTTCAACTACAAGGGTCATTAGAGCTCCGGTCGCTTCGTAGTTCTAATGCAGAGCGTAGTGTCTCCACAGACACTACGCTGTTACGACGGTTTGCGTATTAGCAGTGCCCAGTGTTCCCAAGCGATCACCCATGCTACTACTATATGGGATACTGAGTGATCAGTTGAGAACTCAAAAGAAGGCAACCCATCTCGATTCAGTATCGAACCTACTACCATTGGCGCAGTAAACACCACTTTATAGGGAGCGGCGAGTTGCGTTGGACACACCAGTTCTCGTCTGATCACTGAAGTTAAGCAACGCAAGCCCAGTTAGTACTGACATGGGTGGTCGCTCGGGAAAGCTGGGTACTGCTAATACCCAATAATCGTCGCATTAGTGTAGTGTCTGTGCAGTATATGCATTAGAACTATACAGTGGACGGGTCTCTAATGACCTTGTAGTTGACGGGACCTTAAACTCCAACAAACAACAACAACCACTTTATCCTCTGTACCACCGAGGCGGGTCTTCTTCCATTCTTTAAAGAAAAAACCCCATAATCCGTTTCCCGTCTATGGCAGAGTCGATTACTCATTTTGTGTTTCTCTGGGACACATGACAGCGAGCGGCGAATTGCGTTGGACACACCAGTTCTCGTCTGATCACTGAAGTTAAGCTGTGCAGCCCCAGCTAGTACTGACATGGGTGGCCGCTTTTGAAAACTGGGCACTGCTAATACCCAAAAATCGTCGCATTAGTGTAGTGTCTGTGCAGTCTCTGCATAAGAACTATCCTTTGGAAGGGGTTCTAATGACCTTGTAGTTGAAGGGCCCTAATACACCAACAAACAAACAAACAACAAAGGGATACATGGACAATCTGTTGGGCCGTATTTTATATAGCCGGCTGACGATCTAATGCAGAAATACATGTTTATTTATCGTCGGCCTATTTTGAAACATTGGGGCACTTCTTCCCCACCAAAATCAGAGGTCAAGCTTCTACACCTGGGAATTGTGTAGATCTACATTTCACTCAATGTAGAAAAGGGTCCTTTGGGAGCATCTCTACATGCAACCACACGGATGTACTTCCTATCGGGGACGGAAGCCATATTTGGCAAAATTCCCTTTTCTCTCTCGCCCAGTAAAGAAATTACCAGCAGGGCCAGGCTCGAACATGTAACCACGGACGTAAGAATGAGACTGCGATGTAAAGCCGTACCCACGTGTAGGATAGAGCCTTCTGGTGTTGGTAAATTGTTTTCAAAAGTGGAGAAGTAACCGAAGCAAGTAATGAACATTTTGCAAAATATGCCACGATTTACGTAGACATGAATTCTCAAAATGGGACAGCAAGATTATTTGAAGAATTTCGGAAATTCTCAGTCCTTAGAAAAGAACCCGTCGACGCCAATCAGAATCGAACCTACGCATCAAGATTTCTGGAGAAAATTAGGCAACGGACCTGAATTACTAAGAAATACTGAATTCCACGGGAGACTTGTATCATGTGATGAGGCTCAACCAGCGCCAATTTTTGTTTTGTTGGTGTTTTAGGGCCCATCAACTACAATGGTCATTAGAGCCCCGTCCACTGCGTAGTTCTAATGCAGAGTCTGTACAGACACTACACTGTTACGACGATTAGGGTATTAGCAGCACCCAGTGTTCCCAAGCGGTCACCCATGCTAGTATTATCAGCATTATGGTCCCCTGGGCAAAGCAGTGAGCTGGGGGCCCCACGACAACCACTTAGAGGAATAATACGTTAGCATGGGGCCTCAGGGCCCGGCTCACCTTGGGTTGTGTTGCTGAACTTCATGATTAGACGAGAACTGGTGTGTCCAAAGCAATACAGGTGCTCTAATCAGTGCCAAGAAGAAGGAAAGGGCAAAGCAGTTTTGGGAATTTAGTCAAGGTTCTTAGCTTCCTGGTCGTGGCTGGTGGTTTCGTTTTCACTACCATGTACTGGGCACAATAATCCGAACTATACAGGGAGCGGCAAATTGCGTTGGACACACCAGTTCTCGTCTGATCACTGAAGTTAAGCAACGCAACCCCAGCTAGTACTGACATGGGTGGCCGCTTGGGAAAACTGGGTACCGCAAGTATCCAAAAATCGTCGCATTAGTGTAGTGTCTGCGTATCAGAACTACGCTGTGGACGGGGCTCTAATGACCTTGTAGTAGACGGGCCCTAAAAGAACAACATCCGAACTATGCCAGAGAAACTTACTTTCCACTTCGGTTCAGGCTCGAACCACTGACACAGTGGCCTAGCACGCTAGGACGGTGTAAAATCCTTGTAGTAGTTGATGTCAGTAGGAGGAGTTAGGAACAATGGCTGGACTCGATGACCTCATCTGGGTCTCTCTAATGTCCTCATCGTATTACTTTTAAACAATCACCTCCCACTACTAGAAAGGGTTACTTTTGGCGGGGAGGACACGTGACCCTTTTTCTGTCGTGGGTACGCACACTACTCAAGAATGGATCCTATTCGTCAATGCACTGTTGGCCTCAATCACGAACAACTACTGCCTAGTTTAAGATTTATATAATTTTAATTAATAATATTTAAAAGTTTAAAAATGTCGTCACCCTCTTTTCCACCCTCCTTTGTCATTCGGTCACTTTGACGGCCATCTTGACGTGAATTCTCAAGCGTTTTTGGTCATCTTCAGCTTTTCCTGTTTGTGTATGTGATATGTTGTGGTCAGTCACGTGATCGTCATCCCTAGGTCAGAGTCATGACAAAAATGTTTCATAATATTGAAATACAAAATTTAAAAATGTGACGCCATTGTTGTTTTTGCTTTGACTACCGTTGGTTGACGGTGTCGGCATCTTGTCCACGTTTTTCTACCGAAAAAGAAATTTAAATGGCGTCTGTCTAAAAAAAAATTGAGGTTATTAGGATATAATTAATTTCACTGTTATTGTGCAGGTAACAAGAGGAGGAACCCCATTTCCCCCGCCTTCGTCTTGTCTTCTTCAAAATAACGATGTACATACAGAAATGTCAGACCGTTAAAATGACCACCACGTCTTCAAACAACTTAACGCCCAAAAAAAAAATCACTCATTTTTACTAATGAATGGCTATTAATGGCGTCACTTTGTCGACGAGGTCATTTTTTAGCGAAAACATTTTTAAAAATAATCATTTAAATCGTTATTTTATTCCAAAATCACAAATTTGGGTCAAAAATATCATAATTTTTATGCATTATAAATACCTTACGTAATAAAAAAAAAGTCTAATGGCACATCAAGTTTCGAACCCGTAACCGCTTAACTATCATGCAGATATCAACGCGCAATGCGCTAGCACAGCATTACAACACGACTCCTCAGCCACTAAAATCAGGAGGTGCTGCTAAAATGGTAGAGTTGGCGAGCCCTCTTCCTATTACTTCTCTTAACGTCGACCGCGCTATCCCTGAAGGCAGTGCCGGATTTACCATTAGGCTAATTAGGCTGAAGAAAAGGGCATCAAAAGAACTTGAAAAGGGGCTCAAAATTTAAATAGCCTAGGGCCTCTTAATATCTAAATCCGGCACTACCTGAAGGTAAATTACAGACGACAGGGGGTGCGCTGAAGCAAGCAAGCAGCTCGTAACCCTTTCCCCGCCTATGCGGGGTCGAATCTTGTCCCTCTGAATGGACACAAAGATGATTTATTGGACAGTGTTTTCCACATCCGGTTGCCGACCAAAGCTTCCGTCTCTGTTTATTTATCGTCGGTCTACTGTTCGTTGGGGCACTCCACCCACGCCTGGGTGCGAGCTCCTACATCTTGCGTCATCTCTCGCCACACGGGACCTCCATTTTTATTTTCCCTTTGTTTCGTTGGTGTTTTAGGGCCCTTCAACTGCAAGGTCATTAGAGCCCCGTCCACTGCATAGTTCTAGTGCACAGATTGCACAGACACTCTGGAATCGCGACGATAATTGGGTATTAGCAGTACCCAGTTTTCCGAAGCGACCACCCATGTCAGTACTAGCTGGCGTTGTGTTGCTTAACTTCAGTGTTCAGACGAGAACTGATGTAAACTACAGCAACTCCTAACCCTTTTCCCGCCTATGGCATGGTCGGGTACCCATCTTGTCCCTCTGAATGGACACAAGGTTCGATACTGGTCATAGTTTTTCTGCAGCCGGTTGCCGGCCAAAGCTGCACCCATGCGTTTTTTTTTTTTATTGTCGGTCTAGTGTTCGTTGTGGAATGCTACCGACACCAGGGGGCGAGCTCCTACGCCTGGAAATTTTGCCTCATCTACCCGTTGCATAGTAGAGAGGGTTCTTTGACGTGCAAGTGCCATCGTACACCCACACGGGCCCTCAGTTTTACTTCTCATCCGAAAGAAGGCACACTCGCGGCCTCTCTCACTCTTTCGCCCGAATGAAGCGAACCCACTTCGGCCGAGTATCGAACCTGGAACTATTGGCGCAGTTGCCGAGTGTGCTAACCACCACGCCACCGCGGCGGGTGTCAGATGAGAACTGGTGTGTCCTGAGTGCGCTTTCCCATCTGAAGGAAAGCGCACTCAGGACTTCTCTCTCGCTCGAAAGAAGCCAACCCACCTCGATGCAGTATTGAACCAGGAACCACTGACGCAGTAATCGAGCACTTAATGCGCCACCGAGGCGGGTTCCTTCACCAGGAAATTCCGGTGAGCTACCCGCATATTTTATGCCGTGTAGAAAGGGGTTTTTGATATGCACTGACACATTGTACACACCTCACGGGGCGTTACTTTCTTTCCGACGGATGGAAAGAAATTTCTGCGAGTTATGAAACCGCTTTGGTCAGGATCGAACCTGCATCCATGACTCAAAATGGACCACGCTAGTTATAGGCCACCGAAACGACCTATTTTACCCCTTACATCTATTTAACATGCGAAAAAGGGGTTCGGCGGCATTTCCTTTATGTCTCTCTCGCTGAAGTAGGAAGAAAAAAAAACCTTGAATCGGCTTGAACCTGCATCACGAAATCAGAACGTAAACATCATCATTGCTAGCCGCCATTAGTGATGCAAGTATATCGTGGAGGCGTCAAGAGTCAAATTGAAATCATAAAGTTCCAAACTAATTATAAATTCAGCACGAGTAACGTCAGAAGGGAAGAGCCATAATTAGTATCATGGTGATAATTATTATTATTAAAATCATTATTGTCCTGTCAAACCTCGTAAATAACAACAAAAACCTACTTTTCAGTTCAGGAAGGTTACAAGGCGGGAGAGCCTGCTATGGTGACGCCGCCTGGCGGTTCATACGAAACATACACAACCATTTAACATTGGGTTTGAATGTTTCATGTTGCTGATCACAGAGGTCGCGGCATTCTATAGTATTATAACAAAGTTCCGAAATGGCCAATTATTTTGGCAAACTATGGGTTTAAAAGGAAAATTGCACACAGTGCCGAATTTAGATATTGAGAGGCCCTAGGCTATTTCAATATTGAGACCCGTTTCAAGCCCCTTTGAGGCCCTTTTCTTAAGTTTTGAAGCCCGCTAAATGTTGATGCCTTTTTTTAAGACGGGTCACAATAACCCGAAAAAAAAACAAAAAGTTGTCCGCGGGTCAGGTGCACTACCGGTATTTAATTTTATGCACTACCTCCCACCAGGTCCCCGTCCACCCCACACACTACCATATCCTTCCAGACAACCTGCTCCCATGTCTGCTTCGGCTTTCCCCTGCCCTGGGTGCACCTAACGAGCCCCTCCTCCCCTCTTCTCATCACGTGTCCATACCGTTCTCTCTCATTTTTCCGTGATGTCCCCCATGACGATAAACTACAGTAGATATGATCGCGCTCGGGTCACTTCAAATTGCACCGTGGGCCACTTATTGACCCGCGGGTCACAGGTTCGCCACCACTGCCCTAGGCTTCAGCCTACTTAGCCTAGTGGTAAATCCGGCACTGATTGCACAGGACGAAATATTAACCGATCTTAGTGATCTGTTAAATGCAACAAAAACGAACCCGTTCGTGACCACCCCCATAAAGGGGGGGGGTGCCGCCAACTTCCAAATGTTTGTTAGTGTTTTAGGGCCCTTCAACTACAAGGTCATTAGAGCCCCGTCCACTGCATAGTTCTCATACAGAGACTGCACAGACACTACATTAATGCGACGATTTTTGGGTATTAGCAGTACCCAGTTTTCCTAAGCGGCCACCCATGTCAGTACTAACTGAGGTTGCGTTGCTTAGCTTCAGTCATCAGACGCAACAAGCTGCTCTTTCCGGATATTTTTTTTGGTGCAATCGTGATAGTATTTATTCTCAAACTCGCCTCGGTGGCGTAGTGGGTAGCACGCTTCTGGTGGGTAGCACGCGGTAGTTCTAGGTTCGATACTGGACCTAGCTGGGTTGGCTCCTTTCGGATGAGAAGTAAAACCGAGGACTTGTGTGGTGTAGGATTGCATCTGCACGTAAAAGAGCCCTTTCTACTATGCAACGGGTAGATGAGGCAACATCTCGAGGTGTAGGAGCTCGCACCCTGGCGTCGGTAGAATGCCCCAACGAGCAGGGATCGACGATAAATAAGCATAGGGGGTGCAGCTTTGGTCGGCAACTGGATGTACAAAAAACACTATCCAACACATCGCCCTTGTGCTCCTTCAGAAGGACAAGAGGGGTACCCGACCCAGCCATAGGTGGGAAAAGGATTAGGAATTGCTTTTGTGATAGCAGTTAGTTTGGACATGTAATTGGAAAAGGGGAGGGATTGAGCCCGTATCCACAGATTCATACGGATTGTTTGTTGGGGTTTTAGGGCCCTTCAACTACAAGGTCATTTGAGCCCCGTTTACAGCATAGTTCTGATGCAGAGACTGCACAGGCACTACACAAATGCGACGATTCTCGGGTATTAGCAGTTCCCAGTTTTCCCAAGCGGCCACCCATGTCAGTACTAGCTTGGGTTGCGTTGCTTAACTTCAGTGATCAGACGAGAACTGGTGTATCCAACGCAATTCGCCGCTCCCGATTCATACGGAAAGTCATACGGCATCTTGTACAACCGGCTGAACCTACTGTCATTGAACTTCTATTTATCTCGGAGCCCATAGCGAGAAAGAGGACGGGCAGAACTCTTATTTCCTTAAAACATGGTTGAAAGACAAAACACCTTGACGAGAAACCGTTTCGTGAGCTTAAAATGAAAACAAGCTGATACAAAGCCACGTCAGCGGTTCCATGCTCGATACTGAATCTAGGTTGGTTGGCTTCTTTCAGACGAGAGGCCCCACCAGCACGCCTTCTTTCAGATGGGAAGTAACACTGTAGTCCTGTGTGGCACGTAAAAGAGCCCTATCTACATGATAATATGTAGCTCGCGGGTGACCCAGTAGCGTCGCTATGGTTGGCGTCACCCGGTGCGGTGATGCCATGGTGTCACCCCCTTCCCGAAAAAAGCCGCTTCTTCTGTTTTGATGTCACCCCATTTGTCATGCTGCGAGCGGTGTCACCGGGTGCGGCCCGCACCTCCCCTAGTGACGCCATTGAGCGGGTCGCCCCCTGGGGTCGGTGGAGCAAAAGTATCCCAATAAAGAGAAATAGACTGACGATAAATGGGTATAGGGGTTGCAGCCTTAGGTTACCAACCGGCTGCTTAAAAATACCTGCCAGAAGATAGCCCATGTGTCCCAACTGGACAAAAATGAGTACTCGACGCTGCCATAGGCGGGGGAGGTGTTTTTGACGTCGTACACCGTAGAGAGCGGCTGTATTGCGTTGGACACACCAGTTGTCGTCTGATCACTGAAGTTAAGCAACGCAACTCCAGCTAGTACTAAT
>JAAFCE010001036.1:9167300-9212923 GCA_013389805.1 Trigoniulus corallinus
CATGTCAGTACTAGCTGGGGTTGCGCTGCTTAACTTCAGTGATCAGATGAGAACTGGTGTGTCCAACGCAATGTCCAACCCAGCTGTCCGGGATTGAGCTTGTACACGTTTCAGTGTCAGACAGCGAGCTAGTGTCTCAGTTTGCCACCTCCCCCAGGAGTCGGATGAGAGGGGGAACGTTACCAGGCTCTGGAGTGAAGGGGGAGGGTCATTCACCTCCGAATTCCTTAGCAGAGACAGTGCCAACCCCAGAAAGTGGAATTTGTTAATGGTGACAGCATAATTTGGAATGACGTGTAAACTTTTGAAACACCCTGTCTAATCGCCATTTTGATTTGTAATTTTTTTTTCTTTGCCACAGGCCTCCGTCTCCTGGAAACCATCAACAAGCTCAAGTAAGTCCATAGCAACAGTGTCCCCCAGCACAATATAGGGATTAATTGATTGACAGGGATTAAATGGTCACCGCAAGTGGCTGTCTTGCATCAATCCTCTATAATACGATCATATTGCCGTAACGCACAGCAGTATTTGAAAGGATCTAAAGACCTCGGTTCGATTCTCTCTATCGGCAAGTTAGAGGAGTGTACTAGTCAAGAAATTTACGATGGATACCTATTAAGGCCACGGACAGTTGGTTTCCTTTCTATCACTTCTGTGGCCTACTAATCTAAATCTCGTCACAGAGGGGATTTACAAAGGAGGGGAAGAGGGCTGTTTAGAGAAGACACAACTCTTCAGCCCAAACCTCAAGTTATGGTCAGTTCGAAATTTCTCCAGAGGAAATTCGAGGTCCTGTAGGAGGACATCAGGGGACGGGACGAATAAAATTGAAAGCATTAATATCTTATTAGAGCATGTCCGAATTATTTTAGAAATGAAGATTGCTCCGAAGCCATTACAGAGCAGATAGCCGCCTTTGAACACCACAAATACTGTGATGAAGACCTTCCGGTCACTCAGACGGTGGACTTAAGTTCTCACATGGATGTCTTCCACGCCATATTGAACCTTGTAAGTAGACTACCACCATCATCTTGGAGACGTCCTAACAGAGACAAGAACCAATGATACTGACCAGTTGTATTCGTCCATCCCTTCCAGGTGGTAGACACTCCTCAAGAGATTCCATTCCTTAGCATCTTGCAGCACCTTTTAAGGATCGATCCCAAGGAACCGATTAGTGACATCATATGGGACACGGCTGAGACGTTGGTCCATCGGGCCACTCTCATCGAATCCAAAGAGGAATCCTCCAAATTATTGAGAACTCAAAGTCACCATCGTAGTTTGAATAAGATGAAATTGGGAGATGGACGTTGCCTCTGTTCTTGCCACAAGGGGGACGAAGCCGGCAGGCGACGTTCCATGCAGGACCTCAACTCCGGCCTGAGAACTCCGGGAATCTTGTCCCCATCTTCCAATACTTCCACACCACCCTTTCCGGCCGGATCACCCATACCGACATCTCCACCACCACTGAAGAATAACAATTCTGGGCCTGAGCTTCCTCCACCTCCACCCCCACCGCCACCACCTCCACCTCTTTTACCACCTCCACCGCCAAATGGACTTTCGGGACCATTGGTACCGCCTCCACCACCCCCACCATCGTTTTCATCTTTTTCGTCTGCCAGTCATTCAAACACTACCGCCACATTTGGCGTTGCCAAATGTCCACCTCACGACAAAGTCAATCCCATCAGGTTGCCGCAACAAGAGACACCCAAGCCCAAAACCAAGATGAGGTCCCTCAACTGGAACAAAATCCCACTGCAGAAAATTTTGGGATGTGACAATATCTGGTCGTTGGTAGCCAAAAGGAATGATGGCCTGTCCAACGGCACTAAGATGGATTTTGACGAAATGGAAGGCCTGTTTTGTCAACCGACACCAGCCCAAGGCTCTCCTAAGTTGGGTCGGGACACAACTGACGGGAGACAAGGCTCCTCCAATGATACTGACAGAAGAAAGAGAGAAAGTACTGAGGTTAGTAATATTGTCCACTCTTGATGGACAAGTGGTCAACAAGCAGCATCAACCCCATCTCATCTTCCCTCCCAAAATTAAACTCGTTGGGTCTATTTACAGATTCTCTTATTGGACGGCAAACGAAGTCTTAATGTCAACATTTTCTTAAAACAGTTCCGTAGGTAAGGGAGTTGGACATAATAACTGGACACATTCCTTTTTTTAGACTAGTGGCCATTCGATGATGAAATCCTTTGATCATTTTTTTTTGCAGTTCCAACGACGAGATTATCGAATTGATTAAGAAAGGTTGTCACGATGACTTTGGCGCTGAGAAACTACGAGGCCTCCTCAAAATCTTGCCAGAGAAAGACGAGGTCAGAAACCTGTGTGTTTGTCCTGGGACAGAGGTCTCAAAGAGGTCAAGAGACCCATAAGGTTAAGATGATGCCCACTTCCATATTATTCATCTCTTTATTCCTCTTCCAGATGGAATTGCTGAAAGCGTTCGACGGCGACAAAAATCGTTTGGGTAATGCTGAAAAATTCCTCCTACAACTAATCTCGGACGTGTCTAGGTAACGTGTCCCAATCTTTAGTGCACTCAGCCCTTTCACTCACCTCATTCATGGACACATTTCTTATCACAGTTTCAAACTACGCGTGGAGGGAATGCTCCTGAAAGAGGAATTCAACGCCAATTTGAACTACCTGGAACCCTGCATCAACGCTATGATTAGGGCTGCAAACGGTACGTGTGTCTTTTCTTTCATGTCGGAGGAGAGTGAGGTCAAGGGAATGGGGGAGTGAGGGTCATACATGAAGTCAACGAAGGTACCTAGCAAACCAACCACTTCCAAAATGACTACTAATGACGACGACTAACGGTCAAATGTTTTGAGTTCATTCAAAGTGTAAGAGGTTACTATTTTTGAAAAACCTTATTTCGTGATCCTTCTTCATCTTTCTCACTGACCGAGTTCTTCAAAAAAAAAATTCTTGGTACACCTCGCCCACCTTTAGTAGGATTTCTAAAGTTGACCCACATCGGGCAGTCTGTTTATGAACAACATTCAGATTTTGGTAATGGGGGAGGACGATTGGAAGGAAGGAGGGAGGAGGCATTCTCGTAACCCGTCCCGTCCCGTACAATAGAAGTTGGAGGACGGAAGAAGGACGACAGGACTTTGTGGTTAGAAGGGGATGGAAAGGATAAAGTTTCACATAAACTCCCCCCTCAATCCCACTACACCCCCATAACCCATCCTGTTGTCCTATAACAAGATTGTTTGTCGTGAGTATTACAATCGTCCCAACTAAGAATAAATCCAAGGGAGGTTCTCAGTCTGACCCTATACCATAAAAAACCTGAACGATGAAGGGGGTGGGGTAATAGATTTGGGAGACGAGGTGAAGGAGGAGGGGTTGTCAGAGAAAAATAGAAATGTAAGAGAGACGAGGGAGGATGGGTGGGGAGTGGACAAAAAAAAGTTGAGGAGACATCACGTAACGATGACCTAATCTTGGCCTAAATTGCTACAGCAAGAGTGGAGCATGAAAAACGACTGGTAATCTCCTCACCTGATTGATAACAACAAGGTTGGCCATTTTTGGTAGTAGTTCCACTTTCGTAAAATCTTACCTTCTCTCTGCCCCCTTCCTCCTACTCTTCCTCCCCAATCAGGTTCCCCAAACCTTTAGGAGAGGCCTCACAAATGGACCACTTCATCTTTCTCATGGGACTGATACTACTAGCAAAAATTCAACTGTCTCTTTTTCCACCCGCACCAATGTCCCAAATGAGGATTTAACCCTCAGTGGACCATTTTGTCAGTAGATCTCATGTTTTGTAATCCCTAACAAGGACATTGGAGACTTTTCGTTGCAGCCACATTTTGGGGCGCACAATTGGTACCTTGTTTGACTAGAATTCCTGGCGAGAAGTTTTGATCCTGTCAGTGGCCTGTGGTTCCAGCTGAAAAGGATACATAAAATGTGCCCAATTTTCGTCGAATGAAAGGCCAAGGCCCTACTACAAAGTAAAATATAGATATTGTCCAAACTCTAATGTTCCGATTGCGAAACCTCATCGGCCTTCAACCTCACCAGTGGTTCAGTAGATAGTGCCTTCTACTTTTGAGTTGTTGTTCAAGGTTCAATACTGATTGTGATAGGTGCCAAGGTCCGAGTACGTGAGCCTATGATCTCTGTCTGGCCTGTTCTAGCACTTATGCCGCCCCGGACAAAAAGACAAATTGCCGCCCCTTGCAGTAGCGCTCTGTTCGCGTGTTCTGTTCTCACACTTACAGCCAAAATGGCGCCGCGGAGGTTGCCCCCCCCCCCTTAGAGCGGGCCCTACCTGTTTCACCTACACATTGAATGAAACCTATTTCATACATCCAGGTTTAGGTTTTCATCCTGCCTCTTCACCATCGGTAAATGATCTTTAAAACTGACAACCAATAATAACCCTGTCCTGCGTTGTTGCGCAGTCCGAAGTTGCGTTGGACAAACCAGTTCTCGTCAGATCACTGAAGTTAAGCAGCGCAAGCCCAAGTTAGTACCAACATAGGTGGTTGGTAAAGAACGTTGGGTGCTGCAAATTTTCCCATTCCTACGTCCTCTAACCCTACCTCCTCATCTCCCGCGAGCAGCCTCCTGATGGTGCATCCTGTTATGGCTGCTTGGCTTACTCCACAACCCATGAAATTAATCCAGTAATCCCTCCTCGGAGAAGAAGGGGGAGGAGGGGTTTCAGTAACCTAAAATAATGTCAGCGGCCAACAAACCAATATTACCACTACGCCATGGGCCATAAACAACCCAGCCAATTTAGCCACTGTTGCCGGACCTCATAATCGCTCACCAGGAGGCGGTAACGATTATTTATGACCTCACTTCCTGTTAAGAAGCAAGTGGCCAACCTAATAAATAACCTGAACTCTTTATGCATTTATTATTTTTATTACCTCATCTAGCGTTTAGTGGTACTTGCGTATAATTACTAGTAGTAGTTAGTTAGTTAGTTAGTTATTCATAGTAATCACATTAATCACTTTGACGATAATGTATGTAGCAAAAGTCTTAACAATAGGAGAAGTGAAGTAGGGCAACGCTGTCAGGGACGTGATCCTGCGACATTCAGGCTACAGAGAGCGCCATCAATCGGTTCAGTGCGTAAGCTGATCAGCGAACGCCTCATGCTATGATCGAGTGCGCATCTTTGTCCCATTGAGACATGAGCGATCTGTTGGACAGTATTCAACTCTTGTGCTTACTTATCGTCTGCCTATTTGTCTTTGCTGGGACACGTTTTCCTCCACCGACGCCAAGGGGGAGCCCCCTACACCTGAAAATGTTGCCAAACTGTTGGCGCAATAGGTAGCATGCTCGATTTCCTGCGCCAGTGGTTCCAGATTCGATACGGGTAGGGCCCGCTCTAAGGGGGGAGCAACCCGGACATTTGTCCGGGGCGCCATGTTGGCTGTAAGTGTGAGGACAGAGCGCTGCTCAAGGGGCGGCAATTTGTCTTTTCGTCCGGGGCGGCATAAGTGCTAGAGTAGGCGCTGATACGGGATCGAGGTGGGTTGCTGCTTTCTGGCGACAGAAATGCCCCCGAGTGCACCTTCCTTCGGATAAGTAAAACCGAGGTCCCGTGTGGTGTAGATGGCATTTGCACGTAAAAGCGTACCTTGGAAGAGGTTCTGGGGTTGATGGGTTCTGGTGTGGAGCGGCTGCAATGGGTGCGAAAGGCAAAGGTGCTGCTAGGGTGCTGGTGGAGATCTAGGCATATGGGCCTAGCATGAAAAATCTCGCTAGCAAGGTATCCGTCACAAAGGATTACATATTCATATATAAAAGAACCCTCTCACCGTTGCAACGGGAAGATGAGGCAACATTCCAAGGTTTAGGACCTCGCCCCTAACGTCGATGGAGTGCCCCAACGAACAGTAGACCTACGATAAATAAGTAGTGGGTTTGCAGCTTTGGTCGGTAGCCGGCTGCGGAAAAACACCGTCCAATGTATCGCCCTTATGTCCATTTGGAAAGATAAGATGGATACTCGATCCTGTCATAGGCGGGGGAAAGGTTTGGTTTTACGTGCAGATAACATCGTAGGCCCTTACACACCATACGGGACCGCGGTTTTACTTCCCATCCGAAAGAAGGAGAGATTCTTAGTGGGAGCCTCTCTCGACCTGGAATCATTGACGCAGTATTCCAGCATGCCACCTCTCCGCCACAGAGGAGGGTCTATTGAATCTATTATTGGTAATAATTTTATTCGACACTTTGTGAGGGATTTGATCCAAGCCCTTGCTGAAAAGAAAGAAGCACAATTCTTGGTCAAGTTATTGGATTGTCAGTTCTGAAGGCACTTTCCTGATATCACGAGCAGGACAACGAATCCTAACACCTAGAAACTTTATCAAAAGACGTATTTTGGTGTAGGAAGGGAAAAGGCATCGACTGTACTGTGGACAGTAGACGGCCTTGAGGTTTCCTTCCCTCTCATCCTGAGGAACGTACCTGAATCCTGATTGGGGATTCATCCTAACCATCAACTCCTGAATCCTGATTGGGGATCTACTGTTGCTCAAAACCAAACAGGATCAACATTTCAGTCACAACTGACTTGATTACCATTCTTGAAACTTGTCTCTTATGATTCTTAATTTTATTCTTCCTGTGTCCAAAACAGATCTGAAAACTAACCAAGCCCTTCAAGAAGTCCTGTTCATGGTGCTAGTTGCTGGTAACTTCATAAACGCTGTAAGTTCTTCAAGAAATCTACCTTGAAACAGGCATTCAGCAAGAAATTAATAATTTATATTTTTCCTTTACCACCAGGGAGGTTACGCAGGAGACGCCGCAGGCTTCCGAATGACTTCTCTACAGAAATTGACAGATCTCAGGGCAAACAAACCAGGAATGAATCTCATCCATTACGTAGCTCAGGTAAGAATAAGCGTACTGCAAAAAAAAAAGATTCAATCACATTTGAGAGGGGAAACCTGCTCCTAATGACCCCTAATCAACCCTTTCTTTCTTATCAGGAAGCAGAAAAGAGAGGTGACCAATTGCTGAAATTTCCAGACGAGCTTTTACGCTATTTGGAAGACGCATCAAAGTAAGTAACTAACCTCGAGAGTCTAAAAGCACTTTTAGCCTTTGACATCTTCCTTTCTGACCTGATGCATTTTTAAAGGGTTTCAATCGAACAGCTCAAAGGAGACATCACAGCAATGGACCAGAGAATAGAACAACTGTCCCGCGAAGTGAATGAGCAAGAGGTTGACATCCAAAATCAGATGAAGACTTTCTTGGAGGTATGCATCAGACCACAGGTCGCTCAAACGGGCTAGAAAATAAATGGGAGTCGTACATTCCTTAACCTGCCCTAATCCTACATTCTTGTCCCACATTATGTCTTCTAGTACGCCAAAAGTGAATGTGCTGAGCTTCAGACCTTTTTGGACTTGTTAGAGCGTGTTCGCCAAGAGCTCGCAGAGTTCTTCTGCGAAGACGTTGTCACCTTCAAGCTCGAAGAATGTTACAAAGTATTCTACAACTTCTGCGTGAAGTTTAAGGCATCGATTGAAGTAAGTTCCCCTAAGCACATCTTGCAAGAAACCCAGACGTTTGCTACAATCTTCCATGAACCAGAATAAAACATGTCTATCACCAAAAAACTTAATATCCATTTCTATTTCTTTTCAAGGAAAATAAGAAGAGACGACTGCAGGAAGCTACAGTCGAAGCTAGACGTAGGCAAAGAGAAGAACAGATGGCCAAGAAGAGACATGGAATGTGTAAGTCCCTAGTCAGATTCTACACGAAGACTGGATTTTCAAGGACAGCTTGTTGTGGCAGGGTCGGGTTTGCGGGTTCCAGCCTTCCACTGGAGATGGACAGGATCTCCCACCAGGCTCCCGTCCACACTACCATGTCCTTACGGACAACTTGCTCCTACGTCAGCTTAGGTCTCCTCCTACTCCGGGTCCTTCCGACCACCGGCATTCCTGAAAAGGACCTAACGAGCTCTTCCTCCCCTCTTCTCATTATATGTCCATACCACCTCAACCTATTGTCCCTCATTTTTTCGGCGATGTCCACCACCCACAGGGTACCTCTAATATACTCATTCCTAATTCTATCAGGTCTCGATACCCCACTCATGTACCGCAGCATTCGCATCTGGGCTACTTGCATTCCATTGACGTGGCTCTTCTTCATTGCCCAACTCTCTGATCCACTGCCCTGATTGCCTAACCACTGCCCTGTAAAACTTCCCTTTCAACTTGATTGGGACCCTCCTATCACACAGGACTCCGCTTGCCAGTCTCCAATTCAAATTCGAAGGGGGGCTGCTAGCTGTTTGATGACAAAGCAAACCCTCAGCATCTTTTACCCAAAGCATTCGATTCACTGACCTCACTGTCTCTATCTCATTTCGTATTTCTCAGATTGTGGAGATCAACTTCTTACACCAGTTTCCGGAAGTGAGAGTGAGACTGGGGGGTTCTCGTCTCGAAGGGTACCTGAAAACAATTTCAACATTCGTAAAGTGAAGAAAACTAATCTTGATTCGCTTAATGGAAGTTTCACATCTGAGGACGAGCCATCAGCCTGCAGTTCACCGAGAGTGCCCAGAAGGGCCTTTGCCAGTGGAAATGGAGATGGAAGTCAAGATTCTCCTGACGTCACGCCCACGGGAACACTGCGAAGCAGGAGGCGTTCCAGATTACCATCCGAAGAAGCTGAGGACAGTCTCTTGGATTTTCTGCGTCATGGATCCCTTGAAAACGAAAAGAATGAAGCAAGAGAAAGGCGTTCTTGGGGAAGTATGGATGGTTACGGTTCCTTAGACCGTTCCTTTGCACGCCGTTCCAGAAGGAAGAGGCCTGACTTACTCAATGCCGAGTTCTTGGACAGAGAACGACCAGCTTCTCCTGGACCTCTTAGTTTACCATCACCAGGATTCGATCCAAGTTCAGCTAGCGAGTCAGAAAGTAGGAAAGAGTATCAAAAGATGAACACGTGGCCACAAGCCGACATTGCCAAAGAACAACAGGAAGATAAGAAATTGCCACAACATCGAACAGCCATCCTCAGCAGTGAGGAACAACCGGAAGTTTCAAATCGCAGTTTTCTGCACACGGTGCATGAAGACAAACTCTACCACCAGGACAACGCCAACTTCTTGCCTGGATACGGTGGACACTGGAAAACTCCTTCAGTTAATGTCGAAAAAGTGCTCGAAGTTGTCGAGGGGGCTCAAGTCAAGGACAAGTCAGCTTGGCGCAAAAGCACGCTAAATGTTCCCAATACTGCGGAGTCTGTAGATGAAGGCGCTAGACAGAAGGCCCGTAGAGCACGTTCTCAGAGCAACGTTGAAACATCTCAAGTTAACTCTGCCTTAAGAGCTGCTAAAGAAGGCAATGAAGGCGACACACTTCGCCTGTACTTCCGAAGCACCAGTTCCGATAAATTGGCCACGGGACATGGAGGCAGCTCTAAAGAAGGATCAATGGAAGCACTGTCACAGCCTCACAAGAACTCGAATTCTCTGGAAAATGAGATTGTAGTTGATTCCTCGGTAACAAAGACACCACAAATAGCCCGTACACGGCAAGGGCGGGAAGATGTTTCAGTCAACGACAGTTTGCATCCCATTCAGGAAAATGAAAGTGAGCCGCAATCAGAAATCCACCATCATGCATCTCAGGGCTCGACGGTTACTCCTTCTACAAGAAATGGTTCCTTGATTAACATCAGAGACAACGTCAACACAGCCGAAACAAGCTTGAGTACCATCCACCGCACTCCGTCTGGAGCGACGGTCATCCGTGTTGACAGTGGACAGTCTCCACGACCAGCGAATTCCCCTCAAACAGTCCGGAGTTCCTATAACAGGACTCCGCCCAGTGAACAAGACGCTGATAGCGAAAATATAGAAACACCACCTACACCAAGACGGATCCGTCGACAGCCGACCAAGGATGATGACCTGGGAGATGGACAATTCGACCGCTTCGCTTCTATCAGGAGAAGTCGGAGAGTACGCAAAACTTCGGACCACGGAGACACTTTGTCCATTCCAAAGAATGACAGAGTACGCATAACCACATCAGAACCTTCCAAAGAACAAGCACTCCGCAGTCTGGAGATAGACGGAAGTATGACCAAGGTAAACGACGCCGAAACCGGACATCGCGACATCGATAATGCCTACAGAGATATTCAGAAGACGAGCAATGATTTGAAAGAAGAGATGGAGAGGAACTCAATAGACTCCAGGGTGACGAAAGAAGGTAGTTCATTCGCAGATCCGGGTTCGAGACTCAATGATAAGACCGAAGTGGAAAAAGTGACAGGGGATTATGAAAAAGTAACGTCCAGGCGGTCTTCTAGAGGACCTATGCCATCTTTGTCCATGAGGACTCGCAACAGGCCTTCCAGCTTGCCGTTGAGTAAGTCACAACCGAAAGATGATGTTCTTCCCCAAGAAACCTTCACATCCACGTACGTCTGTTCGCCCTCTCCATCCCCGGATAGAGAACTAGAAAAGCCACCGTCGTCCAGTTCAGCACTGGACATCATCAAAGGCAACACCTTCGCAGAAAATGAATCATTAAGAAGAGTCGGTTCTTTAAGAGAACCTCTATCTCGAACCCAAGAATGCAGTGGAGGAAACAAGTTAAATCCAAAACAAGCATTTTATACAGAGATGGAACCAGATAGGGATGAAGGATTTGAAGAGATCCAATCCTTGACCAGTGATATCACTGTTCAAACTGCTTTATTTCCAACTGCCCAAAATGACACTGCAGCTAAAAGTGAAACGAGCAACACTACTACGTCACAGCGGGACGGGAACAAAACGAAAAGCAAGACACTGTTAAATGGCATCGGTTCTTCCAACAAGGACAGCAAACAGCGCTTGTCCTTAAACCGGAATTCCTCTGGAACATTACCAAGGAAAGCAAGTTTGGTCAATTCGCGCAACAGTGGTCTCGGATCTTTTTCTGCAAGGAATCGTTCTGCCGGATCAAACGTGAGCCTCAGGAGTTCCCATAGCAGTCTTTCTGGTATTCCTACTGGACGTAGTAAAAACACTCCGTCTTCCAGTAACCGTTCAACAATGGGGTCCGAATTAAAAGTTACTAATAAGAATCTCACCAAATCAACTACCAATCAACACAAGCCAGTGGTGACACCGTTTAGTGGCGAATCAACTAGGATCCCACATCGAACATCGATGGTACCACAACGGCAGATGTCACTGCGAGTGCCGAAAACCCCCATTCAGTCAACGAACTCCAGTGAGAAACAACCACTGTCAGTTGTACAAGGCCGAGGAAATTCCTTACAGGTTCCTCGCCGATCAGAATCTCTACGAGTACGAAGGCCGACCAAGATAGGTACTGTAGCATCTTCCACACTACCAACTATTCAATCTTCGTCGACACCTAGTGCTTCTACCAGAAGTAAAACGCCAGTAGATCGTTCATCTTCCTCATCTTCATCCTCATCATCAACTCACAAAGAAAACAGTCTTCCCAGAGGGAAATTGACGCGTAGTCCTGCTCAGTCCATCACAACGATGACTAATGGTAGCATTCGACAAATGCCTAAAACAACAAACAAGAATGAAGGTTTCGGATTCATGAGGGCCACAACGTCTTCGGTTGCTAAGAAATCAACTGGAGACAATAATAGCCCGATAACTGCTAGTTCCAGACCCAGAGTATCAACTTCTGGAAAAGCCGGTTAATGATTGTGGGGAAATACCTTGTGAGTGCGAATGGTGTGCGTGTGTGACAATATCCTCGCCCCTCCCTGAATGACCACGGTCGGTCGTGTGAACATCTGTACAGTGCTTTTGTACGTTGTCTTAATAATTGAATTAATGATATTGGAGACTAAAATCTGATACTTTTTTTACAACTAAACATAATGTGTCTTATATAATCAACCATGCAACAAACTTAAAAAAGATGCGTGATTATATAACTACTCACAAACAGAAAATGAAATAATCAATACCAATGTTCGGCAGGGTTTATGATTTCACACCACACCTCTTTGGCAGTGTCCTGTTGACCTATACACACTTTGCCATAGTCACCGAGAGGTCTATAATACCCTAAACTATATACGTAATCATTATAATAATTAACATTAATATGCTGTACAGAAACGATTGACGCATAAGGTATTTATTCATACACAGCGTCAGTCAGGTTATAGACCACGTTAACCTTTTTTTAAACCCTTTTTACTGTTCAAGAATGCTATTATTTTCTTATTAATATATCTTACAACAACCCTTTCATGTTGTCATTTGTATGTTTTCCACTTTTGATACATGTGATGAAAAAAATGCTATAAGAAGGGGAGGGGGTCCATTTAGTTACCTAAATAAGGAATTAATGGGATTGATACGATCATGAAAAGCAAAGCAAAATCAAATAGCAAGTTTCTACCCCAGTAACGATTTCAGTAACGGTTTCGTGTTATTTGCGTCATCCAAGGCAATGTATGTTCAGGCGTTTGATTATATGTAGAAACTAAGAAAATGAAATTAATGAAATGAAAATTCCCAGTGTTTATATAAAATATATTCACATACCAACTAGAAGAGCAATTGATTATAAAAAATTAAGAGGAAGTTTAACCAAAATTAATTCAGCATACACATTCAAATGTATGTTGACATTTTCTATTCGTTTCAAGTCACATTTCCGTCTATAATTCTACATCATTAAGTTATATGTATGTAAACGGTTTAATAACATTATTTAGTTTATTTTAATCCTTTAACATGTCAGCTTTTTAAAAACGTATGGTACTAAGAAACATTTGGGGGATTTTAAATTGAGATTCTGTAACGAATAACAAACATGCTGTACATGTCATTGATGTGTGTGTGACAATTTTGAATGCTTGAATTTTAATGATGTAATGGAAAAATATTTTTACAAACCTTTCATATTTGTTGGCATTCTTAAAAGTTATTCGAGACCACTCCTTTGGTAACTAATGTAGAATAAATTTACTAAACATTACTTTTTGATGATGTCTTTGTTTCGAAAACAAACGGCGATTTGAATACCACGCAATTACTGGTTACCAACAGTAACAGAAACTGGGGTAGGTTCCTAAACATTATTAGAAAGTAGAAATAATCTTAAAACATTATTACATAATCCTGTCAAAGTTTAAAATAGATTCAATATTCACTTACAATGCTTTTTGGTGTTACAATAGTTTATCAAACTTATAATTTATTAAGCGAGCTTCGAAAGCAGAATTCGAAATCTGCAACGTAAATTACGGAATTTCAGAACCGTCAGAATGTCGTATATTTTTCAGACAAATTGCATTACAGAACTTGGGATGCCGCAGATGCAGGTGCAGGGTGACGCAGGGTGTAGCAGCCCTGCGAAATTCTGCTAGCAGGCAATCACCGCACATTGAATCGCAGTTTTCACCATACTTGCATCAAATAACGAGAACTTCTCTTCTTCGCACCGCTTTTGTTATTGTCACGCAAACTTCACGCAGGAAACTGCGGCATTGGCACTGCGCTCCACAGAGTCACATGGCGCAGGCACTGAGTCATGTCACCCTGCGACTTAGCATGCGCAACTACATACTATCATGTGAGCCGCAGAAATTTATGGTGAGTCACCATACGTCACCTGCGGACGGAACACTGGTGTTCCGTGAAACCAGTTCAAGCGCTCCGCAAAAAAATTTAATGCACAAATAAAGGTGACGGAAAAAAATTGATACAATTTAAAATAATGTTTGGATGGGATTGTAATCAGCAAACGCAAATGACATAGTTGTTCGTTTTATAGAGTTATATGAAGTGGTAGTAAGTATCAAGGTAGTTGGGAGGTATTGTCAAAAGGGGGGGTGGAAGAAGGGTTTATTTGAATACTGCAGGATATGTATGATGGCTCCATAGCCAGGGTAAGGACACCTTGGGGGAATACGGAGGGCTTTCCAGTAAGAATTGAGGTGCACCAAGGTTCAGCACTTAGCCCATACCTTTTCATCCTGGTATTTGACGAACAGCTGACGGGAGTAGGAGAATAGCCCCCCCCCTAGTGTTTGGCATTTGCCAACGATATAGGAAAACTTTGTGACTGCAGAGAACAGATAGAGAAGGGATTAAACGATATTAGAGGAGCAATGGAAAAGGGAGGGTTAAAGATTAACATGAAGAAGACAGAGTATCTAGCTTTCAATTGGGATGGCCAGGAAAACAACGGGGACATACACTCGAGGGGTGAACTGGTGAAAAAGGTGCAGGAGGCAAAGTACTTAGGATCAACGTTTCACAGCAATGGGGAGATTGACTCGGATGTGACCCATAGAATCAATGGGGGTGTTTGAAATGAAAACAGGCAAGCGGAGTCCTGTGCGATAGGAGGGTCCCAATGAAGCTGAAAGGGAAGTTTTACAGGACAGTGGTTAGGCCAGCTACGCTGTGTGGATCAGAGTGTTGGGCAGTGAAGAAAAGGCATGTAAATAGAATGCAAGTAGAGGCGTCTCAAGGGCAGATAGAATTAGGAATGCGTATATTCGAGGTAGCTTGGGGGTGGTGGACATCGCCGAAAAGATGAGGGAGAATAGGCTCAGGTGGTATGGACACGTTATGAGAAGAGGGGAAGAGGAGCTCGTTAGGTGCATTCCAGGAATGCAAGTGGTCGGCAGCATCCGGGGTAGGGGAGACCAAAGCTGACATGGGAACAAGTTGTTCGGGTGGACATGGCGGTGTGCGGGGTGGACGGGGACATGGTGGGGAACAGACGGGAGTGGAGGGTTAGAACCCGCAGACCCGACCCCGCCACAGGCGGGATAAGGGTATGAGGATGATGAGAGGGACAATAGAAAAGGAAGGGCTAACGATAAACATGAAGACAGACTATTTAGCTTTCAATTGCGAAGAACAGTAAAATAACAGTGATGTACATTCGAGGGGCAAACTGGTGAAAAAGTTGCAAGAGGTCAAGTACTTAAGATCAACGTTGAAAAGCAATGGAGAGATAGACTCTGATGTGACTCGCAGAATCAATGGAGGAGTGAAGACAGGCAAACGGAGTCCTGTGTGATAAAAGGATCCCACTCTAGTTGAAACAGTGGTTAGACCAGCTATGCTATATGGATCAGAGTGCTGGGCAGTGAGGAAGAGCCACGTAAATAGAACGCGAGTAGCCCAGATGCGAATGTGTGGTGTGACGAGAGCTGATAGAATTAAGAAGGAGCTTATGTGGAGCACCTGTAGTGGAAATCGCCGAAAAAAGGGGAAATTACGCTGAGGTGGTATGGACACGTCATGCGAAGAGGGGAAGAGGAACTCGTCAGGTTAACTCCAGGAATGCAGGTGGTCGGTCGCAGCAGGGGCAGGGGGAGACCAAAGCTGAGGTGGGAACAGGTTGTCCATAAGGATATGACAGTGTGTGGGATGGACGGGGAACTGGGGGAGAACTAGACGAGAGTGGAGGGCTAGAACCCGCAGACCCGACCCTGGCACAGGCGGAATAAGGGTATGATGAAGATGTAGTAAGTACCAAGTGTAGAAAGTCCAGAACCTGCTTTAAAGTTTATGTTGAATTGTAAGTGTTCCGTGCTAGAATATGTCAAAGTTTAGTGTTCCCTGACTTCAAAAAGATGGAGAACCACTGCCACACCGGATCGAAGTGAGTTGGCTTCTTTCATTCAAGAGAGAGCTCTCGAGTGCGTCTTCCGGCGGATGAAATGTAAAACCGTGGCCCCTGTGGTGTACGACATCATTTGCAAGCAAAAGAATCCTCTCGACATTCGCATCTCGGCTACTTGCATTCGATTTACGTGGCTCTTCCTCACTGCCCAACACTATGATCCATATGACATAACAAGTCTATCCACTGCCCTGGGACACTTCTATCACACAGGATTCCACTTGCCTGTCTCCACTTCAACCATCCATAATTGACTCTAGTGGTCACATCTGAGTCTGTCTCCCCATTGCTTAGGAACGTTGATCCAAAGTACTTTACCTTTTGCACCTTCGTCACCAGTTCGCCCTTAGACAGCACGTTATGACTATTCTCCTGTCCTTCCCAATTCATAATCATACCCTTATCCGCGGGTTCTAGCCCTCCACTCCCGCCCCTCTCCCACCAGGTCCCCGTCCACCCTACACACTGCCATATCCTTACAGACGACCTGTTACTACGTCTGCTCCGGTCTCTCTGCTCCAGGTGCTACCGACCACCTGCATTCCTGAAATGGACCTAACGAGCTCCTCCTCTCCTCTTCTCATTACGTGTCCGTACCACCTCAACCTATTTTCCCCTCATCTTTTCGGCGATGTCCACCACCCCCAGGCTACCTCTGATATACTCATTCCTAATTCTATCAGCTCTCGACACGCCACTCATGTACCGCAGCATTCGCATCTCGGCTACTTGCATTCTATTGACGTGGCTGCCCAACACTATGATCCATATAGCATTGCTGGCCTAACCACTGCCTTGATTGGGAGCCTCCTATCACACTGGACTGCACTTGCCTATCTCCACTTCAACCATCCTCAATTGCTGTTGCTGGCCTAACCACTGCCCTGTAGAACTTTCCTTTCACCTTGATTGGGGCCCTCCAGTATCCGAGGGTTCTCATTTCGGCCGCAATCCAGTCTCTTGCAGAGTAGATGGGGAGAAATGATCATCCATTCAAATTGGAGGAGATCAGAGCACACACATACTCGAGTCGGCTACTTTCGGGCGAGAGAGGTCCTGTGTGGGTGTACGATGGAACACGCACGAAAAAGAACCCTCTATACCAGGGGTGGCCAACTTTTGTGTACATAAGATCTACTTTTTATCTTAAAAAAGTGTCGCGATCGACTTTTTATCCTAAAAACGTGTCGCGATCGACTTGTTGTCATAGGTGTAGTCAAATTGGGGAGGGGATTGTTCGATACTCGACCCACCTCGGCCCAGTATCGAACCTAGAACAACCCCACCAAGACGGGTGTTAAGTCAACACATCACGTGTGATCGACCAAGATTGGCTTTGTGATCGACTGGTTGGCCACCCCTGCTCTATATTATGCAACCGGTCGATGAGGCAGAAATTTACAGGTGTAGGAGCTCGTCCTCTGGCATTGATAGCATTCCTCAACGAACACTAGACCAATGATAAATAAGCGTTGGGATGCAGCTTTAGCCGGCAACCAGCTGCAGAAAAAACTATGACCAATATACCACCCTATGTCCATTCAAAGGGACAAGAATGGTACCCGGCAAAAGGGTTAGGAGTTGCTTTTGCTAGCATGTGCTAACAATTTAGGCTAGCCTCACACTGGAGCCGACTATGTGTGACTCCGACTACGCATGACTTAGTCGGACGACTTGAGTGCTACATTAGGCACGACTTGAGTGCTCACATTAGGCACGACTTGGGCGGACGACTTGCTTCAGCAAAACCCCACTCATGCCCCGCAGCATTGATAAGAAGCACAAAAGAAACTTATAAAAGGAAAGATACTGTGCAAGTCGCACAGAGTCGGACGAAAATTCCCAACCAGTTTGGATCTAGTCGCAAGTCGGAAGTGTATGCACGTAGTCAGACGACTGAGTCGCAGCCAAAGTGAGAGGATGCATAGGGAAACAAGGAATGGGATCGTTTGTGCGTATTTGTACGACTACGGACGACTAAAAGTTGCTCGTAGTCGGCTCCAGTGTGAGGCTGCCCTTATGCCTAGTTTCGTATCACCACACTTCAATGCTAATCACGTCGCCACTGATGACATTTTGATGACGTTTTGTGCTAGTGATTATGAAGGACCGCCAGGGCAATTCCTTAAGTGCAGCACTTTATTTGGAGTCACTGCACGCTGCCGTCATGTCTTACATTATCCTCCGCCATTTTTCAAGCAGACAGCTCAACCGCCAGCCAATCAGAACGCAGCGTGACATGCGGGACGCTATGTGAGTTGACCACTGGTCAACTCAACTACCGTCACGCATAGTTGCTCTGCGGCGCTCCAAGTAGCAGTGTGACGTCACCATTTTTTTGTGCTGTGTCGTCTGATTCAATGGTAGTAGCGTTAGCGCGTGGGTATATGGAACTAGGCATCAAAGACCCTTTATACACAGTAAGTTTTATTTTCAGGGCTAACTGTAGTACAGTTGGATTGCCACTACTCCACACACACACTATGCCAACTGAACTACTGCCTTATACAGTTTGGACTGAAGATAACGATACACACATGAAGTTGAAGTTCAACTGCACAGTTAAATCTTTCCCCACTCCAAAAGACCTTCAGTTCTAAATTTTTACTGTGGAGTTGATGAAATTTCCCTGCACACATAACGATCTAACTGTACAGTGTTAAATGAACAGTTAAAAGACTCCCTGAAGAGTTTAACTGAAGATAAAACTGAGCGTGTATGGGGCGGCCAAAGATTAAAACTATGGAACATATGCATGACCAAGAAAAAACACATTCATCATCACTACACCTTTATCCCACCTGTAGCAGGGCTAGGTGCTGTGACAACACCAGCAAAAAAAAGGACAGAAATGTAACAGCCAGGGAATGTGGCTTGCGTTGCTTAACTTCAGTGATCAGAAGAGAACTGGTGTGTCCAACGCAATTAGCCGCTCTGGATTGTCGGTAACTTACCTTCAGAAGTGAACGTATGGACCCCATAACGGCCTATGCAGATCTGACCCTGAAAATATGACTTACCAGTGCAAAGACTCTTTTAATTTCTTGCAGGACCTTTCGCACATCTTTGACAGAACACAGAACTGCAGTTGTGATGACCACGTCCATAGAATTGTCTTTGACTTCAGCCAAGTCCTCACCCCATCCAAGAACAAACTGCTCCAATTTTACATTTGGATATTGAGAACAAGTTTCTCAAAATACGGATTAGGATCCACAACGACGACGTGGGAATTTCGTGGAAACAGTAGTACAAGTCTGTCTGTGCCCCAATCTCTTTCAACTTATATGGATGATCCTTTCTCCCCTTATACTGAGCAGGGGACACGTTTCCAGCCAGAGGTCCTGTACATCCCAGCAGCAGCAGTCTGATAAACAGATTAATGCTGTGAGATATACACCTCTGGCTTAGTGTGTCCCACCCTAGTTCACTAGTAATGGCAGACACGCTCTCTCTGTGAGAAAACCTGTTGAGTACAATTCTAGCTGCCCTCCTTTGGATCCTTTCAACCTCCCAAGATATGTCCTGCCTGAAGGGGAACCAAATTGGACTGCCATACTCCACAATTGGGCATACTATTGAAATGTATACTGTTTCTTTTACCTCTATTGTGCTGTCCCCAAGAACCCTACTAATCAAACGGAGGAATTGACCAGCCCTCCCAATCACTTTACCAATGTGATCCTTCCAATTGCCTTGATTATTTAAGATAATTCCAAGGTGTTTTTGATTTACAACCCTCTCAACCCTAACTCCACCTATGTGGTAGTCAAAATCAAGTAGCTTCCTAGATCTGGATATTGTGAGTATCCTATGCTTCTGCAGGTTTAATGGCAATTCCCATTTTACACACCAATTGTATATCCTGTCTCAAATAGTTCAAGGAAGGAATTACTATCAAGCCCTATGTCGTTCACATAGAGAATGAACAACAAAGGACCCAATACACTTCCTTGAGGGACCCCTGACGTGACTCGTTTCCATTCAGATGCACTACCCTTGAAAATGACCTTCTGTTGTCTATCAAGCAAATAGGACCTTACCCATTGAACAACATTACTATGTATCCCTAAGTTGGACATTTTTGAGACCAGCTTATCATGGGGTACCATGACAAAAGCCTGTTCAAAGTCCAAGAATACAACATCAACCTGCTTTCTGCTATCTAAAGCCTTTTGAATATAATCCATCAAGCAAGCCATTTGGGTGTCACATGACCTCCCTTTCCTAAGTATGCCCTTCTTCTCCAGATATCCCATTATAGATGAGAATATGATATGCTCAAAAATCTCAGATACAGCACTTGTTAATGAAACTGGTCTATGGCACCTCAGGTCTGTCACATCCCCTGACTTGAAAATGGGCACCACATTAGCCAGTTTCCATGACGATGGAACAATGCTTGTGTCCGATGACTTTTTAAATATTTCCACCAAGTAATAGTTAATAATCCCAGAAAGTCGCTGTAAAATAAATGGCGAAATGTGGCGAATTAATATCAATTACGACATTTAAAGCTACAATGTCCAAAAAAACATGGAAATCAAGGAGACCAGGTGTGGCGAAACTATTGTATTTCAACAGGAGTGTCAAAAATTAATAACAAGAAGTTATATTTTTTGATGTACTAACGTACCAGATAGTTAGTTTCAGAAATATCCTGTAACAAACGTACTTCCTGTTTGTTAGAGGAAATTGAAATTCTACCAAGGAGGACCTTGAGACGGGCAGAGATGGTGCTTAGCCAGTTGATTGAAGAATCTTTGCACTGCAGTTATGTTGGTAGTTTGCAAACACAATACATACAGTATATAAATTCTAGTGTCATACTCATAACAATCTACCATTGAGACAGGCGGGCTAAAAGGGCCTCGGACGATTCAAGGGCTGTGGTCAGACAGGAGGGAGAAACTTCATACAGATAGAAGTGGTCATCAGCGAACGACCAGTGCTTCCAGTCGTCACTTAGTGCAGAAAGTGGAGTAGTGCAAAGAGTGCAGTAATAGGGGATGAGGAGTCTCAAATACAATATAAGCAGGCCAAGGCCACAGCTCCTTGGATCACTGTTTTGGCCAAACACCAGCAGTATGAGGCCCTCTGTCATCAGATGGGGCAGATGATAGAAAGCATAGGATAGCAAAGAAAGATCTCTATGTCATCATTATTGACTTGGAGTAGGATTATGACAGTGTTTCATGACAGCTAGTTTGGGAGGTATTATGAAGAAGGGTGAGGGCACCTTGGGGAAAAACTGGGGGCTTCTCAGTGAAGGTTGGAGTAAACCAAATTTAAGCCCTACGTTCATATCTTTTCATTCTGATTATGGATGAGCTGCTAATGGAAGTAGGAGAATGGGCGACTCAGTGCATGGTTTTTGCCAACGATATTGGAAAACTTAGTGACTGCAGTCCTGGGGTTCCCAAACTTCTTTGATTGGTGGGGCCTTTTCTAAATGTTGGCTTCCTGAAGGAGCCTTGTTTGGATTGGATTAGTTTGTGGGTTGGGGTGTAAGCCAGGCAGCCATAACAGGTCAACCCCTTAGGAGGCTGCCCACGGGAGATGAGAAGGTAGGTGAAAGGACGAGGAAGAGGGTTAATTTGCAGCACCCAACGTTCTTTACCAACCACCCAAGTTGGTGTTGACGTGGGTGTGCGTTGCTTAACTTCAGTGATCTAACGGGAACTGGTGTGTCCAACGCAACTGCTTTAAATTTAATGATGGGGCCGGCGATGGGCCCACTTGCCCAGGGCTCCTGAAAATCACTAGCCGGGCCTGACAGTAGCGTGTGCTAACAATTTAAGATTAAAACTATGGAACATATGCATGACCAAGATGAGAAAACGTTCATGGTCACTACACCCCGCTCCCGCCATTGGCAAGGTTAGGTGCTGTGACACAACAACAGCAAAAAAGGACGGAAATGTAACAGCCACAGACTATGGAAAAGTGATGATGAGTCTCACTGACTCCTTGTCACAAGTTACAATTGCTTATATTCCCATGTTGCTACTGCAATATATGTTAAAGTGCCCAAATATCGTCCCCTTAAGCAAAATCTTCAATTCTGATAAAATTATGTACAGGAAAAATAATTTAAAAACTGATTTAAGGTGCTCAACTCCTTACCTACTTGTATGACTAGTGTGATACTGTTAAATAAAACTTTCTAAACCATAAAAAATTAAAAACTTATAAGAACGCAGATTTTGATTTTTCTAAAAAGGTGTCCTAATTCCGTCCCCTCTTTCCAGCTAACATCTACTGAATTATTTTTATGGGAAATTTAATTAAAACACAATTGACATCTCTCATAATAAATTTCTTGAGAGAAAACTTTTTTATTGACTGTTTAAATAAAATAGCCTAATATCAATTTTGGAATGATACTCTTCATAGAACTTCAGCTCTACTACATTATAATAATAAGGCATACAAGTGGTAAATACATTATAAAAAGGTCAACACGTGACCCTATATGAATCAATACTAGTCTAACAGGTTGAGAAATTATAGAATGTAAAAAAAAAAAGAGCAATACATTATGAGGGTCCTAAATCCGTCCCGCGACCTAATTTGGGAATTTCAAAGGGACGGATTTAGGATCCCAGCAATAACAAATGAAAAAGTCCCATCTCTTGAACAAACAACCACAACTACATGGTTCTGACAACTAGAACACAATATTTAAGGAGCAATCTTTAATTATCAATTGCCAAATGATGAAAAAAATTACTCGGAGGTGTCAATATAACTGTTTAAGGTTCCATCCCAAATTTAGTATATTTACACGAAACCTATTTTTTGAAAAATTTAATAGTTAGTCGAATAACAGAACAAAGCAACTGAATCAGAGCCAGTAGTAAACTGGATGGTTCTGAAGGCTTCCATGTGCTGTTCTGAAGGTTACAGCCCTCCCCTTGAAAGTTAAAGGGGGGACGGATTTAGGGCAGGGGACGGATTTAGGGCAGGGGACGGATTTAGGGCAGGGGACGGATTTTGGGTACTTTACCATAACCATAGCTGTTTCACGAAAATACAAAAATGGCCAATGGCCATAGAAAATTATCTAGGAAATGTGTTGCAATAGTGTTAGGCCTATTTCTGTGCAATTTCGGTGATATTTGGAGAGAAAACATCGTACAGAAATGGCAGAGAAATAATGATACTCTTCATGTTCACTTTGCTGAATCCAGTCTCTTCAATCTTTCGTCCATATACAGCCCTGAACAGCCTATGCAGATCTGACCCTGAAAATATGACTTACCGGTGCTAAGACTCTTTTAATTTCTTGCAGGACCTTTCGTACATTTTTGACAGAACATAGAACTGCAGTGGTGATGACCACGTCCATAGAATTGTCTTTGACTTCAGCCAAGTCCTCACCACATCCAAGAACAAACTGCTCCAATTTTACATTTGGATATTGAGAACAAGACTTGCGAAATTGTTTCTCAAAATACGGATTAGGATCCACCACGACGATGCGGGAATTTGGTGGATAGTATTTAAAATTAACGCCAGGTCCAACACCAATTTCTAAAATACGAATTAGGCCTTTGTTTCTGTAAGTGATATCAGCTGACTTGATATGATGTAATTCACGAAATAATTCATCCTTTGTGCTGGCCACACCTGAGTGATAGTATTTGGACAAAATAGGATAATATATTGCAAATATTAAATTTGAGATGAGTCTGTGGTGCTTAACGCCTAAAGAAATCAAAATGATTATTAAGGTTAATGTTAATATATGAGTATTTTGATCACTTATATTAAAATAAGACATTTTTCCTCTTCCTATTAGTCTGAATGACTTTCATACCAAAATCTAATTCGAGCAAGTGATTTTTGTGCCTGTCACTGGTTACACAGCATTTTGATAACCAACAACCAGGATGGTGACCAATCATAAGAAACGGCCATCCTGACCTTGAGAAATATATTTGATATTTCCAATTAAAGCTACAATGTCCAAAAACACATGAATATCAAGTAGACCAGGCTTGGCTTGTTTGATTGTTGATGTTTTAGGGCCCTTCAACTACAAGGTCATTAGCCCTTCAGCAGTCCGGCTATTGGAAGTAACATAAGTATTGCGGTCGGGTCACTGTAACCTGACCATATGGGTTAACAGCAGAAAATGTACAAAAATTGCTGCAGACTGAACAATAAAGGTTTGAATGAGTTTTATAAATGCATTTCTTACTTTTGAAGCAGCAAACAGAATGTTATTTTCTTTACTGATGTCATATTTACTGGGATAACATCTTGTAAATAACTTTTCTAAATAAATTTGCAGTCTTGACCATGCAATATTATAACCAAAAAAGTATTACTTTACCTCCCATAGTTTCTATTTTGATTGTATAATGCAATGTTGGAACAAGTGGGGAAGACTGGCGTCCCTCACAGGCAACCCAGCCAATATTCCTGTGGGTTCCAAACGCGTGGCTGGGGTGCCCCCATTCAGAGCTTGTTTAGTGGACCCACAGACCCGACCCTGACATAGGCGGGATAAGGGTGTGATGATAATGATATAAATGGGAAGTTTGCTCTTCTAATTTACTGCTATTTTGCTAGTTGATGGCCAAGAATTTTAACAAAATCTCTCCTAGCTATTCTATAACCAGTCTAGAAACCTAGTAACCAGCTAGGCTATATGGATATGGATTAGAGTGTTGGGCTGTGAGGAAGAGCCACGTCAATAGAATTCAAATAGCTGAGATGCAAATGCTGCAAAACATGAGTAGGATTTTGAGAGCTGGTAGAATTAGGAATTAGTATATTAGATGTAGCCTGGGGGTGGCAGGCATCACCAACAAAAGGAGGGAGAATAGGTGGAGATGGTATGGACATGTAATGAGGAGAGGGGAGGAGGAACTCAATAGCTTCATTTAAGAAATTCAGGTGGATGGAAGCATCTGGGGCAGGGGGAGACCAAAGCAGACGTGGGATCAGGTAGTCCATAAGAATATGGTAGTGTGTGGGGTGGACAGTGACCTGGTGGGAGATAGATAAGGGTGGAAGGTTAGATCCCACAGACCCGACCCTTCCACAGGCAGGATAAGGCTGTGATGATGAAATTTCAACCAGAATTTCCAATAGGTTGACCAAGGCAAATAGGTGAAACAAGGCTAGTTTCTTTAGTCCCTCTGGTTGAGTGCCAAAAACTTCCATTATGAGTAAATAAATTGGTCTAGTTTCCACCATGGTGAAAACAGTGGTGAAACACAGTTTTTGGCTTCTTGGATAAGGACCATATTGCAATGTGAGGGGCAAGCAAGGTGTTTTGCCGCTGTAGAAATGAGATGCACAAACAGTACGGTCGGGTCAAATGGAACTTCAACTACGTTTCGTAACTGGTATGGTCGGGTCAAAATAGCTGTTGCAAGGATACTAATAATTGCAATGAACTTCAAAACAATACTAGCTAAAATATACCAGAAATTGCCCACCAAACCAGGGAATTCACACAGCAAGCACACAGGCAGGTAGACTGGGATTGGGAAGGGTCAGCTGATGGCATGTGAAGCAGAGTTTCCAGAAAATTAGAAAATGTGGGAAAGACAATTTAGGCAAGTCTAGAATAGAAGGTACATGCCATGGCAGGCGACATATTGGTGGAATGCAGTAGAAGAGGCCATCAAGCAAAAGAAGGCTGCATTCCACAAAGGGATGGCGATAGGGGTGAGAAGTCTGAAATGCAATATAAGCAGGTCAAGGACACAACTACTAGGATCATTGTTTTTGGCCAACAACCAGAAATATGAGACCATCGTGATTAGTTCGAGAGAAAGGAACAGGAATGAGAAGCTTTAATCTGGCCAAGGCTGGATAGTTCAGCTAAAGATATACCCCAAGCCATGAAAGTGTAGAATAGCAAATGAAGGGTCCTGTTTCTCCATGCTGAAGTAAAGCAGCGTTGAAGTGCTGCAGTGGGAGTGGACGACAATGAAACCAACTCTACTACTTCTGGGGTGGTGAACAGGGTAACAGAGGATGAAGTAGTCAGAGCTCTTAGGAAGATGAAAGGCCATAAAGCTGCAGGCCCAGAAAGAGTCCTCATTGAAGTGTGATGTAGCCTAGGTTTGACAGGAATCAGGTGGCTAGGGAAACTTTTTAATAGGATAGCTGGTGGAAATAGAATGCCTCCTGCATGGCATGCAATTTGGATAGTACCACTCCTCAAGTGCAAACGTGATGTCCAAGAATGTGGTAACTATGAGGTATCAATTTGTTGTTGTTTGTTGGTGTTTAAGGTCCAGTCAACTACATGGTCATTAGAGACCCGTCCACTGCATAGTTCTAATGCATAGACTGCACAGACACTACACTAATGCGACGATTATTGGGTATTAGCAGTACCCAGCTTTCCCGAGCGACCATCCATGTCAGTACTAACTGGGCTTGCGTTGCTTAACTTCAGTGATCAGACGTGAACTGGTGTGTCCAACGCAACTCGCCGCTCCCATGAGGTAGCAAGCTTATGAGCCAGTTAATGAAGGTCTGGGGGATAGCAGTAGAATGTTACCTCTGGGATAGAACTAGTCTATGGGGAAATCACTTTGGTTTCATGCCAAGTAGGTACATGATGGAATGAACTTTCACTCTGAGGCAGATATTAGAAAAGTACTGTATAGGGTAGCAAAGGAAGATCTCCATGCTATCTTTATTGACTTGGGTACTCTTATGACAGTGTTTTATACCAGGTAGTTTGGGAGGTATTATGAAGATGGGTGTATTCAAATAGTTCAGGATATCTATGATGATTCCATAGCCAGGGTGAGGACACCTAGGGAAAATACTGGGGACTTCTTGGTGAAGGTTGAGGGTATATCAAATTTCAGTACTAAGACCATACCTTTTCATTCTGGTTGTGGACAAGCTGCTGATAGAAGTAGGAGAATGGGCTACTCAGTTCATGGCATTTGCTGACGATTTGGGAAAACTTAGTGACTGCAGAGAACAAGGAGAGAATGGCCTAAAGATAAAACGTGAAGAAGACTGAGTATTCAGCTTTTCACCCCCACGCATTTTGCCCTCAAACATTTCACCCTTGGGAGGGCAAATGGCCATTGTTTTTGTTATTTTGTTTTTACATTGTTCATTAGGACCTTTTTCTAAGTGTTTCAAGGAATAGGCGTGACCTTAACTCATTTTGTATGAAGTTACCATCCCAGTTGGCACATTTCGCCACTGGGAGGGCAAATGGCCGGTTTTTTGTTATTCCGCTTTTATTTAGAAAAACAGCATTGTTCATTAGGACATTTTTCTGTGTGTTTCAAGGAATTTGCATATGACGTTAAAGTGAGGTATCGTTAAGGGAGGTAACGTTGAGCGAGGTATTAATGTACTCATTTTTATATCAGTACTTAACTTTTTTGGTAGTAAATTTTACACTAGTATTATTAATAGTGGCATTACTAGGGGGTGCAGACTGCACAGCGTGACACCACTCGCACCATGAGAAATCGGGTGACACCATGGTGCAGTGTTTCCAAAACTTTTTTTGCTATGCCCCACCTAAACCTTTCTAAAATTCTTAGGGTCACCCTCCTAACATATTATTTTGGATTAGTTCGTGGGTTGGGGTGTAAGCCAGGCAGCCATAACAGGTCAACCCCTTAGGAGGCTGCCTACGGGAGCTAAGGAGCTAGGTGAAAGGACGAGGAAGAAGGTTAATTTGCAGCACCCAACGTTCTTTACTAACCACCCAAGTTGATATTGACGTGGGTGTGCGCTGCTTAACTTCAGTGATCTAACGGGAACTGGTGTGTCCAACGCAACCTTATATGCATAATTTTTAATATTCAAAAATTGAAATGTTTACTAAAGAAATATTAATGATAGGTTTTAGAAAGAAATCACTAGAAAATCATTGAGAAAACACAGTAAGTATATTTAAGTACAAATTAATTTTTATGAAAGATTTTTCTATATTATTTTAATTAATAGTAATTATTCATTATTTAAATTTAGTAAGCCTGATCCTTGCACCTGCAAAGAGATAATATGTCAGGTTCCAATTTAGTTAACTTCAGTCAAGGCCTGGCTCGTGAGTTTCAGGCGCCCTTGGCAAGTGAGTCCACCACCACTCCCATTAAATTTAATGCAGTCTGAGCGTCCCTCACGCACTTGGCATTTGTTGCCTTGCCGATGCATTGGTATAACTCTGCAACAAGGTGCCTCAAGAAAGCCAACATTTAGAAAAGGCTCCAACAATCAGAGATGTTTTGGAACTCAAGGACTATGACAACTTTAAATGGCCAAAAGACGGCATGGCAATGAAATACCTCTGAAATTAGCCACCCCTTTGAACGTTCCGCCTAGGTTTGCCAGCCCAATGAGCTGCCTGTGCTTCAGTCTCAAGTCTCCCCATCCTAAAGTCTGGGGATGTCCATTTCCGAATTGCCCCCCTCCTCCTTAACAATCGGACTGCCCCCTTGTGGGGCGTGGAGCCCACTTTGGGAATCACTGCCATGGTGTCACCACACTCGGTGACGCCAACCCTAGCAACGTCACTGATTATTATTAATCCACGGTTATGCTTGTATTAATATACATATCTATGGTATAAAGGTAAACAAAGTGTTTATCCTTTTTATTTCTTAAATGGGCAAAACGAATGTTGCATTAAATTTATAGTTAAATATGCTATTTATAAAAATAACTCAAAAGAGCACTTCACAGAAGTTCAATGAGGTTAATAAGCAAACGTCTCCTTTGTTGCTTTCAATGGATGATCCAGTATTCTGTACGTTTGGCTTAGTGTTCTTTGGAAAATGGCTAACATTTTTACCCCTATGTACCATTATGCACCCAGACTTTCACCCAATTTTTGGCGGCAAAACTGTGTATTATAAGTGAGATAATACGGTAAGTTTAAATATTTTCATGGATGAGAAACTCATCTTTTCACCTCAACAACTGAAATTTTCCTCGATCGTTATTCTTACTTTAAAAATCAAAAACTGATGTCTTTAAGACATGAGAATTCTACTAGTTTTTAAATATTAAAATAAGAATTACAGTAGAGCAGGGGTGGCCAACAAGTCGATCATGAAGCCAATTTTGATCGATCACGAAGCCAATTTTGATCGATCACTCCTGATGTGTTGACTTAAGACCCGCCTCAGTGATGTAGTGAATCAGTGTATCTAGGTCTGCGTCAGTGGTTCTAGGTTCGATACTGGGCCGAGGCGGGTATAGTATTGAACCTTCCCCTCTCCACTTTGACTACACCTATGACAACAAGTCGATCACGACACTTTTTAAGATAAAAAGTCGATCGTGACACATTTTTAAGGTAAAAAGTAAATCTTATGTACACAAAAGTTGGCCACCCCTGCAATAGAGAGTGGTAACAATTTAAGATTAACACTATGGAGCATATGCATGACCAAGACAATACGTTCATGATCACTACACCCATATCCCGCCTGTGGCCGAGTTAGGTGCTGTGACACAACAACAAAATAAGCACAGAAATGTAACAGCCCGGGACTATGAAAAAGTGATGATGAGTCTATCGTGTATCACGGGTAAGGATGACGTAGGGTGCCAAGAAAATGACGAGGCACGATTTAGGCAGAACACAGTTTACTGATGGATACACTCAGATGGTGGGAATTCCATAAATACCCAGTAAAACAGAAACATTGGTGTTAAGACCAAAACAATGAATAATCCAACAATAATAATAAATGATAATCCTACATAAAGTGATGCAAATGAGATGCAAAAATCACATTAGTTGAAAACTGTATAAAACGCGTGGTGATGAGGATTCACTGTGTAATCTAGACTGACTGAGGAGTGATGATTGTCTCAATAGTAAAAATGAATGTTCAACCTCCACAACATGTCCTGGTGACATCACATCCGGAGGTCCTTGACTGTGGTTGGGTCCCTGTGACCAAAGGGTACCCATGACACATAGCCAAGGGACAACTCAGGATGTCCCCATAAAAGGATTTACAATTTGACAGAGGTCCTATTGTTGACCACAGGATGTCAAGACAATAGGACCTCAACAAACAATGATTTTAACTTGGTGTGATGTGCAGGGGTGTATGATTTTGGGGGGCAGAGGAGTGTAAGGAACCATGTCCCTACAAGTCTCACTGACTCCTTGTCAACAGTTACAATTGCTTATATTCCCATGTTGCTAATGCAATATCATGATTGTTATTTCATGAAAATATAAAACCGGACAAATACTATAGGAAATCATCATGGAAATGTGTGACAAAGAGATCGTGAATAATAAGGTTAGGCCTATTTCTCTGCAATTCCAGTGATATTCGGGGATAAAATATCCAATATAAATGGCATAGAAAGAATGATTCTCTTCATGTTCACTTTGCTGAATCCTGTTTCTTCAATCTTTTGTCCATATTCTCGATTTATCTGGCAACCATTAAACAGATAGGGCCAAATTTTCATAATCATTCGTTGATGTCGCTCGTATTTACTTCCCGCAGCTCCCCGTCCGTGTTCCAAGAACATGTACTTGCCTCCCTGAAATTTTATTTTAAACGATATCTTCAGCACTCAGCAACCATGAAAACCATGTTTTGTAATCAAAAGGACATAAGGACAACAAAAGTTTGGCTTGTTACGTCTGATTTTCCTTTAGTGGTGCAGTGGGTTCCATTCTCGGTAACTGTGTTAGTAGTTCTTGTTTCCATACTGGTCCAAAGTGGGTTGGCATCTTTTGGGCAAGAGAGTGAGAGACAGGGGGGACTGAGCACGGTCGGCGTGATGGGCATGCGAACATTGTGGCAGCAGAGGACCCCATGCATTCAGATTATTGAACCAATTGATAGAAGGGCCCCGCTTCATGTTTTCACTGGGCCCTGTATAATCAGTTTGCACAGGGCCCTGCAAAATATAGCACCGGCCCTGCCCCCGAGAGCGCCTTCTTATGGATGAGAAGTAAAACGGAGGTCCCGTGTGTTGTCTGACGGCATTTGCATCCTCCTGGAGTTGATGGAACGCCTCAACCAATAGTAGACCGATGCAGTGGCGTCACTAGGGGAGTGCAGACAGCACTGGGTGACACCACTCACACCATGAGAAATGGGGTGACACCAAAGCAGAAGAAGCGACTTTTTTCCATGGTGTCAATGCACCAGGTGACGCTAACTCTAGCAACGCCACTGGACCGACGATAAGTATAGGGGTCGCAGCTTTGGTAGGCAAACGGCTGTGGAAAAAAACACTAGTGAGTTTTCTTGTAGCATTTTTGGCTGATGCACACTACGTTAAGCAGATGACAATTCAACTGCAGAAGTGCAAACTCTGCACGCAGTAACGTTAAGATGCGTTTCAATGCACACATCACCAATTCTACATCAGGTGCATGCTAAACCCTTAACGAAAAATAAAAGGTTGACGTCATCAGTCAATAGGTGGCGCTCGTGTATTGGCCGTTACGTTTTAAGTTTTACTAAATGCTACAAGAAAATAGTTTTTCCTTATTGATGCATCTGTCAGTCACGTGGTCTGCATACGTCTTTGCATGCGTCCATTGATGCTGCAAGAAAACTCCCTAGTATCTAATACATAACCTTTGTGTCCATTCAGAGGCACAATATGGATACATGACCTTGCTAAAGGAGAAAAAAGGGTTAGGAGTCACTAGTGGTAACATCGTACAGTACACAATCTCCAAACAAGTATGCAGATTCATTTCCCATCTGAGACAAAGGTCGCTCTTTATCGTCTTAAATGCCTCTTAACACTTGAAAGGCAGTAATCTGCCGTCAACCAAGGTTATAACAAGCAAGGACATAAAACAACTCCTAACCCTTTTCCCTCTCATAACAGGGTCTGATACCCATCTTGTCCCTCTGAATGGACACAAGGGCGATATATTAGGGACGTTGAAATGAATTACAAATAGGGCGTCCCGACTACAAATATGAGTGTGTTGAGTGTAGTTGTGCCTCCCACTCACCCCCCCCCCCCCCCGACTTTGGCAACGTTTATAAGCCTCCAGAATCGTAACTTTTCCCAGTTACGATTCGGAAGGCACTGAACACGCCACACCCTCGCACATGCCCAATGAAGCTCAAACATCAGCATGAGGCAGCCATCTTTAGGAATGAAGATATCTGGGTCTTAATGATGTCACATATGGGAAATTCATCAAAATTCAAAATACAGAAAATATTCAAGAGAGTAAAAATAAAGTTTAAAGGTATAATTAGTAAATTACAATTAGGAAACCATTAAAATCATTAAATTGTATGAAAAAGTGATCTCCCAACAACGTGCAATGGGATTAGCACACTGTGCTAGTAAAATCACACTCAACTGTAGCACATAGTCTTTTCCGATCAGTGTTAGACGCCTTCCCCTAGGTGGCGACATTCACTTTGGACATCTCACAAATACGAACGAGTTCATCATTCGTATTTGTGATTTGTAGCACTCCTTGCGACTAATTTTCAACGTCCCTATTGGTTACTGTTTTTCCATAGTCGGTTGCTGACCAAAGCGGGAACCGCTATGCTTATTTATTGCTCACTCTTTGGGGAATTCCACTGACGCTGGGGGGGGCTGTTACACCAGGAAATTTTATCTCACGTACCCGCTGCATATGAGAGAGGGTTCTTTTATGTGCAAATGACATCGCACTCGGGGCCTCTCTAGTGCCCGTAAGAAGCCAACCCACCTCGGTCCAGTATCAAACCAAGAAATACTGGTGCAGTTACTGAGCGATAACCAGCAACAACATACCAGTAAAAAATTTGCCTATGAATCACCCAGGAGAGCTTGTGGAGTGTATGTAATGTCCACAGTAAAATTATGGCCGCTCACACACAGCCACTTGTCGTGGTCACTAGTCGCTGTACACGGCCACCAGTGACAGCCAAAGGCGGCAGCAAAGTGATCTCATGCTTGCGTGCATGCTGCGCCGCCACCAGCCACAAGTAGCAAGATACTGCCACTGCTGCAGCTTGTGGCTCAGTAGCACTGCTGCAAACGCCGCATCTTCCCCGTGCCTATTGAGTTTTAATTGGAGACATAGTGCAGCATGTGGTCGCTGCAAGTGGTTGTGTGTGCAAGAAGCCTATGAGCAAATCCTATAAACTCAATGGGCAGATGGCACTGCCTGGATTTTTGGTAAATCACCTTCAGAAGTGAACGTAAGGACCCCAATAAAGGCCTATAGAGATCTGACCCCGAAAATATGACTTACCGGTGCTAAGACTCTTTTAATTTCTTGCAGGACCTTTCGTACATCTTTGACTGAACATAGAACTGCAGTTGTGATGACCACGTCCATAGAATTGTCTTTGACTTCAGCCAAGTCCTCACCACGTCCAAGAACAAACTGCTCCAATTTTACATTAGGATATTGAGAACAAGTCTTGCGAAATTGTTTCTCAAAATACGGATTAGGATCCACAACGACGACGCGGGAATTTGGTGGATAGTATTTAAAATTAACGCCAGGCCCAACACCAATTTCTAAAATACGAATTAAGCCTTTGTTTCTGTAAGTGATATCAGCTGACTTGATATGATGTAATTCACGAAATAATTCATCCTTTGTGCTGGCCACACCTGAGTGATAGTATTTGGACAAAATAGGATAATATATTGCAAATATTAAATTTGAGATGGGTGTGTGATACTTAACGCTTAAAGAAATCAAAAGGATTAATAATGTCAAAGGTAAAATATATGCATTTTGATCAATCATATTAAAATAAGACATTTTTCCTCCTGGACGACTTTCATACCAAAATCTAAATCAACGAAAATCAATTACCTTCCAGCAACGCGGTTCTATTGACTATCACTGGTTATGCAGCTTTTTAATAACCAACAAGCAGGAAGGTGACCGATCATAAGAAACGATTCTCTTGACCTCAATAACGAAATTTGATATCATTTCCATTTAAAGCTACAAGGTCAAAATAAACATGAATATCAAGTAGATCAGGGGTGGGGAACCAATTTCTGCTAGGGTGGTAAAATATTTAAAAAAGGTAATATTTCTTGATGTACTAATGTGCCAGATAGTTAGTCATAGGAATACACTGTGTAAAAAAGTTTTCGGACACCCAACATAATACCGTATTTCTTCCAATAAACGCCGCGTCGTTTATTTATTTCGTGGCGTTTTTGGTGCGGCGCTTATTAGAGGGCGGCGTTTATATAATTTGTGAGCTTTTTGTCGACGATATTGGCAGTCATCATCATCATCATACCCTTATCCCGCTTGTGGCAGGGTCGGGTCTGCTGGTCCACTGAACGTCCTCTGACTGGGGTCACCCAGCCAGGCGACTGGAAACCCGCAGGAATATTGGCTAAGGCTGTCTGATGTGATCCATAGAATCAATGGGGGATGGGTGAAGTGGAGACAGGCAAGCAGAGAGCGGCGAGTTGCGTTGGACACACCAGTTCTCGTCTGATCACTGAAGTTAAGCAACGCAAGCCCAGTTAGTACTGACATGGGTGGTCGCTTGGGAAAGCTGGGTACTGCTAATACCCAATAATCGTCACATTAGTGTAGTGTCTGTGCAGTCTGTGCATTAGAACTATGCGGTGGACGGGTCTCTAATGACCTCGTAGTTAACGGGACCTTAAACTCCAACAAACAACAACAAGGCAAGCAGAGTCCTGTGTGATAGGATGGTCTCCATCAAGTTAAAAGGGAAGTTCTACAGGGTAGTGGTTAGGACAACTATGCTATATATGAATCAGAGGGTAGGGCAGTGAAGAAGAGCCATGTCAATAGAATGCAAGTAGCCAAGATGCCAATGCTGCAGTAATGTAGTACATGAGTGACGTGTCGAGAGCTGAAAGAATTAGGATCAATCTGGATCAGCCCCTGTGTGGGGGCCGAGTAATTTTTAGTTTATGGACTTTTATTTTAAATTTCATCATCCTAATATAAGGTGATCATAGTTTTTGTACTTTGTTTCATTAAAACACAGCCCTGTGTAAAACGGAAACCTGTGAAAACGGAAAAAAATTTGGGAACGATCAGGTTCCGTTTCAGACAGGTTTTACTGTAACAATAAAACGAACAACTATGTCGTTTGCTGATTACAATCCCATCCAAAAATTATTTCAAATTGTACCGATTTTTTTTCCAACGCCTTTATTTCTGCATTTAATTTGTTTGCAGAACATGCATTGAGTACCACTGTCGTAGATGATGCAATGCTCTTCCATTTTTGGTGTACGCTTTCCATTTTACCTGGTTATTAATATTACCTAGCGATTGAGGTGAAAGAGGAAGGTGATGAATTGTCTTTGGTATATATCATTACAATGATCTCTATTTTCAGTCCCCCGCCCTTCTCCCCGCGAACAAGATACATATCGATCCTGTGAATGATTTCGTGTAGCCACGAATATTCCATTTGTACGAATCTCATTTTTCTAGACACAGAAAAATCTCAATTCTGCTTTCTATCTGCCTGGCCTCAACGTCCCCACACTCAAGTTGCAATTCTGTCATTACAACAATACGGTTTATTCATAAAAATACTTGTTTTTGGCAACAATTTTGCCCTAAAACACCAATGAACGAAAAAAACCTAATCGGGTAAAATGGAAAACGGCTGGGACACTTTGAGGTATGTGCTTACCGGCCTACCCCCACTGTTTCCTCCAAAAATATTTTACCACAAGCGAAAAAAAGCTGCGACGATTATTGGAGGGTGGCGTTTATTACTTTTTTGGCCCTGATTGTGCAGCGCTTAATAGGGGCGGCGTTTATTAGAACGCCGTACTTTTTATATAAATAAAGATAAACAAGCAATTAAAATTTGAAATATGTGGTCTAACCCGTCAGGAAACACAGTGTGAAAGACATTTTGAAAAATAATTATCAAGAAAGAAAATATAGCATCAACAAGTGAACCTTGCCCACTTTTATGCAAATTCAGTTTTTCAGACACTTCAAAATCCTTCATTAATACGGAAAAGAAATTATAGTTCTTTTAAGTTTTAATAACTTGTGTGACCACCAGGGGCGGCTTGTTTGTTTGTTGGTGTTTTAGGGCCCTTCAACTACAAGATCATTATCGCCCCGTCCACTGCATGGTTCTAATGCAGAGACTGCACAGACATCACACTAATGCGACGATTTTTTGGGTATTAGCAATACCCCATCTTCCCAAGCAGCCACCCATGTCATTACTATTGTTATTTGTTTGTTGGTGCTTTAGGGCCCTTCAACTACAAGGTCATTAGAGTCCCGTTGAGTGTGTAGTTCTGATGCTGAGGCTGCACATACACCACACGGATGCGACGATTTTTGGATACTAGCGGTACCCAGTTTTCCCAAGCAGCCACCCATGTCAGTACTAACTGGGGTTGCGTTGCTTAACTTCAGTGATCAGACGAGAACTAGTGTTTCCAATGCAATAAGCCACTCCACCTATTTCTGCTAGCGTGGCAAAACTTTAAAAAAGTTATATTTCTTGATGTACACATTCCAGGTAGTTTGTTACAGGAATATACAGTAGACCACCCTTAGTTCCGGTTTGTTACATGAAATGGAGATTCCATCAATCGATGGGTTTGGCCTCATATGGGCAAAATTGTTTCACCACCCCTGAAGTAGACCAAGAATGAAGTGATATTTGAAGGACGTGAATTATTGAAATATTAACTCAAATGGCGTGAGTAACTTTGACTCTTCTTGGTCCGCTTCATGGATTTTTTGAGTTGTCGGGCGGTACAGGAGTACGGGAGTCTGCTACAAAGTCCAAGCGCCCACCTCCCCACGGGTACCCGCCGGGCAACGGCTCTTCGTTGCATCTCCATTTCTTGTGGTGTTGGAAGACCTTGAGACCGGCAGAGACCTTGCTTGACCAAATGGTGAGAGAGGTTTGGCACCGCAGAGTTCTATTGGTCGTTTGCAGACACCACATATAAATTCTCGCATCCTACCCATACTAAGCAGCACTCGATTGTGCTGAGGATAAAATAGAATGCATCACCTTCTCCAGTGCATGTCTCAAAAGGTGACAAAACTGGGCAGACCCTGGGAAGCCCGACCAGGAACATCATAATTGGCCGTGGTGACCTGCGGGTGGAGACCGGAAGAAAGCGGATCTTGGTGGCTGAGGGGGCACATCCTCTGTGACGTCTGCTGGCAAGACAGCTCTGACACGTCAAGAGATGGGGTTGCGACCCTAAGTCCCCAACACACCACTTTGGCCACAGCCTCTCGTGGTAAATGGGAGGTTAGACGTTTACCCAGTCTGATCAATCAGCTGGAGGGGGCGTTTTCGCCACTTATGGGTTACTTTCAGAGATGAAATGGCCAGCTCCTAATGCCTAGTGGTCCTGGTACTCAGAGGTCATGGCTCTCTGAGTTACCTGTCCAAGCAACCCTGGCGACCCAAATATGGGTCCCCTTGTTGGACTTCATAGTGGACAGGAAATTCAAAATTTGCACAAATCCGATTAAAATTCATAAATCTTCAAACCTATGGTGCAGGTCATTAAACCCAAGTGCCTGCGGCCGTCAGAAGTGAGTGAGTGGGCCTCAGGCCATCATTATGATGCATCCGCAATGTCACTGGGGTGCAGACCTCTGCTCCTGTCACAGATAATACATTGATTTCTTCTGTGGGGTAGGCTGACATCCTGCCACAGACAACCAGGCCAATATTTGTGTGGATTCGAGACGCCTGGCTGGGGGCCCCAGTCAGAGTAATCTCATCTTTAAAGCAGCCTTTCTCAGAATACTGACGTGGAATGTGAGGACCCTCACAGGGAAAACATGACAATTATATAGGATCCTAAAAAGGGCCCTTGGGGAGGGATACAAGCTTATATATAACTAGGGGGCACCCTAGTTAAAAGAATTAATAGTAGGCTAATGTTATTTATGGTAGTTTGGTGCAGAGTAGTGCTTCACCTCATCAGTGCGTGCATTCCTCCAACTGGTCTTCATGATCCCATTAAGGCGTTTTTCTGGAGAGATTTTATGGGTTAGAGCACTCAATGGATTTTCAGGTAACGCACTGTATAGGGAATGAACGTTTATTTATTGGTGGGAACTTTAATGGTCATGTAGGCAAGGATATCCAGGGATATGAGAAGGTTTATTAAGAAACGGTACAAGCACCTGAACACTTTCCAATTGCCACAAGGGAGGTAACAGATAGATTTCTTTATGACCAGAGAGCAGCAAAAAGAAAAGGTTTGTGATTACTGGGCACTCTCCAGTGAAAATTTTCAAAAAAGATGTGACCATAGGTTACTTATGATAGAAATCCTAGTGAAAGTGGCAGTCAAGGCACATTCATGGAAAGAAGAGCAGGTTATCAGGTGGTGAAAATAGCTAATCAAACTAAAGGAATTCACACAGGAAGTCCACAGGAGTGTCCATACCTATTCATTCTGGTTATGGAGGAGCTGTTGATGGGAATAGGAGAATGGGCCCATCAGTGCATGGTATTTGCCAACGATCTTGGAAAACTTACTGTCGCCAGAGAACAAGTAGAGAAGGGCCTAAACGATACTTGACGCGTGATAAAAAGGGGGGGGGTCAAAGATAAACACAAAGAAGTCAAGAGTACTTAGCTTTCAACTGGTTGGACTGGAAAATAATGGTGTGTACTCTCTGGGGGCGAACTTAGGATCAACGTCCTAAAGCAATGAGGAGATAGACTAAGATCACCCAATAGAATCAATGGGGGATGCTTGAGGTGGAGACAGGCAAGTGGAGTCCTGTGCGATATGAGAACTCCAATCAAGTTGAAAGGGAAGTTTTACAGGGCAGTGGTTAGTCCCGCTATGCTCTATGACAGTGCTCCACAACCTTTTCACACCTATGGCACACCTAAGTTCTTCCTAGAAATGGCATACCTAGGGTGGGGTCGCGTCCTACTCCGAGCGCCAGCTATTTAGGGGCGACCAAGCAATGGTAGTTTCCTTTTTTTGTTCCTTGAGGAGGTGCAAAAAAAACTTTCTTTCAGCTTTGGAGCATCAAATTTTTCACCGCCCTGGACAACATGAACTCCAATTTATTTTTCACCTTTAGGGCTTCAAATTTTTCACCACCCAGAGCAACATGATCTCCAGCTATGCAACTGATATATCGATATTAATTTAATAAACAAATTTTACAATAAATTTTAGAAGGCTAAGGCCGCTCGCACACACAGCCACTTGTGGCTGCTGCTAGTGGCGACCACACGTTGCGGACTGCGTTTCTAATTGGAATCAAATAGGCTCAGCGCAGACACGGCGTTTGCAGTAGCGCTACTGAGCTACAAGCTGCAGCAGTCGCCGTATCCAAGACCTCCTAAACAGAAGGCCTTTTCACCAATCTGTGACGTCATCCATAGTAGTGCTAAGACAACTGCCAATAATCATCATTGCTGATGCTTGCCCTTTCACCACAAATTAACAAGTTATTTGTTGATAAAATATCAAACAAATTTTAAATGCACATATAAATATTGCTATAACTAAATAGACAGAATGTAAATAACTAATTTTTTTATCCACATTTTTGTTAGAAACACATGCAAATTAGTGTGTTTAATTTTGTGAGTTTTGTGTCTTCTAGACATCTGCCTATCAATATTATCATTTTTTTGCAATGATGGTGTAAGTGTCTAAACTGTACATATATGTAAGGTTTTTATCTACCCCAATGGATTCATTAAAAAATTTTAAAACTAATTTCACATTTTGATGTTGTAAACTAGTAGGACATAAAGCTTTTGGTGATAAATTATGAGTACTTTATTAATCTATCAGCTTTAAAGGTATTAAGATTATTTAATGTACTAAAGTTAGCATAAAGAATCTTTCCTGTTGTGGCATTAAAAAAATGAAAATCTGGACATATCATTACCTGAGTAGTACTCCTTTGCTTAAGCCAATTGCTTCTCACACACTTTAAAATGTAAAATGAATCAAATAGAAAGGAAAGGTGAAAATTGTTAACTGGTTGAGGGGAAACAATTAATAATTTAGGTGGGGGGGGGGGTTTAAAAGAATAAAATACGTTTTTTGTTAATGTTGTTATGCAAATAACATGTATGCCTAACGTTTCTAATGCTATGATTATTTTTCTTAAATATGTATGCAACACTTCATCTGTCTTAGTCTTAGCTGTAATGATATGCACAACACCTAATATAATATGTGTAATACATTACAAGTCTAATACTTAAATTAATTTATATTTTGTAAGCATATGAGTGGAATAAAATTACATTTGCTACCATATATAATGTGGGACCTAACAGTAACTGTTATAAGTACCCCTGCTGCATCACTAATTAAATATTAAGTCTTTACCTTGCTGTTTAGTCAATATTCAATCCTATCTGTTAATAACAGTAATCCATTTTGTCACCATTTCTGGGGTTTTGCAAAACTGAAGACATCAACTTTTGGTACACTTCTGTAGTTTTTTTCTTGCACTCAGGCACAACACAATTATGTAGCATTTCATTTAAACATACTCCAAATATAGTATAATTTAAATGAGAAAATTATTTAAGAGAAAACGATCAAAATACTAATTTAAAAAACTGCTTAAAACACTGACAATGTGGTCCTTCACATAGCGTCCTAGCACTACTTTGTGTACACACTGCAAAGGCCTTGTTATTTAGGAGGCTTTGCCGTATCTCGCTACTTGTCGCCAGTGGTGGCGTTTTTCCTATTACGGCAAGCACGAGATCTCGTTGCTGCTGCCTGTGGCAGCCACTGGTGGCTGTGTACAGCGACTAATGATCGGCACTAGTGGCTGTGTGTGCGACCGGCCTAAAACCCAAATATTTCATTGCAAGTATCCTCGTTATTGTGTTTGATCTATCGATTCTATTGAAACGTTATTTATTTAGAAAATTATCTTATTTGACTGCGGCACGCATGTATCGGCTCAAGGCACACCGGTTGCGGAGCACTGTTCTATGGATCACATTGCTGAGGATTATGGAATGCTGTGGTAAATGAGCGGGATGTCAAGAGCTTATAGAGTGAAAAATAAGTATATTAGTGGGAGCCTGGGGCTGGAGAACATCGTGGGAAACATGAGGAAGAGTAGGTTGAGGCGGCATGAACACGTAATGAGAAGAGGGGAAGAGGAGCTCGTTAGGTCAATTCCAGGAATGCAAGTTGTTGGAAGCACCTTGAGCAGGAGTAGATCAAAGCCAACGTGGTGCAGTTTGTCCATAAAGATATGGTAGTGTGTAGTGTGGACGGGCACCTGGTGGGAGTTGTGTCGAAGTGGGGGGCTGGAACCCCCAGACCCGATCCCGCCACAGATGGAATAAGCGTATGATTATGACGATGACGATGATTGATAATAAAATGCATATCGGTTTGATATGCAATTTATCCACGTTGAGGATGTTGTCTGCAAAGAAAGCAACTACTAACCGTTTCCCCCAGGGCCAGCCCTAGAGTTGGTGGGGCCCAAGGCAGCAGGCGACCCCAGTACCAAGATTTATGAAATTGATTGTTTACCAATGCAGTACTTTAATGTTTTTAAATACAACGGGGGGCCCAAGCCGGTTGCCTTGGTCGCCTTGCCCTAAGACCGGTTCTGGTTTTCCCGCCTATTAAAGCATCGATCGACGATTGTTATCCCTGTGAGCCATATGGGTATGTCTGTCGAACGGTATGATTCTGGGGAGCGGGTTATTGCGTTGGACACACCAGTTCTCGTTTGATGACAGAAGTTCAGCAACGCAATGCGAGCTAGTGGTAACGTCGGTGGACGCTTGGGAAAACTGGGTACTGCCAATACCCAAAAATCGTCGCAATAGCGTAGTGTCTGTGTAGTCTCTGCATTAGAACTATGCAGTGGACGGGGCTCTAATGACCTTGTAGTTAAAGGGCCCTAACACACCAAAATAAGGTAAGCTGACAACTTAACAACGCAACCCATATGCTTATTTGCCGTTCATTTATTTTCTCCGTCAGGGCACTTTGCGTCCTGCGAAGTCAGTCGCACTCTAGACCTTTCAACTACTGATTTTTTGGACCTAGGCCGACATCCAACTCTCCACCCCCTAAAAAAGTCATTATCGAAAAGTGCATGCAGAATAACAAAATTTCCTGTTGTGAGTAGGTCCCCACAAAGTCGGTAAATACCATGTTAAGTAATTAAAACCAGGCAAGCTCACCTCTTGTTCTCAAATAAGCTGAATTTAGTGTACAATTGCATAACTGCTCCGTGGCGTAGTGGGTAGTGCTCTCGGTAACTGCGTCAGTGGTTCTAGGTTCCATAATGGACCGAGGTAGGTTGACTTCTTTCGGGCGATAGAGAGGAACCGAGTGAGCTTTCCTTCCAATATGCAATAAAACCGAGGTCCTGTGTGGAGTACGATGCCATTTGCATGTCAAAGAACCCTCTCTACTATGCAATGGGTAGATGAGGCAAAGTTTCCCAAAGGTGGGAGCTCGCCCCCTTACATCGGTGGAATTCCACAACGAAAAGCAGACCGACGCTAAATAAAAAAGGAGCGGCTTATTGCATTGGACTCACCAGTTCTCGTCTCATCACTGAAGTTATACAACACAACCTCAGCTAGTACTGACATGGGTGGCCGTTTGGGAAAACTGGGTACTGCTAATACCCAAAAATCGTCGCATTAGTGTAGCGTCTGTGCAGTCTCTGCATTAGAACTACGCAGTGGATGAGGTTCTAATGGCGTGGTAGTTGAAGGGACCTAAAACACCAACAAGACAAACTCCGAAAATCGATCTGATCTATCTTGAAATGACGAAATTCTGCCAAGTCCATAGTAATTTTATAACCCGCCGCGGTGGCCCGTTGCGCCAGTAGTTCTAGGTTCGATACTGGACCGTGGTGGGTCGGCTAATTTCGCACGAGAGAGAAGCCGTGAGTGTGCCTTCTTTCGGATGAGAAGTAAAACCGAGGTCCCGTGTGGGTGCATGATGGCACTTGCACGTAAAAGACCCTCTCTACTACGCAACGGGTAGATGAGGCAAAATTTCCAGGTGTAGGAGCTCGACCCCTGGCGTCGGTAGCATTCCCCAACGAACACTAGGCCGACGATAAATAAGCGTAGGGGTGCAGCTTTGGCCGGCAACCGGCTGCAGAAAAACTATGACCAATATATCGCCCTGTGTCCATTCAGAGGGACAAATGGGTACCAGACCCTGCCATAGGCGGGAAAAGGGCTAGGGGTTGAGTTGGAGTTGTTTACATAGTAATTTTATGAGACTTTATTTTTGGAATTCTACAACAGCCTGATACATGGCAGTCACCATCATCCTCATTGTACCCTTATGCTGCTTGTTGCAGGTTCGGGTCTACGGGTTCTAGCTGTCCCCTCCTGCCTATCTCCCACTCCGACACACTACCAAGTCTTTATGGGCAACGTGTTCCCACGTTTGCTTTGGTTTTCTCCTGCCCCGGGTGCTTCCAACCACTTGCATTCCTATGCCGGAGGAAAGCAATTCCTCCTCCCCTTCTCATTGCCCGTCCTTATATCGTCATTGCATCGTCCTTACCACCTCAACCTACTCTCATTAATTTTTTCCGCGATGTCCACCACCCCGAGGCTACCTCTAATATATTCAGCCCTAATTCTATCAGTTCTCGACACCCCACTCATGTACCGCAGCATTCGCATCTCGGCTACTTGCATTCCATTGACGTGGCTCTTCCTCACTGCCCAACACCGATCCCTATAGCATAGCTGGCCTAACTACTGCCCTGTAAAACTTCCCTTTCAACTTGATTGAGACCCTCCTATCACTCAGGACTCCACTTGCCTGTCTCCACTTCGACAATCCCCCACGGATTCTACGGGCCACATCAGAGTCTATGGCCCCATTGCTTTGGAACGATGATCCTAAATACTTTACCTCCTGCACCTTGGTCACCAGTTCGCCCCTAGGGAGCACGTCGAAATTATTTTCCTGTCCATTCTGCTGCAAGACCCGCCACGGTGGCGTAGTGGGTAGCACGCTCGGCAACTGCGTTAGTATTTCTAGTTTCGACACTGGACAGTGGGTGTTCGGCTTCTTTCGGGCGAGAGAAAGGCCGCGTTGTTTGTTGGAGTTTAAGGTCCCGTCAACTACGAGGTCATTAGAGACCCGTCCACTGTATAGTTCTAATGCAGAGACTGCACAGACACTACACTAATGCGACGATTATTGGGTATTAGCAGTACCCAGCTTTCCCGGCGACCACCCTTGTCAGTACTAACTGGGCTTGCGTTGCTTAACTTTAGTGATCAGACGAGAACTGGTGTGACAAACGCAACTCGCCGCTCCCCAGAAAAGCCGCCGGTGTGCCTTCTTTCGGATGAGAAGTAAAACCGAGGTCCCGTGTGGTGTACAATGGCACTTGCACGTAAAAGAACCCTCTCTACTATGCAACGGGTAGATGAGGCAAAATTTCCAGGTGTAGGAGCTCGCCCCCTGGCGTCGGTAGCATTCCCCAACGAACACTAGACCGACGATAAATAAGCGTAAGGGTGCGGCTTTGGCCGGCAACCAGCTGCAGAAAAACTATGACCAATATATCGCACTTGTGTCCATTGCTGCAGAAAAAAACTATGACCATTATATCACCCTATGTCCATTCACAGGGACAAGATAGGTACCCGACCCTGCCATAGGCGGGAAAAGGGTTAGGAGTTGCTAGTTGCTTTTTTTCGATACATCACCGCGGGGCCCAAGGCGGTTGCCTAGGTCGCCTTGCCCTAAGGCCGGACCTGGTCCCATGTAGTGTACGATGTCATTTGCACGTGAAAGAACCCTTTCTACTACGCAACGGGTAGATGAGGCAAAATTTCTAGGTGTAGGAGCTCGTCTCCTATCGTCGGTGGAATTCCCAACGAACAGTAGACAGACGATAAATATGCATAGGGGTTGCAGCCGGCAGCTCTTGAGGCATGCAAACTTCCTAGGGCGGCTAATATCAGAGATACTTGCTTGCCGTGCAGTCTATCGGTCATTTAAAATGTTAATAGTCCTGGGCTGGGATTCCCAAGCTTCTCTAATTGGTGGGGCGTTTTCGAAATGTTGGCTTTCTCGTGGCGCCTTGTTGCAGAGTCATAGCAATGCAAATAATGTCAAGGGCGTGAGGGACGCTCGGACAATTTAGAACTGTATTAAACTTAATTGGAGGGGGGCGAAGGACCCACTTGCCTAGGGTGCCTGAAACTCACGAGCTGAGCTTGGTTGAAGCTTTGGTCGGCAACCGGCTACGTCAAAACAATAACCAATATATCATCGTTGTATCTATTCAGAGGGACAAGATGAGTACCGGAACCTGCCATAGGCGGGGAAAAGGGTTAGGAGTTGCTTTAACGATTTTATATTCTGTTGTTGTTTCAATTTGTTCCTATATTGACCTTCATGCTTGGCTCTTGTTAATTTAATTTTGACTGGCAAAGTTCTTGTCCTTGGTACAGCCTTGTTGCATTCCTTCTTTCAAATTTTACTGACTATCTATGTCTGTTCACCACAATTTTATAGTTTAGGGTTAAATTCGTCCTGCCTTGGTAGCTCAGTGGATAGTCGGCTCGGTAACTGCGCCAGTGGTTCTAGGTTCCATACTGGACTCGAGGTGGGTTGGCTTCTTTCGGGCGAGACTTGGACTTCTGACACAGTTTGAACTTGAATTTTTTGGTTGAATTCTGAGTTGTTTGATTTGTGAGTCGTTCACCAACCGAGGTTTGACTATCGTTTACAGTATTTCGAAGGTAAGGCTAACATTAGTGTCATTTTGAGAACATCTCAGTGTACAACAAAGCGCAAATGTAAAAAGTTAGGGAATAAATATAAATTCAGGTGTCAGAACATGAACTCTGATATCCAAGTTCGACACTAGTGTAAGCCATTTCTTTTCATTTGCAACCTTGATTTGTAGCATTGAAGACATGGTGCCAGGTTAAGGTGAATCCATTTAGTCATCAAAGA
>JAAFCE010001036.1:9223761-9243700 GCA_013389805.1 Trigoniulus corallinus
GACACCGACCACAAGTAGCGAGATACAGCCGTCTCCGCAGCTTGCGGCTCCATTGCGAACGCCGTGTTTGCGCCGCGCAGTCCGCACACGCAGTCTGCAACGTGTGGCCGCCACAAGAGGCTGTGTATGCTGGCGTTAAGTAGCTGCTGTGCTTAAACTTGTCTCATATTTGTGACGTAACCGCGACTGCTGACGTAAGACTTGGATGCCAGTGATTTTTAGATATTACTGAAATTCAGTTGATGCTGTTTTAAAGAAATCAACCCGAGAGTGCCCTTGAATATATTTTCTCTCCCCGCTAACCCAGGCCATACCCAATTCTACTGTAATACGCTGTCTGCTCCTTGTTTGTTTGTTGGAGTTTAAGGTCCCGTCAACTACAAGGTCATTAGAGACCCGTCCACTGTATAGTTCAGATGCATATACTGCACAGACACTACACTAATGCGACGATTATTGGGTATTAGCAGTACCCAGCTTTCCCGAGCGACCACCCATGTCAGTACTAACTGGGCTTGCGTTGCTTAACTTCAGTGATCAGACGAGAACTGGTGTGTCCAACGCAACTCGCCGCTCCCGGGTGTGTTAGTAGTATACCTACATTATGGTGCTGCTAGCTATCAGGAGACTCTAATTATGCCGTTAGTCATCTTGCCCGGGTCTCCCCTACATTTTTCATTAAATGAGGAGTAAAGCTGATGGCCTACTGTGCAGTGTCACCATTTCCTTGCCGCCAAACACTGAAATTAACTCAATATCCATTTTGGGTGCAGTCTGACTGAATTGGATTCTCTAACAGTGGGGGGCGACATGATTGTACTCTTCTTTGTCTGTTGTGAATATTGAATTTCCCTAATGTATTTATTGTTTCTTGATGTAGATTGGATCCTTCCTGTGTGATAGGAGGGTCCCAATCAAGTTGAAAAGGAAGTTGCACAGGACAGTGGTTAGGCCAGCTATGCTATATTGGGAGAGTGTTGGGCAGTGAGGAAGAGCCACCTAAATTGAATGCAAGTAGCCAAGATGTCAATGCTGTGGTACGGGAGTGGAGCGTGGAGAGCTGATAGAATTAGAAACAAGTATATTAGAGGTAGCCTGGGGGTGGATGACGTCGTTAGCTCGTTAGGTCCATTACAGGAATGCAAGTGGTTGGAAGCACCCGCGTCAGGGGAGACCAAAGGAGACGTGGAAGCGGGTTGTCCGCAAGGACATGGTTGTGTGTTGGGTGGATGGGGACCTGGTCGGAGATAGGCGAAAGTGGAGGGCTGTGGAAAAACACTGTCCAATAGACCACCCTTGTGTTCGTTCAGACAGAGGGACAAGAGAGGTACCCGACACTGCCATAGGCGGGAAAAGGGTTTAAGAGTTGCTTTGCTTTTTGTTATCAAATTATATCTAAGAGGCTTTTCCGGCTTTGTTGCAATCGATCTTAATTGTGTTTAAATGTTTTCTTGTGGACATGAACAGATAAGTTTATTTCAAAAAATAAAACTGTTCACTTCCGACAATCACCAGCCTTGGAAAGCAATAGTTGATGATTAGCTGATTGAGCCTTGATACAAACAACTGCCTTCAAACAGCTGACTCCCGCTTTAAGAACCACTCCAAATGGCATATTGCCAACCAAAAGCAAGTGCTATCAAGCTCAGGGGTAACGAACCTTCACTGTACGACACTATCTTTGAGGGTACCACTAAAAGCAAGGGGTTACCCTTGTGAAACGTTTCAATAGCAGATGGATAAAGGCTTGGCCACTCAGAATGCGATCTGTCACAGCAGGCAGCGATCTCTGATGCAACCATCTTTGTAATACATTAAAATAAAACGGTCACACAGAAGGCGATCTGTCATGGTGATCTATTCTTCATCGCAGTGGGCAGTGATGAAGTTGTACAAAATTACATTTTTTTCGTGTGATCAGTTTGGCAAAACCTGTGAAAAAACTGAAATGCGCACTTCTAAATGTTGCCTGTCAAATGGATCGTTGGCAAAGATATCATGCGCTATGTGGCATTTCCCCATCATGGAACATTGTGACGATCGCCTTGATTTCTGCCCACTGTGGCACTTTGCATTCTGTGTGGCCGAGCCTGTGTGGCGAGTTAGTTACACAATGAGTACAGTAGAACTCCAATTTTCCAAACTCCTATTATCTGAATCTCTTTCAGAATTTCAGAAAAAAAATTATGAGGAAACGTATTGCGATTTTCAAAACAATGCACGACTTGGCTGCCTGAAAACGGATCCTGACAGTCAAACAGCTTACTTTGACTGAGATGTTCAGCAAGCAATGACTTTCATTTACAGTATGGTACACGTGCATATTGTACTATATCGTGCATAAGTACGCTTAATATGTAAAAGTGTTGTCTTTTCATTTAATTAATTAAAAGCTCTTTTTATTTAAAAATAAGTTTTTTTCTCCCATTTTCTCCCATTTAGACCCCTTTTTTGGAAAAAATCCAATTATCCGGATGGGGTCCGGTCCCAATTGATTCGGATAATTGGAGTTCTACTGTAGTTGGTTATGAGTATGCACCCAGCAGGTGTTAGAGCTAGAAAAAAGACGCCTTGTAAACTTTAGGTAATGATAAATCTTTCGGAAATTAAACATTCGGACTTTTTATTATAATGATTTTGGACCCAGACCCGCCAGTTTTCTAAAATGCTAGACCTGCAATCGATGGGTTTTCAGAAACCTTAAGCCTGGTTCTGCAGCACAGACACTGGCGAGAATAGCACTCCAGCAGACTAAATTTCACATAAACTGGTGACATAGGAGTTCCACGTTTTTGGTAGGGCAGTGCAAAATCCAGTGTGGTAACGAGGACATTGTGAAGAAGGCGCCTGCCATGGGCGCAACTGGGTTTGGGGTGTAAAACAAAGGATACTTACCTGGTTGAGAGTTGGTCGTTTTTGCTTTTGACCATTCTAATCTACATAAATCAACACCAACTGTCACATGCGTTTAGGGACATTTAACTTGTTACATTCAATTTTTTTGTCATTATTTGGGTATGGGCTGGCGCAAGCAAGAAACTTGCCACAGGCACTTCCTACCCTCGTAACGGGACCCAGCCAAATCAACCAAAAAGTGGAGTTGAAAGGTAAGTGTTGATTTGTCGCCCACAAGTGATGTATGTATTTGATTGGCTTTTACTTTTTTAACAACGTCTGCTCTTTGAATTCTATTGGCTATTAGATTTTTGTGTGGTGTGCGCCACCTCACAGGCATTTTTAAGAACATTTAAACCTGGTGTGATTTCTCTATTTTCACAGAACCACCACAGGCGCAATTTCTCTTAGCGCCTGTGGTTGACGTCATAATTTTGTTGTCTGCTCGAGCACTATTCTCGCCAGTGTCACGTGCCATGGAACCAGGTTTTACTTGCAAGATCTTGCAAATTTTGACGATAACTTCATTGACAGTGGAGCTGTCACTCTATCGTCTGTTGAACAAGTCAAGAACCAACAGCTAACTTCTGCTGACAAGATTTCTGATAACGATGAAGAGGAAATAGTTGTCCATGGTGATCCTTTACCAAACGTCTATTATTAAAATGGTTAACATCTAAATCTTGTTGTTTTCAACATTTCACGTGCAGTATTTTATCAGGAGCAGCTGATTGCGTTGGACACACCAGTTCTCGTCCAATCACAATCACTGAAGTTCAGCAATGCAACCTGAGATAGTACTAACATTGGTGGCCGCTTGGGACAGCTGGGTACTGCTAATACCCAAAAATCGTCACATTAGTGTAGTGTCTGTGCAATCTCTGCGTTAGAACTATCCAGTGGGCGAGGCTCTGATGACCTTGTAGTTGAAGGGCTCTAAAACACCAACGTCACAAAAAATGAAACAGTATTTTATCAATAAGTGGCGCCATACCAAGTTACATCAGGATGACGTCTTCCGCCTATCAGTGAACTTTACTTCCTGAAGTTCAAACAAGAGCACGACAAGAAAAGTATCTTCTTTGCAACGTGTAATTAGATCACTTTGTTGAAATAAGGTTTTTAGCTTTGATATTATTAAGCATTTGAGCCCTTTCGGAGGTGCAGAGGTAGCGTGCTTGAGCCCTGCGTCAGGTTCCATCCTGCATAGAGCAGTGACTGGCACAGAGGTGGTTTGATGTCTTTCGGGTGAGAGACCACCAGTGTGTGTTGCATCGTGGCCAGGCTGGTGCAGTGTAGACGATGTCACCACTTTGAAGGAGAAGAACCATTTACTTCATGGAATTAAATGGGGGAAGGTTGTTCATGTCGTACCCCTGAAGAAAAATCACGAATAAATCAGAAATGCTTCAAGAAAAAAAGAAACAGCTTTATGTCATGGAAGCCTTAGTAAACAATGTTCGTGTTTATTGTGGAAGACGTCCGAAGAAAAATAACAAAAACATTAAAAAAACTAAAAAAAGAAAAAGGTACGACTATTGCAACTTGCGGCATAAGTCGTACCCAAGGGTACGACAAGCATAGGGGTTGCAGTGTTAGGTTAGTAATCGACTGCACAAAACTATCACCCGCCCATATGTCCCAATGGGGTTAAAAATGGGTGCACCAACCCTGCCCTAGGTAGGATAACGATTACTACTAGTCAGTATCGGATTTTAGATATTGAGAGGTGCTAGGCTATTTCAATTTTGAGACCCTTTCCGAGCTCTTTTGAACCCCTTTTCTTAAGCTTTGAAGCCCGCTAAATGTTGAGGCCCTAGGCTTCAGCCTAATTAGCCTATTGGTAAATCCGGCACTGCTCCTAGTAGAAACACATCTCTACGATAAGTGGGACAAGAATGGTAACATGGAGGTGAGAATAACGGCATCATTTTTGAACAGTTCCAATCACGTGTGGACCAATGACATTCTGGCAAATGGAATTCCAGTGTAGCGTGACGTTTTTCATTTGGACTTTAGAGAACAGCCCAGAGTTGGTTATCGTGGCATGCAGGTCTCGGTCGACGTGACAACCGGATATCAATTCCCAGGGTATAGCAAGAAGTGCCTGTAGATATCTATATTTAGTTCCTTTATCTCCCAAGACGTGGTCTATAAAGAAATATTTTCCACCCTGAAAACGTGAAGAAGAAAGTGGACGTAAGGCCAACATGTAAACTACGGTAATTTGAGAAGTTGAAGTGATTAGTTACCGGCACTAATACTCGATGAACTTCTTTTAGCACTGCTTGGACATCTCGAACTGAGCAAAGTGTCTCGGTACTGACCACAGCGTCCACGGAATTATCTGGCACTTCTTGACTCAGATCTTCTGCATCTCCAATAATCTGCTTTTCAATTATTTTTCCTTTAAAATCTTTCAGTATATTCTGTTGACGGAGTTTATGAAAACGTGGATTGGGATCCAGGAGGATGAGGCTTGTATTTTTAGGATAATATTTGAAATTGGAACCTGGTCCTACACCAATTTCTAGAATGCGGATCAATCCTTTGCTGCTCAAATGTGGATCCTGCGATTTCAAGTCTTGCAATTTCTTTAAATGTTCAGCTTTCAGTTCATCAACTGCGATATTAAACTCTCGAATGACGTGAGGAAATATAGTGGCGAAAAACCAATGTTGCAAATTAATAAAATTCTTCTTAATCAGGCCTAAAATTATTATCGCCACAAGAAGCGATGACAGCCACCAACTGCTAAAAAACACTCGCAAACCGTCCAACATTGTAACTACAGTATTTGAAACACGTCAAAGCAAACCAAACTGCGACTGGCAGATAACTAAACGACCACTTTGCTGGACATCATCGCTTTCGCAATTCTTGGACTCTGGGAGGGGGGAATGGGACAGAATGCAATGGACTGACCATCACAAAATCTAGTATCGCATGCCAACTATAATAGTTAAATGTTATTAATTTTCTCTTTCAAAATTCAATCAGCACATGAGTTAATTTAGGAAAAGTTTTATCTACAATTTGTGAACCAGTTCTCTTGACTAAGAAAATTGGAACCATGTTACCCCCATTTTTAAGATTGGTTTTCTCCCCTTCAAACTACTGTGAATAGACTTTGCCAACTGTAGGTCAACGTCAATTTGGCGTATATTCACCTCAGGTTTGGTGAGAATGGCCTTGTAATCTCAATTTAAAATTAAATTTTAAAATAAGAGACCTTATACAGGACCCTTCGTTTGCAACCATGCTGGTTTGCTTTTTATTTCGTTGGTGTTTTAGGGTTCTTCACCTACAAGGTCATTAGAGCCCCCTCCACTGCTTAGTTCCAATGCAGAAACTGCGCAGACACTACGCTAATTGCGACGATTATTGCGTGTTAGCACTACCCAGTTTTCCCAAGCGGCCAGCCATGTCAGTACTAGCTGGGGTTACGTTATTTATCTTCAGTGATCAGAGGAGAACTGGTGTGTCCAACGCAATAAGCCGCTCTCTGCCATACTGGGCCTCCCGCCTCAGGAAGGTACGAACCAAATTAACCAAGCCGAATTAAATCAAAGTAATCTTACCCAACATAATCCAAAAACTTTATCCATTATGACCCAACCTAACCTGCGTCCTTACAGCGCTGCTCTAGCATTTATGCCGCCCCGGACAAATGGACAAATACCGCCCCTTGAAGCAGCGCTCTGTCCTCAACTTACAGCCAAAATGGCGCCCCGGACAAATGCCCGGGTTGCCCCCCCTTTTAGAGTGGGCCCTGGTCCTTAATACAATTCTGCTACTACCCCCCCCCTTCCGTGGCCTCTCCCCTTTGGCGTATATCTAGCTTTTGACAAAAAAAAGTCTCATTTGCAACCACATTGGACTCAGGAAAGTAAGAAGACCATAGAATCCAAAAAATGCTCTAACCCAACCTGACCCAGGTCATTTAACTATCTACCCTAATTCATACAAACCTAGATTAACCCGAACTGCCTTACCCTAACCCAACCTACTCTATCCTAACCTAAATTAGCACAACGTACCCTGCCACAAGCTGGGTCCTTAACCCAATCTAAGTTCCAATTATGTAGGCCCAGGAAATACTATTACACCAAGTCAGTTAGTGCTGTATATACTGCTGTATCCTTCTAGAATTGTTTCTTGCCTATGGCAGAGTCGAGTATCCACTTGTTTTACTGCAACCGGGAAAAACTGTTCAAATATTGGATGGTGGTCTGATATAGCCGACTGGCAACCCAATGCTACAACCGAAATTAATAATGCAACCCCTATGCATGTTTATTTTCAGTTGACTTTTCTTCTATGAGGCACTTTTCCTCCGCCAACCCCAGGTGGCGAGCTCCTACACCTGGAAAATTTTTGGGAGCGGTTTATTGTGTCGGACACACCAGTTCTCGTCTGATTACTGAAGTTAAGCAACACAATCCCAGCTAGTACTAACATGAGTGGCCGCGTAGGAACACTGGGTACTATTAATACCCAATAATCGTCACATCAGTGTAGTGTCTGTGCAGTCTCTGCACTAGAACTATGCAGTGGACGGGGCGCTGATGACCTTGTAGTTGAAGGGCCCTAAACACCAACGAAACAAAAACCTAGAAATGTTGCAGGACTATATACTACCGTAAAATCTCACGTAGTGCCCGCGGATTATACGCGAAACATAGGGTCATTTAGTGCGGACTGTATGAGAGGGCTAACTATATATGGGTGCGGACTATAAATGAAACCCAGGGTTGTCAATGAAAACTGCTCTTCATTTTCTGAACATTTTAATACACTTAACAACACGATTTTACACAGTACGTTCTTATTTCTATGATAATGCAATATAAAATCTTTCACATTTCAATTTCATCGTCAGGGCAATCTGACATTTCATGTTCAAATTCATTTGATCCCATTCCCCCTACAAGTTGCGCCACTGGCTATAGCAGGAATTTTAAAGTGTGGACTATACATGAGTGCGGACAATATTTGAAACATACCCATCGCTAATGCGGACTATAGACGTGTGCGGACTAGCGGCCGCCTTCTTTGCCACGCCCTCGTTACGGCCCTGCTGAGCGGCGAGTTGCGTTGGACACACCAGTTCTCGTCTGATCACTGAAGTTAAGCAACGCAAGCCCAGTTAGTACTGACATGGGTGGTCGCTCGGGAAAGCTGGGTACTGCTAATACCCAATAATCGTCACATTAGTGTAGTGTCTGTGCAGTATATGCATTAGAACTATGCAGTGGACGGGTCTCTAATGACCTTGTAGTTGACGGGACCTTAAACTCCAACAAACAAACAACGGCCCTGCTGTTATGGCTTGGGGTATATCTTTAGCTGCCCTTTCTCTAGCGTTGGCCCGTTTAAAAACTTCTCTCTCCCTTTCCTTTGTCTTTACTAGATCATAGAGTGCCTCATACTTCTGGAAAACAACAACAAAACAAACGAATATTGAGGTGGAAGTTGTGTTAAACATGTGCTTATTGTGCCATCTGATGGAGTTGGTGGTCCAACGGCGCTTAGCGTTGGTTTCTCAATGGAGCGCGACCAATGTTCTAATGTAGAACTTTAGAGCTATTGCCTGAAAATTACCGTTACTTTTTCTTAGCAACAATTTAGTTGTAAACTAATACGCATAGAAAAGTTATTTGGTTATCAAACATGACTGAAAATAATACGCCATTGTCTGACTATTGGCTATTGAATTTGTGTAATATTATATTATTAGTAGCATTGAGCTTCTATTACACCATCGTCATGGCGTCTATCAACGACTTCGTTCATGACATAAAATCTAAACTTTTTGCAACCTTTGAAGACTTAGAATCCCAGGATCCAGAATTACGAAACAAGGGTTTAATCCGAATTATGGAACTCGGTGTTGGACCCGGCTACAACTTAAAGTATTACCCGCAAAACGCTACTCTCATCACCGTGGATTCGAACCCATATTTCAGAAGGTACTGTCACGTTAATATGAGGAAATATTCACGAGCTGTAGTCGAGAAAGAAATTGTTAGAGAAGCAGAAGACATCAGTGAAATTGCCGATAATTCAGTGGATGCTGTGGTCACTACTGCTGTACTTTGTTCTGTTCGTGACGTCCAAGCTGTCCTGAAAGAAATTCATAGAATCTTGGCTCCGGTAACCAGCTTACTTTTCTAGTGTCATTCTCAGATAGGAAAGATATGAATGCTCTTCTTTATTCCGCATCATCATCATACCTTTATCCCGCCTGTGGCAGGGTCGGGTCTCCCGGTTCTAGCCCTCCACTCCTGCCTATCTCCCACGAGGTCCCCGTCCACTCCACACACTACCATATCCATATCCGTCCACTCCACACTACCACTATGCCTATGTGCCTCCCCCTGAAGCGGGTGAAATGGACCTAACGAGCTCCTCCTCTCCTCTTCTCATTTGCAATATGTCAGACACCATGCAATATTAAAACCAACCAAGGATTAATTTACCTGCCAAAATTTCTATTTTGGTTTATAATGCGGTGTTGGAATACGTGGGGTAGGCCGTCATCCCCCCCCACACACAACAAAGCCAATATTTCTGTGGGATCTAGACGCCTGGCTGGGGTGTCCCCAGTCGGAGCATTTCGGTGGACCCGCAGGCGGGATAAGGGTGCGGTGTGATGATAATGCCGACGATGTTCTTCATTGGTCTCCTATGGTCATAGTCGTGTGCCCTTGCCTTCAAGGTTTCCAAGCAGAAACCGAATCCATTATCGTACTGTTTGACGACGGGTTACACTGGTTTGACTGGCTGCCTACCTGACACCCCAATCCGTCTATCCACTTCTTACTACTTTCAGGAGTAGAAAATGTTACATAAGTTTCTTTTGATTATTTCTACTTAGCGTGGAAAATACTTTTTCTTTGAGCACATCTTAGAAGATGACAAAGCTAATAAGACACACCTACAGGCTCTCCTTAACCCATTGTGGACTTTCTTATTCGATTTCGACCATCAAAAACGAAATGTTGACGTCATGATAAAGGAAGCAGGCTTGTTCTCTAATATCAATATGGAAAAAATAACAGTGCCTTGGAAATATATGTCGCATTATGTTGTGGGTCCACACGTTATTGGAACTGCTGAAAAATGAACCACAGGCGTTACTCATTGTGAAAAGAACTTTTTCTCGGTATAAAATATGCAAATTTGGTGGAAAAAGTACCATAAAATGTTTGAATAGGGATTTTGCGATTTCTCGTAACGTGGGCATTTCGGGACGAAAGACGAGAAGTAAAAAGCCTTCTCGTCCTTCCCAGTCGTCTTCAATAAAATAGGGACGAGAAAATCACAAATAATCGCCCTCCATTCTCACTTTTATTTCTAATTTTCGTGTCCTTATTGTATTGAAGACGACTGGGAAGGACGAGAAGGCTTTTTACTTCTCGTCTTTCATCCCGAACGGGTCTCTAATGACCTCGTAGTTGACGGGACCTTAAACTCCAACAAAAAACAACAAATTCATCCCGAAGCGACCACGTTACGATCTCAATTACCACATTATTTGATCTCAAGTTCTTTTTTCATGCTTTCACCACCCTCTATTTTAACAAAACGCCCCTAAATGCATCCGAGGCTACTATCGCCAACCCTTGATTGAACCACTGCCCCCTAACGGGAGATATCGCCCACTTTGGGAAACACTGCCCTAAAAGGCTGAATCTCAATTGCAATTGGCATTTCTGGACATCTGATGAGGGCAATTCTTAAAATATGAAATTTTCAGTTCTTCAAGTGTCACACTGAAATTTATCTTGTCCTGACTATTGATTGGGGAAGGTTCAAATAGATTTGGTTTAGATAGGATTGCTTTTAGACACTGTGAAGTCTCTATCATCGTTTTAAAACTTCGAATCGAAATTTTTCTAGTTTTGTGTCAGTGGTTGTCTTTAAATTGTAAGCCAGGTTTTAGCTACAACTCTGCTAAGAACTTGTTTTATTAAATTATTTTTTAGCCTGGCAGCTTGCTATATGTACAATGTTAAATTACTTAGGAGACTAGTCCATCTATGGATTTGACACTGTTTCTTGCGGTTTTGTTGTACCACCTTTTTAGCCTTCGTTCAACTGATGGTCACCTGGATATCATGAAAATGAAATTTAGACATGTGCATATCAAACAGAAGTGAACCTTTTTCCAACAAGCCTAGTTACAAGTTTCCATAACATACAAGCACAAATTCAAGTCCTTGGAAATGCCGATTTATAGATACGCACTTTGCGGTGAATTGTGTATAATAGGATTCCGATGATGGCTGCAAAGGTGAAGGACGTTACGCTAGTCACAATAAAAAACATCCGTCCTCCAAGGTGCTGATACAGCAAACCGCTGATAATACTTCCGATTCCGTGACCTGTAGGTGAGAACCACATATCGTCACCTTTCTTTAATAACCACGTAAGTCCCCTTTTCCTTATTTTTCATACTAATTAAGAAATCTTAGTGAAACAATCGAAGGAATATGAATTCACAGACCTTGTAAGTCTGTCAGCAACCTGTGCCCCTCTGCTGGGGCAATTTTTGTTATTCCCACCATCTTTCGAGGACAGAGTGACGAGTAAGACTATATCAAGGAGCATGTGTCACCTAATTTGTTAAAAGATTTGTTTTGTATTATGATTTCACATGTGAAACTGCTCTTTACTTTCAGTGATGACACCGTACTGACCCTACACGCTGGACCACAGACTAGGTTTTTCTACCTTTCGATGCCAGAAAAGCCACCGAAGTTGGGTCGAGATATGTTCATATGCAACAGTGCAGAGGCCTAAAGTGAAAGACAGGCAAATAAAAGAGTGACTTAAAAGGCAGCCAACTGTGAAGTGTGAGGAAGATACTCAAATTAATGTACCATGTCGCGTTTATGGTGACAATGACAGGTAAATAACTCACGCATGATAGAAAGGAATATTCATTATAAATTAATTTCGGAAACTATGAGTTTAAATGAAAAATTGTATCGCATGAAATATCGGCCGATTTTAGTGGTCTGTTAGATGCAAAAACCATAAACCCTTCCGTGACCCCCATAGAGGGGAGCGAGGATGCTCATATTTTCTTAATTCTGTTAATTACAGAACTGGCAGTTCGGAGAACTTTTTCAACGCACTATATGTGCAGAAAGGCAAAATTCCCAGGCATAACAGATCAGCGTTAAATGTTTATAAGCATCCTTCAGAAGCCAGAATCGCCTTTAAATAACTAAAGCAAAGCAAAAGTAAGGTAAGAAAAGTTAAGAACCACTGCAATGACCATACCTGAATCCACCAGACTTAGTTATGGTTGAATCTCTGAACCATATGCACGGGAAGAAGGCACTCATCTATATGAGCCTAGATAGAAACTTATGTAAACTAGAAACCAATTATAAACTTACCAATTCTTTCGAAAGTTCCTTGTAAAACCTCTTGCAGGGTAGCTTGTAAATTGGGAGGTGCCAGTTGATGAGGATAAGTGGCCAATGTGGTAAAAAAGAGTTCAAAAGTTACACCATGACATATTTCGACAGGTATTACAGCCCAGGGATTAGTTATTAAGGAATAGGCCAATAACCGTAGTCCTGCTACAGCCAGAACTAAGACCATTGAATTGGCATGTCCAATTCTTTTCAAAATCCAAGTGGAGAAAAAGAAAAATGGTATCTCGCCCAGAACGCCCTGTGCGCCAAACACTAATCCAATTAACAATTGCGTTGCATGGAGTTCATTAAGGTAAACTATCAGAAGTGTCGTAAATACATAATGGAACCATCCTGCTAAGAAAACTGCGAGCATGAATGTGGCAACACGAGGTTTCACTAACAAACTACCGACATTCTTCCAGAGACTTTTGGGTTTCTCAAAAATATCCACTTTCATTCAAAGTACCAGTATTAAGTCACAAATCCCACCTACTAGAACTATACAATATATCAGGCTGAAATCTCTGTACGACTTTCCTTTGCTGGCCAAGTCCACCAAGAAGCCAGCGACGATAGCAAAACATCCCCAACCAACGGAACTCCATAGTTTTTGACGCCCAAATTGACTGCTGTCTTTTAGCATTATAATAATAAAAGTGCTGCTTATGTTGCCTGCGGATGCGTTATCAAACCACACAAAGGACATGCATGACCACAATAATCCGACCTGTAGGGTTACTCGGAAAATGTCATTGTCATCGTCTTTTTCGACAGTGGCGTAAGTAGAATTGAGTACGCCTGTCATTTGATTTCCACAGCTAACTTCACACTGAATCAATGTTTCCATAGCACAACCTGTTGTAGGCGTTCCTAGTGTTGAATCCTCATTGTTCCACGATGAATTTAGAGGCTGCACTTGGCACGTGCCCTTCACATTAGACGCTGGAGTCAGATTCGTCCTGAACACAGTTGACTGAAATTCACTTAAGTAAGGTACTGTGCCATTAAAGTTGAAATTGTTGGGATTAAGGTGGTTGCGGTGTCTGTGTGTACGATGCAGGGCATGGACATGCTAAATATAATCCATGACATGTGACTGTGGTCAGTTGTGTGTTTTCTTTGATGCTGTCTGGCGGTGGTATGAAGTAAGATGCTAATGCAGCACAATACGTTATCAACAAACTTATCAGAAGAAGTAGCTTCTGCTGCTGCAACTTGTCAGCAAGACTTCCAAATAAGAGTTTGCTAGCAAAACTGAAAATTGGCAGAGTAGAATGAATGATACCAATGATAGCAGGTGATGCTCCAAATTGTTGAGCCATTGTCATGAAAGATGTTAACAAAACAGACATCACTGTAAAGCAAGAGAACGCAGATATTAATGATCAATTCTGTATAACGTAAAACACGGAAATGTTATGTTAAACGGGTTGGGGAATAAGCCAAGCAGCTGTAACAGGCCGAACCCTAAGGAAGCTGCTCGTGGGAGAGAAAGAGGTAGGTGTAGGGCATGTAGGAGAGGGGAAATTTGCAGCACCCAACGTTCTTCACCTACAACCCATGTTGGTACTAAAGTGGGTTTGCATTGCTTAACTTCACTGCTCTCACGAGACCTGGTGTGACCTACGCAACGTGGTCACACTAGCAACTTGGCTACAACGGTTTGTTGGAGATCAAAGGGAACAAACGTTATAACAGTGAAAACGCTATAGCCATGATATGCTTTTTTGTATCTCGGAGGCGACATTCTATTACTCTCTCCCAGAGGTTCCTGAATTGGATGGTATGTTTTATACCTCTCCAGTTACCACAATCTTGGGCATGACCTTTGCCCTTGAAGACTGGTGCTATCCAACTCTCACGCCATGTAGAAGGTATTCTATATCCACTAGCTATCTTATTGAAAAGTTTCCATAGCTACCTGATTCTTGTCATCCCTAGGCTAAGCCACACTTCAATGGGGGCTCGGTGTGGGCCTACAGCTGTTCAACATTCTATCTTCCTAAAGACCCTGACTACTTCGTCGTCCCTTACTTTGTCCACCACATCGGGAGTAGTAGGTTGGGTGGCAATGTCGTCCACTCACACAGCAGCATTGCAGCCCTTCTTTATCTCAGCCGGGAGAAATCGTTGCTGTCCCTCACTGTTAGGGCTCGGGTTATATTTTTAGCTACCCTATCTATAGTGTTGGGCAGTTTAATAACTTTTCTATCCCCATACTACGTCTCCATTTTTTGTTTTGTTGGTGTTTTAGGGCCCTTCAACTACAAGGTCATTAGAGCCCCGTCCACAGTGTAGTTCTTATGCAGAGACTGCACAGACACTACACTAATGCGACGATTTTTGGGTATTAGCGGTACCCAGTTTTCCCAAGCGACCACCCATGTCAGTACTACCTGGGGTTGCGTTGCTTAACTTCAGTGATCGGACGAGAACTGGTGTGTCCAATGCAATTCGCCGCTCCCACCTACATCTCCAACTGATCATAGAGGGCCTCGTACTGTACTTCTGGAAAACACCAACGCAACAAACAAATATTGAGATCGAAGTTGTGTTATACATGTACTCATTGTGCCCTGTGGTGAAGTTGGCTGCTGAACGTTGGTTGGTCAACGGAGCGTGACCAATGTTCTAATGTAAAAAATTAGTGCTCTCACCTGAAGATTATCATTAATTTTTCTTGGCAACACTTTAGTTGTAATCTAATACGCACAGAAAAATTATTTGGTTATTTAAACATGACTGAAAATGATATGCCATTGTCTATTAGCTATTGAATTTGTGTAGTATTATATTATTAGTAGCATTGAGCTTCTATTACATAATCGTCGAGCGGCGAGTTGCGTTGGACACACCGGTTCTCGTCTGATCACTGAAGTTAAGCAACGCAAGCCTAGTTAGTACTGACATGGGTGGTCGCTCGGGAAAGCTGGGTACTGCTAATACCCAATAATCGTCGCATTAGTGTAGTGTCTGTGCAGTATATGCATTAGAGCTATACAGTGGACGGGTCTCTAATGACCTCGTAGTTGACGAGACCTTAAACTGCAACAAACAACAACATAATCGTCATGGAGTCTATCAACGACTTCGTTCATGACATAAAATCTAAACTTTTTGCAAACTTTGTAAACTTAGAATCCCAGGATCCAGAATTACGAGGCAAGGGTTTAATCCGAATTGTATAAATTGGTGTTTTGAGAGTTCCCCCGATTTCAGAACTACGAGGCGATTTAAATTTAAAACTGTCGGGGGCTAGGCTGACAAGCCTGCAGAAGCGGTTTCCATATAATACCCTCGGTGCTTGGAACCTTTTGCAGTTTTCTGTTAGGGAGAGTATTTTCACCTGTTCCCAAACCAAATGCATCCGTACATGTGTGCACTTGAACAAAGGCATTTATGCCGTTGTGATGGAGGCACAGCACTTTGGACTGCCTGACTCTAGCCAGTAGCCATGCATAGCCAATGCAAGCACTGGTATTGGCTAGAGGTAGTGTCTTTAAGTATGTCTTTGATGTCATTATTTTTATAGTGCCCTAACCTGTGCCTAGTGGACGTCAAATAAAATAATAATAATTTCGTTCAGGGCCGCCAACTGGATGACCTCAAGCATTCTCGCCATTGGATAAGAAAATACAATATGTCCAATGCCCTAATGGAGATGGCGCTTTTTTTTTTGGTTAAATTGGATGTGGAAATCGGCAATGGTGTTCATAAACTACATTGGTTGTTGTTTGTTGGAGTTTAAGGTCCCGTCAACTACGAGGTCATTAGAGACCCGTCCACTGTATAGATCTAATGCATATACTGCACAGACACTACACTAATGCGACGATTATTGGGTATTAACAGTACCCAGCTTTCCCGAGCGATCACCCATGTCAGTACTAACTGGGCTTGCGTTGCTTAACTTCAGTGATCAGACGAGAACTGGTGTGTCCAACGCAACTCGCCGCTCCCAACTACATTGGTACGCATTGCTATCGGCGCCCTATGCAGCTTTCTAGAAGAGGGGGGGGGGAAATAAAAGCCACGTTTTTCACCCAACTGTAGTTCACCAAATTGTTGAGACACCCTATAGCTGTACTACTCTACCAACAAGTAAGGGAACGTGTGCTGTGTTTACTATCTCGTTTTGTAGGATTCATGCCTTGGAACCATGGCTTGTTACTTGGATCCTGGCTGAAGCTTTATCTATTGATAAAAGTATGTACAGTGAAATTGTGACATAACCTCTACTGTCTTCTCGACATTTGTGGATCTCAATATGTTGCGAGCTGTGAGCTATTAATGCCACTTGAAGAAGTGACTGTTCTCTTCATTCTCTACCATCTTCCCTCACCCCAAAAACTGCAAAAGTGAATAAATTTAGCAGGTGGTTTCCTATGTGTTTACCCGCAGCGGTGGCGTAGTGGTTAGCACGCTCGGCAAGTTCTAGGCAAGTAGCAGTAGTTCTAGGTTCAATACTGGACCGTGGTGGGTCGGCTTCTTTCGGGCTAGAGAGAAGCCGTGAGTGTGCCTTCTTTCGGATGAGAAGTAAAACCGAGGTCCCGTGTGGGTGTACGATGGCACTTGCACGTAAAAGAACCCTCTCTAGCACGCAACGGGTAGATGAGGCAAAATTTCCAGGTGTAGGAGCTCGCTCCCTGGCGTCGGTAGCATTCCCCAATGAACACTAGACTGACGATAAATAAGCGTAGGGGTGCAGCTTTGGCCGGCAACCGGCTGCAGAAAAAACTATGACCAATATTATTACCCTGTGTCCATTCAGAGGGACAAATGGGTACCTGACCCTGCCATAGGCGGGAAAAGGGTTAGGAGTTGCTTTGTTGCCTATGTGTTAAATGTTACAACAACAGGTTGAGGGCTAAGCCAAGCAGCCATAACAGGCCAAACCCTTAGGAGGCTGCTCACAGGATGTAGGGGAGGGGAAATTTTCAGCACCCAACATTCTTTACCAACCACCCATGTTGGTTGTAATGTACAATTTTAGTGTACGTAGCAGTAATAAATAATAATAGAGAGTTTTCTGGCTGCGGTTCTATCCGACGTACGTTATGCAATGCAGACGAATTGTCAACTGCGCAGACTCATGATACGGCCTGCGTCTGCGCAGTTCACGATTCGTCTGCATTGCGTAGCGTACGTCGGATAGAACCGCAGCCGGAAAACTCACTATTAATAAATAAGAACTGATGTGTTCTTAGCTGTTCATGGCCACCATGGACTTTTTTGTTGTTGAAAATAATTTTTGGTTCAATTGAGAATTTGAAAGATTTCCATCAACTGTTTTCCACAAAGTCCTGTCCTTAATGGTCTCAAATTGTGGTATAGTCCTAAAAAATTCAGGCTGAATGGCAAGCCAAGCCTTCCTGCTAACACTGACTCCCACAGTTTCAAGCACCGTCAAAAAATTCCACACTTGTGGACTCTGACTGCACAGAATTTTATTATAACAAAGTGAGAGTAGCATACATTGTAATTAGAGTTATATACAGTCAAACCTCGCTCTAACACACCCTGGTTATAACACTTTTCGGCTTATAACACACACAAGGGAAAGTCCCAGCCAACGCTAATGCATAAGTATATAGAAATTGATTGGCTATAACACACTCGGATATTACATATAACACACAAATGGTTTGATCCCTACAGCACTTTAAACGTGTGAGAGACCTGGGGTATAACAAACAGCTATAACATGCAACTAGACGGCATACCCCACAGCTTAAGTAACGGTATATGGTGCAAGAGTTTTGCTATCTAGGATCAGTTTTCCAGAGCAATGGGGAAATCGATTCTGACGTTGCCTGTAGGGTTAATGCAGGATGGCTAAAGTGGAGACAGGCAAGTGGGGTCCTGTGTGACCGCCGGGTCCCAATAAAGATGAAGGTCAAAATTTACAGAACTGTCATTAGGCCCGCTATGCTATATGGCTCAGAGTGCTGGGCTGTTAGGAAGACCCATGAAATGCAAATGCAAGCAGCTGAGATGCGAATGCTACGCTACATGTGTGGGATGTCATGATCTGACAGAATTAGAAACGACTACATTAGAGGTAGCTTGCAGGTGGCAGATTTTGTGGAAAAGATGAGAGAGCATGAGTTTGAGGTGGTATGGGCATGTGATGAGGAGGTGAGAGGAGGAGCTTATTAGGTCCATTGTGGGACTGCAGGTAGTTGGGGGCACCAGAGGTAGAGGAAGACCAAAACGGACGTGAGTGCAGATGGTGCAAAGGGATATGGTGGCATGTGGGGTGGAAGGGGACTTGGTGGGGGATAGGCGGGAATGGAGGAGTAGACCCGCAGAGCAGACCCTGCCTCAGGCGGGAGAAGGGTGAGATGATGATGATAAAAGGATAAAATTCTCAGCAGTGTGGAATCTGGCAAAAAAATTGCAGCTGACTGCAAGTGTGTGCGTCTTGAAGTATACAAGTCTAGGTCGACTTTTTGAATACATCTATAAATTAGCATATTTTTGTTCAGTTAACATAGCTTTGGCATCATTTAGCATTGCTTCTGTTATAACGCACACTCGGTTATAACACACAGACACGACCAGTCCCGAAGGTGTGTGTTATATCCGAGTTTGACTGTATACTGTAGATGGTTTAAATACAATGGATAAACGAAAGAACAGGGCCAGATGTACAACTACATGCTGGGTCCAAACAATACATCATTTGAAAAGTCAACCAGTCAACACATTCATTTATTAACCCCTAACCCAGATCTGTATTAACTAACTATGCTACCCAGTCCAAACCAGCTTAATCAAATTCTCTGGCTGAACTGTGTCCCTCTGGTAGCCATATTATTGGTCATCCTCATTTTTAACTACTATTTCTCATCACTCTGCTTCATTATGCTATATAAGAGTTTCATATCTTCATTCTTTAAAAGGCTTAAACTCAATTGTAATTGCAATTGCCATTTCAAGTCATCTGATGAGTGCAATTCCTAAAATATGGAATTTTCGGTTTTTCAAGTGTCTCATTGAAATTCTTCTGTTCCTGACTATGGTTTAGGGTAGGTTCAAAAATAGATTTGGTTTAGTTAGGATTGCTTGTAGTCATCGTGAAGTCTCTAGCATCATTTTAAACCTCGAATCAAAATATTGCAAGTTTTGTGTCAGTGGTTGCCTTTAAATTGGAAGCCAAGTTTTAGCTGCAGCTCTACTAACAACTTGTTTTATATTTTTATTTTCTTAGCCGGCAGCTTGTACAATGTGAGATTACTTGGAAGACTAGTTAATCTATGGATTTAATACCGTTTCTTCCATTTTTGATGTACCACCCTTTTCACCTTCCTCCAAATGGTGGTCACCTGGACGTCATAAAAATTTAATTTTAGACATGTGCATATCAAACAGAAATGAACCTGTTTTTAACAAGTCTAATTTCGATCATTACTAGTTTTCGTAACATACAAGGACAAACTCAAGTCCTTGGAAATGCCAATTTATAGGTGCATACTTACCATGGCGTACTGTGCTTTTGCGGCGAATAATATATAATAGGATTCCAATGATAACTGCAAAGCTGAATGATGTTATGCTAGTCACAGTAAAAAACATCCTTCCTCCAAGGTGCTGATACAGCAAAC
>JAAFCE010001036.1:9243800-9262617 GCA_013389805.1 Trigoniulus corallinus
GTTTGCTGTATCAGCACCTTGGAGGAAGGATGTTTTTTACTGTGACTTGCATAACATCATTCAGCTTTGCAGTCATCATTGGAATCCTATTATATATTATTCGCCGCAAAAGCACAGTACGCCATGGTAAGTATGCACCTATAAATTGGCATTTCCAAGGACTTGAGTTTGTCCTTGTATGTTACGAAAACTAGTAATGATCGAAATTAGGCTTGTTAAAAACAGGTTCATTTCTGTTTGATATCCACATGTCTAAAATTAAATTTTTATGACGTCCAGGTGACCACCATTTGGAGGAAGGTGAAAAGGGTGGTACATCAAAAATGAAAGAAACGGTATTAAATCCATAGATTAACTAGTCTTCCAAGTAATCTCACATTGTACAAGCTGCCGGCTAAGAAAATAAATATACAGTCAAACTCGGATATAACACACACACCGTCGGGACTGCTCGTGTCTGTGTCCTATAACCGAGTGTGTGTTAAAACAGAAACAATGCTAAATGATGCCAAAGCTATGTTAACTGAACAAAAATATGCTAATTTCAAGATAAATTCAACCTAGACTAGTCGACCTAGACTTGTATAATTATACTTCAAGACGCACACACTTGCAGTCAGCTGCAATTTCGCCAGATTCCACACTGCTGAGAATTTTATCCTTTTATCATCATCATCATCTCACCCTTCTCCCGCCTGAGGCAGGTTCCGGTCTGTAGGTTCTAATCCTCCACTCCCGCCTATCCCCCACCAAGTCCCCTTCCACCCCACATGCCACCATATTCCTTTGCACCACCTGCACTCACGCCCGTTTTGGTCTTCCTCTACCTCTGGTGCCCCCAACTACCTGCAGTCCCACAATGGACGTAATAAGCTCCTTCTCATCACATGCCCATGCCACCTAACCCTAATAACTCTAATTACAATGTAAGCTACTCTCACTTTGTTATAATAAAATTCTGTGCAGTCAGAGTCCACAAGTGTGGAATTTTTTGACGGTGCTTGAAACTGTGGGAGTCAGTGTTAACAGGAAGACTTGGTGGGACTACTGTAATATTAAAGGCAGCATACAGCTAGGCTTGCCATTCAGCCTGCATTTTTTAGGACTATACCACAAGTTGAGACCATTAAGGACAGGACTTTGTGGAAAACAGTTGATGGAAATCTTTCAAATTCTCAATTGAACCAAAAATTATTTTCAACAACAAAAAAGTCCATGGTGGCCATGAACAGCTAAGAACACATCAGTTCTTATTTATTAATAGTGAGTTTTCCGGCTGCGGTTCTATCCGACGTACGCTACGCAATGCAGACGAATCGTGAACTGCGCAGACGCAGGCCGTATCATGAGTCTGCGCAGTTGACAATTCGTCTGCATTGCATAACGTACGTCGGATAGAACCGCAGCCAGAAAACTCTCTATTATTATTTATTACTGCTACGTACACTAAAATTGTACATTACAACCAACATGGGTGGTTGGTAAAGAATGTTGGGTGCTGAAAATTTCCCCTCCCCTACATCCTGTGAGCAGCCTCCTAAGGGTTTGGCCTGTTATGGCTGCTTGGCTTAGCCCTCAACCTGTTGTTGTAACATTTAACACATAGGCAACAAAGCAACTCCTAACCCTTTTCCCGCCTATGGCAGGGTCAGGTACCCATTTGTCCCTCTGAATGGACACAGGGTAATAATATTGGTCATAGTTTTTTCTGCAGCCGGTTGCCGGCCAAAGCTGCACCCCTACGCTTATTTATCGTCAGTCTAGTGTTCATTGGGGAATGCTACCGACGCCAGGGAGCGAGCTCCTACACCTGGAAATTTTGCCTCATCTACCCGTTGCGTGCTAGAGAGGGTTCTTTTACGTGCAAGTGCCATCGTACACCCACACGGGACCTCGGTTTTACTTCTCATCCGAAAGAAGGCACACTCACGGCTTCTCTCTAGCCCGAAAGAAGCCGACCCACCACGGTCCAGTATTGAACCTAGAACTACTGCTACTTGCCTAGAACTTGCCGAGCGTGCTAACCACTACGCCACCGCTGCGGGTAAACACATAGGAAACCACCTGCTAAATTTATTCACTTTTGCAGTTTTTGGGGTGAGGGAAGATGGTAGAGAATGAAGAGAACAGTCACTTCTTCAAGTGGCATTAATAGCTCACAGCTCGCAACATATTGAGATCCACAAATGTCGAGAAGACAGTAGAGGTTATGTCACAATTTCACTGTACATACTTTTATCAATAGATAAAGCTTCAGCCAGGATCCAAGTAACAAGCCATGGTTCCAAGGCATGAATCCTACAAAACGAGATAGTAAACACAGCACACGTTCCCTTACTTGTTGGTAGAGTAGTACAGCTATAGGGTGTCTCAACAATTTGGTGAACTACAGTTGGGTGAAAAACGTGGCTTTTATTTCCCCCCCCCCTCTTCTAGAAAGCTGCATAGGGCGCCGATAGCAATGCGTACCAATGTAGTTGGGAGCGGCGAGTTGCGTTGGACACACCAGTTCTCGTCTGATCACTGAAGTTAAGCAACGCAAGCCCAGTTAGTACTGACATGGGTGATCGCTCGGGAAAGCTGGGTACTGTTAATACCCAATAATCGTCGCATTAGTGTAGTGTCTGTGCAGTATATGCATTAGATCTATACAGTGGACGGGTCTCTAATGACCTCGTAGTTGACGGGACCTTAAACTCCAACAAACAACAACCAATGTAGTTTATGAACACCATTGCCGATTTCCACATCCAATTTAACCAAAAAAAAAAGCGCCATCTCCATTAGGGCATTGGACATATTGTATTTTCTTATCCAATGGCGAGAATGCTTGAGGTCATCCAGTTGGCGGCCCTGAACGAAATTATTATTATTTTATTTGACGTCCACTAGGCACAGGTTAGGGCACTATAAAAATAATGACATCAAAGACATACTTAAAGACACTACCTCTAGCCAATACCAGTGCTTGCATTGGCTATGCATGGCTACTGGCTAGAGTCAGGCAGTCCAAAGTGCTGTGCCTCCATCACAACGGCATAAATGCCTTTGTTCAAGTGCACACATGTACGGATGCATTTGGTTTGGGAACAGGTGAAAATACTCTCCCTAACAGAAAACTGCAAAAGGTTCCAAGCACCGAGGGTATTATATGGAAACCGCTTCTGCAGGCTTGTCAGCCTAGCCCCCGACAGTTTTAAATTTAAATCGCCTCGTAGTTCTGAAATCGGGGGAACTCTCAAAACACCAATTTATACAATTCGGATTAAACCCTTGCCTCGTAATTCTGGATCCTGGGATTCTAAGTTTACAAAGTTTGCAAAAAGTTTAGATTTTATGTCATGAACGAAGTCGTTGATAGACTCCATGACGATTATGTTGTTGTTTGTTGCAGTTTAAGGTCTCGTCAACTACGAGGTCATTAGAGACCCGTCCACTGTATAGCTCTAATGCATATACTGCACAGACACTACACTAATGCGACGATTATTGGGTATTAGCAGTACCCAGCTTTCCCGAGCGACCACCCATGTCAGTACTAACTAGGCTTGCGTTGCTTAACTTCAGTGATCAGACGAGAACCGGTGTGTCCAACGCAACTCGCCGCTCGACGATTATGTAATAGAAGCTCAATGCTACTAATAATATAATACTACACAAATTCAATAGCTAATAGACAATGGCATATCATTTTCAGTCATGTTTAAATAACCAAATAATTTTTCTGTGCGTATTAGATTACAACTAAAGTGTTGCCAAGAAAAATTAATGATAATCTTCAGGTGAGAGCACTAATTTTTTACATTAGAACATTGGTCACGCTCCGTTGACCAACCAACGTTCAGCAGCCAACTTCACCACAGGGCACAATGAGTACATGTATAACACAACTTCGATCTCAATATTTGTTTGTTGCGTTGGTGTTTTCCAGAAGTACAGTACGAGGCCCTCTATGATCAGTTGGAGATGTAGGTGGGAGCGGCGAATTGCATTGGACACACCAGTTCTCGTCCGATCACTGAAGTTAAGCAACGCAACCCCAGGTAGTACTGACATGGGTGGTCGCTTGGGAAAACTGGGTACCGCTAATACCCAAAAATCGTCGCATTAGTGTAGTGTCTGTGCAGTCTCTGCATAAGAACTACACTGTGGACGGGGCTCTAATGACCTTGTAGTTGAAGGGCCCTAAAACACCAACAAAACAAAAAATGGAGACGTAGTATGGGGATAGAAAAGTTATTAAACTGCCCAACACTATAGATAGGGTAGCTAAAAATATAACCCGAGCCCTAACAGTGAGGGACAGCAACGATTTCTCCCGGCTGAGATAAAGAAGGGCTGCAATGCTGCTGTGTGAGTGGACGACATTGCCACCCAACCTACTACTCCCGATGTGGTGGACAAAGTAAGGGACGACGAAGTAGTCAGGGTCTTTAGGAAGATAGAATGTTGAACAGCTGTAGGCCCACACCGAGCCCCCATTGAAGTGTGGCTTAGCCTAGGGATGACAAGAATCAGGTAGCTATGGAAACTTTTCAATAAGATAGCTAGTGGATATAGAATACCTTCTACATGGCGTGAGAGTTGGATAGCACCAGTCTTCAAGGGCAAAGGTCATGCCCAAGATTGTGGTAACTGGAGAGGTATAAAACATACCATCCAATTCAGGAACCTCTGGGAGAGAGTAATAGAATGTCGCCTCCGAGATACAAAAAAGCATATCATGGCTATAGCGTTTTCACTGTTATAACGTTTGTTCCCTTTGATCTCCAACAAACCGTTGTAGCCAAGTTGCTAGTGTGACCACGTTGCGTAGGTCACACCAGGTCTCGTGAGAGCAGTGAAGTTAAGCAATGCAAACCCACTTTAGTACCAACATGGGTTGTAGGTGAAGAACGTTGGGTGCTGCAAATTTCCCCTCTCCTACATGCCCTACACCTACCTCTTTCTCTCCCACGAGCAGCTTCCTTAGGGTTCGGCCTGTTACAGCTGCTTGGCTTATTCCCCAACCCGTTTAACATAACATTTCCGTGTTTTACGTTATACAGAATTGATCATTAATATCTGCGTTCTCTTGCTTTACAGTGATGTCTGTTTTGTTAACATCTTTCATGACAATGGCTCAACAATTTGGAGCATCACCTGCTATCATTGGTATCATTCATTCTACTCTGCCAATTTTCAGTTTTGCTAGCAAACTCTTATTTGGAAGTCTTGCTGACAAGTTGCAGCAGCAGAAGCTACTTCTTCTGATAAGTTTGTTGATAACGTATTGTGCTGCATTAGCATCTTACTTCATACCACCGCCAGACAGCATCAAAGAAAACACACAACTGACCACAGTCACATGTCATGGATTATATTTAGCATGTCCATGCCCTGCATCGTACACACAGACACCGCAACCACCTTAATCCCAACAATTTCAACTTTAATGGCACAGTACCTTACTTAAGTGAATTTCAGTCAACTGTGTTCAGGACGAATCTGACTCCAGCGTCTAATGTGAAGGGCACGTGCCAAGTGCAGCCTCTAAATTCATCGTGGAACAATGAGGATTCAACACTAGGAACGCCTACAACAGGTTGTGCTATGGAAACATTGATTCAGTGTGAAGTTAGCTGTGGAAATCAAATGACAGGCGTACTCAATTCTACTTACGCCACTGTCGAAAAAGACGATGACAATGACATTTTCCGAGTAACCCTACAGGTCGGATTATTGTGGTCATGCATGTCCTTTGTGTGGTTTGATAACGCATCCGCAGGCAACATAAGCAGCACTTTTATTATTATAATGCTAAAAGACAGCAGTCAATTTGGGCGTCAAAAACTATGGAGTTCCGTTGGTTGGGGATGTTTTGCTATCGTCGCTGGCTTCTTGGTGGACTTGGCCAGCAAAGGAAAGTCGTACAGAGATTTCAGCCTGATATATTGTATAGTTCTAGTAGGTGGGATTTGTGACTTAATACTGGTACTTTGAATGAAAGTGGATATTTTTGAGAAACCCAAAAGTCTCTGGAAGAATGTCGGTAGTTTGTTAGTGAAACCTCGTGTTGCCACATTCATGCTCGCAGTTTTCTTAGCAGGATGGTTCCATTATGTATTTACGACACTTCTGATAGTTTACCTTAATGAACTCCATGCAACGCAATTGTTAATTGGATTAGTGTTTGGTGCACAGGGCGTTCTGGGCGAGATACCATTTTGCTTTTTCTCCAGTTGGACTTTGAAAAGAATTGAACATGCCAATTCAATGGTCTTAGTTCTGGCTGTAGCAGGGCTACGGTTATTGGCCTATTCCTTAATAACTAATCCCTGGGCTGTAATACCTGTCGAAATATGTCATGGTGTAACTTTTGAACTCTTTTTTACCACATTGGCCACTTATCCTCATCAACTGGCACCTCCCAATTTACAAGCTACCCTGCAAGAGGTTTTACAAGGAACTTTCGAAAGAATTGGTAAGTTTATAATTGGTTTCTAGTTTACATAAGTTTCTATCTAGGCTCATATAGATGAGTGCCTTCTTCCCGTGCATATGGTTCAGAGATTCAACCATAACTAAGTCTGGTGGATTCTGGTATGGTCATTGCAGTGGTTCTTAACTTTTCTTACCTTACTTTTGCTTTGCTTTAGTTATTTAAAGGCGATTCTGGCTTCTGAAGGATGCTTATAAACATTTAACGCTGATCTGTTATGCCTGGGAATTTTGCCTTTCTGCACACATAGTGCGTTGAAAAAGTTCTCCGAACTGCCAGTTCTGTAATTGACAGAATTAAGAAAATATGAGCATCCTCGCTCCCCTCTATGGGGGTCACGAAAGGGTTTATGGTTTTTGCATCTAACAGACCACTAAAATCGGCCGATATTTCATGCGATACAATTTTTCATTTAAACTCATAGTTTCCGAAATTAATTTATACTGAATATTCCTTTCTATCATGCGTGAGCTATTTTACCTGACATTGTCACCATAAACGCGACACGGTACATTAATTTGAGTATCTTCCTCACACTTCACAGTTGGCTGCCTTTTAAGTCACTCTTTTATTTGCCTGTCTTTCACTTTAGGCCTCTGCACTGTTGCATTTGAACACATCTCGACCCAACTTCGGTGGCTTTTCTGGCATCGAAAGGTAGAAAAACCTAGTCAGTGGTCCAGCGTGTAGGGTCAGGACGGTGTCATCACTGAAAGTAAAGAGCAGTTTCACATGTGAAATCATAATACAAAACAAATCTTTTAACAAATTAGGTGACACATGCTCCTTGTTATAGTCTTACTCGTCACTCTGTCCTCGAAAGATGGTGGGAATAACAAAAATTGCCCCAGCAGAGGGGCACAGGTTGCTGACAGACTTACAAGGTCTGTGAATTCATATTCCTTCGATTGTTTCACTAAGATTTCTTAATTAGTATGAAAAATAAGGAAAAGGGGACTTACGTGGTTATTAAAGAAAGGTGACGATATGTGGTTCTCACCTACAGGTCACGGAATCGGAAGTATTATCAGCGGTTTGCTGTATCAGCACCTTGGAGGACGGATGTTTTTTATTGTGACTAGCGTAACGTCCTTCACCTTTGCAGCCATCATCGGAATCCTGTTATACACAATTCACCGCAAAAGCACAGCACACCATAGTAAGTGTGTATCTATAAATCGGCATTTCCAAGGACTTGAATTTGTGCTTGTATGTTATGGAAACTTGTAACTACGCTTGTTGGAAACAGGTTCACTTCTGTTTGATATGCACATGTCTAAATTTCATTTTCATGATATCCAGGTGACCATCAGTTGAACGAAGGCTAAAAAGGTGGTACAACAAAACCGCAAGAAACAGTGTCAAATCCATAGATGGACTAGTCTCCTAAGTAATTTAACATTGTACATATAGCAAGCTGCCAGGCTAAAAAATAATTTAATAAAACAAGTTCTTAGCAGAGTTGTAGCTAAAACCTGGCTTACAATTTAAAGACAACCACTGACACAAAACTAGAAAAATTTCGATTCGAAGTTTTAAAACGATGATAGAGACTTCCCAGTGTCTAAAAGCAATCCTATCTAAACCAAATCTATTTGAACCTTCCCCAATCAATAGTCAGGATAAGAAAAATTTCAGTGTGACACTTGAAGAACTGAAAATTTCATATTTTAAGAATTGCCCTCATCAGATGTCCAGAAATGCCAATTGCAATTGAGATTCAGCCTTTAAGGGCAGTGTTTCCCAAAGTGAGCGATATCGCCCCTTAGGGGGCAGTGGTTCAATCAAGGGTTGGCGATAGTAGCCTCGGATGCATTTAGGGGCGTTTTGTTAAAATAGAGGGTGGTGAAAGCATGAAAAAAGAACTTGAGATCAAATAATGTGGTAATTGAGATCGTAACGTGGTCGCTTCGGGATGAATTTGTTGTTTTTTGTTGGAGTTTAAGGTCCCGTCAACTACGAGGTCATTAGAGACCCGTTCGGGATGAAAGACGAGAAGTAAAAAGCCTTCTCGTCCTTCCCAGTCGTCTTCAATACAATAAGGACACGAAAATTAGAAATAAAAGTGAGAATGGAGGGCGATTATTTGTGATTTTCTCGTCCCTATTTTATTGAAGACGACTGGGAAGGACGAGAAGGCTTTTTACTTCTCGTCTTTCGTCCCGAAATGCCCACGTTACGAGAAATCGCAAAATCCCTATTCAAACATTTTATGGTACTTTTTCCACCAAATTTGCATATTTTATACCGAGAAAAAGTTCTTTTCACAATGAGTAACGCCTGTGGTTCATTTTTCAGCAGTTCCAATAACGTGTGGACCCACAACATAATGCGACATATATTTCCAAGGCACTGTTATTTTTTCCATATTGATATTAGAGAACAAGCCTGCTTCCTTTATCATGACGTCAACATTTCGTTTTTGATGGTCGAAATCGAATAAGAAAGTCCACAATGGGTTAAGGAGAGCCTGTAGGTGTGTCTTATTAGCTTTGTCATCTTCTAAGATGTGCTCAAAGAAAAAGTATTTTCCACGCTAAGTAGAAATAATCAAAAGAAACTTATGTAACATTTTCTACTCCTGAAAGTAGTAAGAAGTGGATAGACGGATTGGGGTGTCAGGTAGGCAGCCAGTCAAACCAGTGTAACCCGTCGTCAAACAGTACGATAATGGATTCGGTTTCTGCTTGGAAACCTTGAAGGCAAGGGCACACGACTATGACCATAGGAGACCAATGAAGAACATCGTCGGCATTATCATCACACCGCACCCTTATCCCGCCTGCGGGTCCACCGAAATGCTCCGACTGGGGACACCCCAGCCAGGCGTCTAGATCCCACAGAAATATTGGCTTTGTTGTGTGTGGGGGGGGATGACGGCCTACCCCACGTATTCCAACACCGCATTATAAACCAAAATAGAAATTTTGGCAGGTAAATTAATCCTTGGTTGGTTTTAATATTGCATGGTGTCTGACATATTGCAAATGAGAAGAGGAGAGGAGGAGCTCGTTAGGTCCATTTCACCCGCTTCAGGGGGAGGCACATAGGCATAGTGGTAGTGTGGAGTGGACGGATATGGATATGGTAGTGTGTGGAGTGGACGGGGACCTCGTGGGAGATAGGCAGGAGTGGAGGGCTAGAACCGGGAGACCCGACCCTGCCACAGGCGGGATAAAGGTATGATGATGATGCGGAATAAAGAAGAGCATTCATATCTTTCCTATCTGAGAATGACACTAGAAAAGTAAGCTGGTTACCGGAGCCAAGATTCTATGAATTTCTTTCAGGACAGCTTGGACGTCACGAACAGAACAAAGTACAGCAGTAGTGACCACAGCATCCACTGAATTATCGGCAATTTCACTGATGTCTTCTGCTTCTCTAACAATTTCTTTCTCGACTACAGCTCGTGAATATTTCCTCATATTAACGTGACAGTACCTTCTGAAATATGGGTTCGAATCCACGGTGATGAGAGTAGCGTTTTGCGGGTAATACTTTAAGTTGTAGCCGGGTCCAACACCGAGTTCCATAATTCGGATTAAACCCTTGTTTCGTAATTCTGGATCCTGGGATTCTAAGTCTTCAAAGGTTGCAAAAAGTTTAGATTTTATGTCATGAACGAAGTCGTTGATAGACGCCATGACGATGGTGTAATAGAAGCTCAATGCTACTAATAATATAATATTACACAAATTCAATAGCCAATAGTCAGACAATGGCGTATTATTTTCAGTCATGTTTGATAACCAAATAACTTTTCTATGCGTATTAGTTTACAACTAAATTGTTGCTAAGAAAAAGTAACGGTAATTTTCAGGCAATAGCTCTAAAGTTCTACATTAGAACATTGGTCGCGCTCCATTGAGAAACCAACGCTAAGCGCCGTTGGACCACCAACTCCATCAGATGGCACAATAAGCACATGTTTAACACAACTTCCACCTCAATATTCGTTTGTTTTGTTGTTGTTTTCCAGAAGTATGAGGCACTCTATGATCTGTTAAAGACAAAGGAAAGGGAGAGAGATGTTTTTAAACGGGCCAACGCTAGAGAAAGGGCAGCTAAAGATATACCCCAAGCCATAACAGCAGGGCCGTTGTTTGTTTGTTGGAGTTTAAGGCCCCGTCAACTACGAGGTCATTAGAGACCCGTCCACTGCATAGTTCTAATGCATAGACTGCACAGACACTACACTAATGTGACGATTATTGGGTATTAGCAGTACCCAGCTTTCCCGAGCGACCACCCATGTCAGTACTAACTGGGCTTGCGTTGCTTAACTTCAGTGATCAGACGAGAACTGGTGTGTCCAACGCAACTCGCCGCTCAGCAGGGCCGTAACGAGGGCGTGGCAAAGAAGGCGGCCGCTAGTCCGCACACGTCTATAGTCCGCATTAGCGATGGGTATGTTTCAAATATTGTCCGCACTCATGTATAGTCCACACTTTAAAATTCCTGCTATAGCCAGTGGCGCAACTTGTAGGGGGAATGGGATCAAATGAATTTGAACATGAAATGTCAGATTGCCCTGACGATGAAATTGAAATGTGAAAGATTTTATATTGCATTATCATAGAAATAAGAACGTACTGTGTAAAATCGTGTTGTTAAGTGTATTAAAATGTTCAGAAAATGAAGAGCAGTTTTCATTGACAACCCTGGGTTTCATTTATAGTCCGCACCCATATATAGTCAGCCCTCTCATACAGTCCGCACTAAATGACCCTATGTTTCGCGTATAATCTGCGGGCACTACGTGAGATTTTACAGTAGTATATAGTCCAGCAACATTTCCAGGTTTTTGTTTTTTGTTTCGTTGGTGTTTAGGGCCCTTCAACTACAAGGTCATTAACGCCCCGTCCACTGCATAGTTCTAGTGCAGAGACTGCACAGACACTACACTGATGTGACAATTATCGGGTATTAATAGTACCCAGTGTTCCTACGCGGCCACTCATGTTAGTACTAGCTGGGATTGTGTTGCTTAACTTCAGTAATCAGACGAGAACTGGTGTGTCCGACGCAATAAACCGCTCCCAAAAATTTTCCAGGTGTAGGAGCTCGCCACCTGGGGTTGGCGGAGGAAAAGTGCCTCATAGAAGAAAAGTCAACTGAAAATAAACATGCATAGGGGTTGCATTATTAATTTCGGTTGTAGCATTGGGTTGCCAGTCGGCTATATCAGACCACCATCCAATATTTGAACAGTTTTTCCCGGTTGCAGTAAAACAAGTGGATACTCGACTCTGCCATAGGCAAGAAACAATTCTAGAAGGATACAGCAGTATATACAGCACTAACTGACTTGGTGTAATAGTATTTCCTGGGCCTACATAATTGGAACTTAGATTGGGTTAAGGATCCAGCTTGTGGCAGGGTACGTTGTGCTAATTTAGGTTAGGATAGAGTAGGTTGGGTTAGGGTAGGGCAGTTCGGGTTAATCTAGGTTTGTATGAATTAGGGTAGATAGTTAAATGACCTGGGTCAGGTTGGGTTAGAGCATTTCTTGGATTCTATGGTCTTCTTACTTTCCTGAGTCCAATGTGGTTGCAAATGAGACTTTTTTTTGTCAAAAGCTAGATATACGCCAAAGGGGAGAGGCCACGGAAGGGGGGGGGTAGTAGCAGAATTGTATTAAGGACCAGGGCCCACTCTAAAAGGGGGGGCAACCCGGGCATTTGTCCGGGGCGCCATTTTGGCTGTAAGTTGAGGACAGAGCGCTGCTTCAAGGGGCGGTATTTGTCCATTTGTCCGGGGCGGCATAAATGCTAGAGCAGCGCTGTAAGGACGCAGGTTAGGTTGGGTCATAATGGATAAAGTTTTTGGATTATGTTGGGTAAGATTACTTTGATTTAATTCGGCTTGGTTAATTTGGTTCGTACCTTCCTGAGGCGGGAGGCCCAGTATGGCAGAGAGCGGCTTATTGCGTTGGACACACCAGTTCTCCTCTGATCACTGAAGATAAATAACGTAACCCCAGCTAGTACTGACATGGCTGGCCGCTTGGGAAAACTGGGTAGTGCTAACACGCAATAATCGTCGCAATTAGCGTAGTGTCTGCGCAGTTTCTGCATTGGAACTAAGCAGTGGAGGGGGCTCTAATGACCTTGTAGGTGAAGAACCCTAAAACACCAACGAAATAAAAAGCAAACCAGCATGGTTGCAAACGAAGGGTCCTGTATAAGGTCTCTTATTTTAAAATTTAATTTTAAATTGAGATTACAAGGCCATTCTCACCAAACCTGAGGTGAATATACGCCAAATTGACGTTGACCTACAGTTGGCAAAGTCTATTCACAGTAGTTTGAAGGGGAGAAAACCAATCTTAAAAATGGGGGTAACATGGTTCCAATTTTCTTAGTCAAGAGAACTGGTTCACAAATTGTAGATAAAACTTTTCCTAAATTAACTCATGTGCTGATTGAATTTTGAAAGAGAAAATTAATAACATTTAACTATTATAGTTGGCATGCGATACTAGATTTTGTGATGGTCAGTCCATTGCATTCTGTCCCATTCCCCCCTCCCAGAGTCCAAGAATTGCGAAAGCGATGATGTCCAGCAAAGTGGTCGTTTAGTTATCTGCCAGTCGCAGTTTGGTTTGCTTTGACGTGTTTCAAATACTGTAGTTACAATGTTGGACGGTTTGCGAGTGTTTTTTAGCAGTTGGTGGCTGTCATCGCTTCTTGTGGCGATAATAATTTTAGGCCTGATTAAGAAGAATTTTATTAATTTGCAACATTGGTTTTTCGCCACTATATTTCCTCACGTCATTCGAGAGTTTAATATCGCAGTTGATGAACTGAAAGCTGAACATTTAAAGAAATTGCAAGACTTGAAATCGCAGGATCCACATTTGAGCAGCAAAGGATTGATCCGCATTCTAGAAATTGGTGTAGGACCAGGTTCCAATTTCAAATATTATCCTAAAAATACAAGCCTCATCCTCCTGGATCCCAATCCACGTTTTCATAAACTCCGTCAACAGAATATACTGAAAGATTTTAAAGGAAAAATAATTGAAAAGCAGATTATTGGAGATGCAGAAGATCTGAGTCAAGAAGTGCCAGATAATTCCGTGGACGCTGTGGTCAGTACCGAGACACTCTGCTCAGTTCGAGATGTCCAAGCAGTGCTAAAAGAAGTTCATCGAGTATTAGTGCCGGTAACTAATCCCTTCAACTTCTCAAATTACCGTAGTTTACATGTTGGCCTTACGTCCACTTTCTTCTTCATGTTTTCAGGGTGGAAAATATTTCTTTATAGACCACGTCTTGGGAGATAAAGGAACTAAATATAGATATCTACAGGCACTTCTTGCTATACCCTGGAAATTGATATCCGGTTGTCACGTCGACCGAGACCTGCATGTCACGATAACCAACTCTGGGCTGTTCTCTAAAGTCCAAATGAAAAACGTCACGCTGCACTGGAATTCCATTTGCCAGAATGTCATTGGTCCACACGTGATTGGAACTGTTCAAAAATGATGCCGTTATTCTCACCTCCATGTTACCATTCTTGTCCCACTTATCGTAGAGATGTGTTTCTACTAGGAGCAGTGCCGGAATTACCAATAGGCTAATTAGGCTGAAGCCTAGGGCCTCAACATTTAGCGGGCTTCAAAGCTTAAGAAAAGGGGTTCAAAAGAGCTCGAAAAGGGTCTCAAAATTGAAATAGCCTAGCACCTCTCAATATCTAAAATCCGACACTGACTAGTAGTAATCGTTATCCTACCTAGGGCAGGGTTGGTGCACCCATTTTTAACCCCATTGGGACATATGGGCGGGTGATAGTTTTGTGCAGTCGATTACTAACCTAACACTGCAACCCCTATGCTTGTCGTACCCTATGGTACGACTTATGCCGCAAGTTGCCATAGTCGTACCTTTTTCTTTTTTTTAGTTTTTTTAATGTTTTTGTTATTTTTCTTCGGACGTCTTCCACAATAAACACGAACATTGTTTACTAAGGCTTCCATGACATAAAGCTGTTTCTTTTTTTCTTGAAGCATTTCTGATTTATTCGCGATTTTTCTTCAGGGGTACGACATGAGCAACCTTCCCCCATTTAATTCCATGAAGTAAATGGTTCTTCTCCTTCAAAGTGGTGACATCGTCTACACTGCACCAGCCTGGCCACGACTTTTCTTCTCATGCGATGCAACACACACTGGTGGTCTCTCACCCGAAAGACATCAAACCACCTCTGTGTCAGTCACTGCTCTATGCAGGATGGAACCTGACGCAGGGGTCAAGCACGCTACCTCTGCACCACCGAAAGGGCTCAAATGCTTAATAATGTCAAAGCTAAAAACCTTATTTCAACAAAGTGATCTAATTACACGTTGCAAAGAAGATACTTTTCTTGTCGTGCTCTTGTTTGAACTTCAGGAAGTAAAGTTCACTGATAGGCGGAAGACGTCATCCTGATGTAACTTGGTATGGCGCCACTTATTGATAAAATACTGTTTCATTTTTTGTGACGTTGGTGTTTTAGAGCCCTTCAACTACAAGGTCATCAGAGCCTCGCCCACTGGATAGTTCTAACGCAGAGATTGCACAGACACTACACTAATGGGACGAATTTTGGGTATTAGCGGTAACCAGCTGTCCCAAGCGGCCACCAATGTTAGTACTATCTCAGGTTGCATTGCTGAACTTCAGTGATTGTGATTGGACGAGAACTGGTGTGTCCAACGCAATCAGCTGCTCCTGATAAAATACTGCACGTGAAATGTTGAAAACAACAAGATTTAGATGTTAACCATTTTAATAATAGACGTTTGGTAAAGGATCACCATGGACAACTATTTCCTCTTCATCGTTATCAGAAATCTTGTCAGCAGAAGTTAGCTGTTGGTTCTTGACTTGTTCAACAGACGATAGAGTGACAGCTCCACTGTCAATGAAGTTATCGTCAAAATTTGCAAGATCTTGCAAGTAAAACCTGGTTCCATGGCACGTGACACTGGCGAGAATAGTGCTCGAGCAGACAGCAAAATTATGACGTCAACCACAGGCGCTAAGAGAAATTGCGCCTGTGGTGGTTCTGTGAAAATAGAGAAATCACACCAGGGTTAAATGTTCTTAAAAATGCCTGTGAGGTGGCGCACACCACACAAAAATCTAATAGCCAATAGAATTCAAAGAGCAGACGTTGTTAAAAAAGTAAAAGCCAATCAAATACATACATCACTTGTGGGCGACAAATCAACACTTACCTTTCAACTCCACTTTTTGGTTGATTTGGCTGGGTCCCGTTATGAGGGTAGGAAGTGCCTGTGGCAAGTTTCTTGCTTGCGCCAGCCCATACCCAAATAATGACAAAAAAATTGAATGTAACAAGTTAAATGTCCCTAAACGCATGTGACAGTTGGTGTTGATTTATGTAGATTAGAATGGTCAAAAGCAAAAACGACCAACTCTCAACCAGGTAAGTATCCTTTGTTTTACACCCCAAACCCAGTTGCGCCCATGGCAGGCGCCTTCTTCACAATGTCCTCGTTACCACACTGGATTTTGCACTGCCCTACCAAAAACGTGGAACTCCTATGTCACCAGTTTATGTGAAATTTAGTCTGCTGGAGTGCTATTCTCGCCAGTGTCTGTGCTGCAGAACCAGGCTTAAGGTTTCTGAAAACCCATCGATTGCAGGTCTAGCATTTTAGAAAACTGGCGGGTCTGGGTCCAAAATCATTATAATAAAAAGTCCGAATGTTTAATTTCCGAAAGATTTATCATTACCTAAAGTTTACAAGGCGTCTTTTTTCTAGCTCTAACACCTGCTGGGTGCATACTCATAACCAACTACAGTAGAACTCCAATTATCCGAATCAATTGGGACCGGACCCCATCCGGATAATTGGATTTTTTCCAAAAAAGGGGTCTAAATGGGAGAAAATGGGAGAAAAAAACTTATTTTTAAATAAAAAGAGCTTTTAATTAATTAAATGAAAAGACAACACTTTTACATATTAAGCGTACTTATGCACGATATAGTACAATATGCACGTGTACCATACTGTAAATGAAAGTCATTGCTTGCTGAACATCTCAGTCAAAGTAAGCTGTTTGACTGTCAGGATCCGTTTTCAGGCAGCCAAGTCGTGCATTGTTTTGAAAATCGCAATACGTTTCCTCATAATTTTTTTTCTGAAATTCTGAAAGAGATTCAGATAATAGGAGTTTGGAAAATTGGAGTTCTACTGTACTCATTGTGTAACTAACTCGCCACACAGGCTCGGCCACACAGAATGCAAAGTGCCACAGTGGGCAGAAATCAAGGCGATCGTCACAATGTTCCATGATGGGGAAATGCCACATAGCGCATGATATCTTTGCCAACGATCCATTTGACAGGCAACATTTAGAAGTGCGCATTTCAGTTTTTTCACAGGTTTTGCCAAACTGATCACACGAAAAAAATGTAATTTTGTACAACTTCATCACTGCCCACTGCGATGAAGAATAGATCACCATGACAGATCGCCTTCTGTGTGACCGTTTTATTTTAATGTATTACAAAGATGGTTGCATCAGAGATCGCTGCCTGCTGTGACAGATCGCATTCTGAGTGGCCAAGCCTTTATCCATCTGCTATTGAAACGTTTCACAAGGGTAACCCCTTGCTTTTAGTGGTACCCTCAAAGATAGTGTCGTACAGTGAAGGTTCGTTACCCCTGAGCTTGATAGCACTTGCTTTTGGTTGGCAATATGCCATTTGGAGTGGTTCTTAAAGCGGGAGTCAGCTGTTTGAAGGCAGTTGTTTGTATCAAGGCTCAATCAGCTAATCATCAACTATTGCTTTCCAAGGCTGGTGATTGTCGGAAGTGAACAGTTTTATTTTTTGAAATAAACTTATCTGTTCATGTCCACAAGAAAACATTTAAACACAATTAAGATCGATTGCAACAAAGCCGGAAAAGCCTCTTAGATATAATTTGATAACAAAAAGCAAAGCAACTCTTAAACCCTTTTCCCGCCTATGGCAGTGTCGGGTACCTCTCTTGTCCCTCTGTCTGAACGAACACAAGGGTGGTCTATTGGACAGTGTTTTTCCACAGCCCTCCACTTTCGCCTATCTCCGACCAGGTCCCCATCCACCCAACACACAACCATGTCCTTGCGGACAACCCGCTTCCACGTCTCCTTTGGTCTCCCCTGACGCGGGTGCTTCCAACCACTTGCATTCCTGTAATGGACCTAACGAGCTAACGACGTCATCCACCCCCAGGCTACCTCTAATATACTTGTTTCTAATTCTATCAGCTCTCCACGCTCCACTCCCGTACCACAGCATTGACATCTTGGCTACTTGCATTCAATTTAGGTGGCTCTTCCTCACTGCCCAACACTCTCCCAATATAGCATAGCTGGCCTAACCACTGTCCTGTGCAACTTCCTTTTCAACTTGATTGGGACCCTCCTATCACACAGGAAGGATCCAATCTACATCAAGAAACAATAAATACATTAGGGAAATTCAATATTCACAACAGACAAAGAAGAGTACAATCATGTCGCCCCCCACTGTTAGAGAATCCAATTCAGTCAGACTGCACCCAAAATGGATATTGAGTTAATTTCAGTGTTTGGCGGCAAGGAAATGGTGACACTGCACAGTAGGCCATCAGCTTTACTCCTCATTTAATGAAAAATGTAGGGGAGACCCGGGCAAGATGACTAACGGCATAATTAGAGTCTCCTGATAGCTAGCAGCACCATAATGTAGGTATACTACTAACACACCCGGGAGCGGCGAGTTGCGTTGGACACACCAGTTCTCGTCTGATCACTGAAGTTAAGCAACGCAAGCCCAGTTAGTACTGACATGGGTGGTCGCTCGGGAAAGCTGGGTACTGCTAATACCCAATAATCGTCGCATTAGTGTAGTGTCTGTGCAGTATATGCATCTGAACTATACAGTGGACGGGTCTCTAATGACCTTGTAGTTGACGGGACCTTAAACTCCAACAAACAAACAAGGAGCAGACAGCGTATTACAGTAGAATTGGGTATGGCCTGGGTTAGCGGGGAGAGAAAATATATTCAAGGGCACTCTCGGGTTGATTTCTTTAAAACAGCATCAACTGAATTTCAGTAATATCTAAAAATCACTGGCATCCAAGTCTTACGTCAGCAGTCGCGGTTACGTCACAAATATGAGACAAGTTTAAGCACAGCAGCTACTTAACGCCAGCATACACAGCCTCTTGTGGCGGCCACACGTTGCAGACTGCGTGTGCGGACTGCGCGGCGCAAACACGGCGTTCGCAATGGAGCCGCAAGCTGCGGAGACGGCTGTATCTCGCTACTTGTGGTCGGTGTC
>JAAFCE010001036.1:9269495-9280839 GCA_013389805.1 Trigoniulus corallinus
CTCCTTTTTAGAGGATCTCCTACGATGTGTGTCGTAGGTTTTTTTTTCTCGTAGTTTGGTGGCCAATCTGTTTCATCAAGCTTGGTCAAAAAGTTTAGTTATTTGAGTATTTTCGTCCGGCCTCTCCGCTTTAACCTCCCCCTCTCCTTTATGTGGAAAAGAAAAAGTTATCGGCGTCAGCCAGGATCTAACCTGCGCTTTAACAACGTAGCACTAGTGCCGTTGTATGCTGAACGGTAGGTGGTATCATCCAATTCGACACGAGGAGGCGTGCTTGAAGCTTCCTCGTCAGGGTCCGAAAGGTTTCACCGACCTTGACCAGAATGGCACTTGAACGCCAAGAAATCACTGAAGTATTGTCACCTAAACTAGTGAGGCTACAAGCCGAAGTGATAACTTGATTGATAACTAACTACCCAGGGTTTGTCAGACTCGTGCTCCACTAGAGACTTACAGCGGCGAATTGCGTTCGACACGCCAGTTCTCGTCTGATCACTGAAGTTAAGCAGCGCAACCCCAGCTAGTACTGACATGGGTGGCCGTTTGGGGAAACTGGGTACTGCTAATACCGAAAAATCGTCGCATTAGGGTAGTGTCGAATCATTCTCTGCATAAGAACTATGCTGTGGACGGGGCTGCACTGACCTTGTAGTTGAAGGGCCCTAAAACACCAACAAACTAGACAGACTAGAGCAGTGGTCTTCGAACTTTGTCGACTCACAGCACCCTTAGAACTATAAGATGTTTTAGGGGAACCCCATCCCACCTTTAGAAAAGTATATCTGGCCGCTGCTAACGAATCGGCTGCGGATTTTTATTTTGACTGGCGGAACCCTAGGGTTCCACGGATACAGACGGCTCATGGAGCAGGCAAACCTAGGAGGCTGCCCAGGGCGACAAATTTCATAGGGCGGCCAAATTACCGAGGTACTTTTTTGCCATGCAGTCTATCGGTCATTTAAAATGTTTATAGTCCTGGGGTACCCAAACTTCTCTGATTGGTGGGGCTTTTTCTAAATGTTGGCAGAACCTTAGCAATGCAGTGGCACAAATGCCAAGGGCGTGAGGGACTCTCGGACAATTTAGAACTGCATTAAATTTAATGGAGGGGGGCGCGGCGATTGACCCACTTGCCTAGGGCGCCTGAAGCTCACGAGCCGGGCCTGTCCACGGAACACAGTTTGAAGACCGCTGGACAAGAGTAAGGGATAGCGTTGCGGGACGTTGTTGTCTGCGAAAGAAATTGGTTAATGGACCAATGAATGATTCATATTTTTTTTTGGTAATCTTTGCAGATAAATTTGAAATTGATTTTGGTGACTGGAAAGACGAAGGAATTCATTTTTAATAATAATGATTCGGCATCGGACATTGCTCAACATGTGTTCGACAACTGGCCAGAAGGTAAGTAGGAATGCCTGTCAACAGTATTTCAGTGGTCCGCATCAGACCTTTTCCAGATGACTACGTATTCCGTCATTCTTTCATTTGGGGGAAAAGGGAGAAGAAAGGGGTTTATCGACACCCCCATTCTTGCTCTCAAAGTGCTTAGGCTGAACCTCAAAGAAACTGAAATCTGCTGATGTTAGTGTCGGCTAAAAAGGTTTTACTGTCTTATGACTACCGACAGTCATAAGGTAATTTTCCGGAAGCGTCTGCCAAGAGGCATCACCAACAACTCTTAAAAATATAGCAGACATCCAGTGTGGATCCCTGAGCAAGGCAGTGTGCTTGGGCCCCTACGACAACCTCTCACAGGTCACTTGACACCCACAGATTAGCATGGGGTCACCGGTCAATTGCCCAGCGGGCCCATACGTTAAGACTGCACTGCAAACGCCAACGTGTGTTCTCTTGGTTCGCTACTGTTTGATTCCAGGATGGGACCAGTGTCTTGTTCCTATCGGTTCAAGAAGGGAAACCTTGGGACACGGTTGGCTGGCTAAAGCTGACACAGCCATCTGCAGTGGTTGCGTATAAAAATAATGTCTCTCCATTCCCAGGTAGGAGTGGTAGACCCTCAGTCGTCCTGGACTGGTTTTATGCAGTCTGTCATTGTTCCCTCCCCACTCGGTTGACCCTTCTCCCTTAAGACTGTTTGTTTCTGAGAATTAGTCGCCTTTGATAATGAAATGTCCAGACAGCATATTATGACGACATTCTGCGAAATTTCGAGATCACCGACGCTGATGAGATGGACGCGAGCATACTTCTTCTCCCCCTCCTTGGCATTTTATCTGAACTCCATTGACATTACCAAGAGCTTTTATTTATACGTGTTTATGTGTCTGTCAGAAGGTTTTTTTATAGTTGTTGAGCAAACCTCGTCAAACGCTTTGAATTACTTCTTTATGAAATGTGCGTCAAATATTTATGTCGCCGTCTGAAGAGGAGGGCGAACGGTAAATTTTTATCTCCGAGCTGAGGCTCATCTACTAAACCGCCACCCCCTCCATTCTGCTTTTTTTTTTTTTGGACTTTTAACTACTATTGAATGGCTGTCGTTGTTTGCCTCTGACTTTTCTAGTTAGGCAGGAGGGGAGAGGTGAGGGTTGATGTTGACGGTGACTCACAGAAGAGAGAGATTTTTTTTCGGGTCACGTTGAACCAATATTTGAAACACACCGACAAGCATTGTTCCTGGTTTTGATGTCGTCGTGGTTGATTTGTCAGATGGCGTTTGAAGGTGGAGGAGGTGGGAGATTTGTGGACGTGTCCTACTTGGAACCTCCCTCCCCTTCCCTACTTCTCAAGGAAACCATGCAAGGAAATTCACTTTTTTTTTACTAGTAATAATTAGATGGATATCATGTGCACATGATTCTTTCATTCACGACTTTAGGGTGTCCAGTCACTGGTGACACTCTTCGCACCCGCGAAGGACGGAAAGTAATGCATTTGAGGAAAGAAGAAAATATCAGACTCAGTAATGGGTGTGTTTGAACTCCAGAGGCAAGAGTGTTACCTAGGTTGGGTGCAGCCCGTGAAGATGACAGCGTTCTGAATTCTAAAACACAAGACCTCAGATATGATTTTAATTTCCGTCGGACGTATGATGATGCACTACCCCAGCTTGATTTTGTGCCCACGATGCCCTCCCCCATTCCCATCTCCACACGTCCTGCCTACATTTCCAGAGCAGAGCAGCCCCTTCTTACAAGAAGTGGAAGAGTTCAACCTTCTCGACTCTCTACGACTATAATTGTTGCTATTTTCAACTGTAGGTCGCCCGTACACGGACATGTCCGAATGACCTAGGAGGCTCGCGTTAACTCTCAATGAAAATGTGGCCTCTTTCGTACTCAACCCGTTACTCGAGACACAGTTACTAAAAATGTAAGACAGCCAACCTGCGTCCCAAGCACCTGGTATGCAAATTGTTTGCTCATCATCTGGTGTCTCTTAGATTTTTTTTTTCCTCTTCAGTTGAGTGCAGGCATACCCGCCGCGGTGGTGTAGTGGTTAGCACGCTCGGCAACTGCGCCAGTAGTTCTAGGTTCGATACTGGACCGTGGTGGGTGGGTCGACTTCTTTCGGGCAAGAGAGAAGCCGCGAGTGTGCCTTCTTTCGGATGAGAAGTAAAACCGAGGTCCCGTGTGGGTGAACGATGGCACTTGCACGTAAAAGAACCCTCTCTACTACGCAACGGGTAGATGAGGCAAAATTTCCAGGTGTAGGAGCTCGCCCCCCTGGCGTCGGTAGCATTCCCCAACGAACACTAGACCGACGATAAATAAGCGTAGGGGTGCAGCTTTGGCCGGCAACCGGCTGCAGAAAAAACTGTGACCAATATATCGCCCTGTGTCCATTCAAAGGGACAAATGGGTACCCGACCCTGCCATAGGCGGGAAAAGGGTTAGGAGTTGCTTTGCTTTTAGTTGAGTGCAGGACCCATTTGGTACCATTAGCACAGAGACCGAACTGTTAGACGACAGCTTATTTCTGGAGAGAATTTCTTCTACCAACCCCTTCCTCCAGGGGTGGGCATTTGGAATTTCGCCTTGGCCAGGATCGATCCTGCAAGCATGGACTAACTAGCCACGTTGCGCAGTCACTGAGCCACCGAGACGGACTCTTGTCAAGCCTTGACAAGGAAACTTTAATGTTCGACTTGTCGGATGAGAAGCAAAGACGGTGCCTACTATAATAAGACGTAGGTGCCAACTTGTCCTTCCACTGGCCTGCCAAAGTTCATCATTTTAGAGCTAGCTGAGCGGCCCACGTTCAAAAGCTTTCAACGAATGACTAATTACCTTACTCCCTTTCGTTTATTGTCGGTCATTCAACTCTGTTTGCTGTTTACTGACACCCAGCATTGAGAGGGAGGGGTCGGGGTGTGACACTAGGGTTTATCATGCTTGATTTTGAGGTGGTGTGTGTGTGTTCAGGTTCGATCCTCTGGCCGAGGTGACTGACTTCTAGCAGGCGAGAGGTGCCTTTCGTGGGAAGTAAAGTCGTGGTTCCGCTGCTTGGGAGAGAACCTGTAGAGAGCCCTGGGTAAAGGATCTCGTCTTCCCCATCCCCACCAAGAATTGTAAGGCCGAAGTTAAATATAACCAAACAGGTGATAACCCATTTGGGATGGAAGGGGTACTTGAGTTTTTTTTTCTGCTATTCGGCCTAAAGAACCGCCTTCCTCATTCATCTTTGCCACGATTGAACCCGCGTACCTCACATTTGGTGGTTTCCTGCAGTTACTCAGTTACCCCCTACGTCAGTAATAATCGGATTAAATTTTTTTTAACAAATTCTGTTGCGGCCGTGAAATGACCATTGTATTCGAGATGTAAAAGGTACCCCTTTTTTGCAAATTTTTTTTAATACAAAATTGTAAGTGGGATCGACTGTTTTGGTCCCTTTCCTCTTCCCCTTGTTTTGCTTATCCCCTTCTGCTGTCGCTCTCACCTCCCCCCTTTTTTAAGGTGAATGGCTTTGTTTCCAATTATAATTGTGTGTGCGTGTCTGCATTGCAGCCATCATTTTTAGAGGATAATGTATATTGTCACGTCCTGGCCCTCCCCCTCCTTTCTTCTTTGCACCTTGATAGCCCCCCCCCCCCCCCCCCCCCCCCCCCCCCCCCGCACATACCCTGCCTGTTATTTCTTTTAATGTATTTTTTTCTTGTTTGCAGAGTGGGCCGAAGAAGCTGTATCTAAAGCAGAGATTCTCCGGTTGATATATCAAGGAAGGTTCCTCCATGGTAACGTCACTTTAGGAGGTAAATCACACTAATATTTGTTTTTCTCTTGAGTGGTTACGTTGTTGCTACTTAGCCCCCCCCCCCCTTTCTTCTTCCTCCTTGTCTTATCCTCTCACTAGGACCACTTCTTCTGCTTCTTCCCTGTTATCTCATGTTTAGATATATAATACATTATTTGTTTCTTTCCTAGCAGTAATTTTGGGCCAAAAAAATTTAATCGCTTACACAAGGTTTTTATTTTTTTCTTTCTCCTTGGTGTTAATCTATCTCTTTAACGAAATTTTTTTTAGATAGCGTTAAGAGGAAGATGATACCTTGAGGATGGTTTTTTTGGTTGTACCCGGGCTCGTTTTCTCTCTTGTCTTTCCCCTGCCTCCCCCTCTCTCGCCTTTTTTTTTTCTCTTGAGTTTGTAGCAACACTTATCACAACCGTTGCAGCTGATAGTTGTTTTATTTTTCGCTAACAAGTTTCTGTTTACTATTGCACGATTTCAATTATATCATATTCCCACACAACATTGATAACAGGTTAATTATATACAGTGAAATGTCGATTACATCTCGGCAGAGGAGGAGGAAGGGAAAGGTAAAACTGGATAGGGACGAGAAGAAGCCCTGCAGCCAAATTTCTGATGAGGATTTGCTAGAAAACGAACGCCTGGCAACCTGGAATTGAACTCTTCTACCTACACATATCCTTTATGTCCTTAATCGGGGTCATCCTCCTTCTTGTGTTCTTCCTAGTCATTCCATTCATGTATCTCTCCCCTCCAACGGTCAAGTACCCCCTTTGCGTTGGACACACCAGTTCTCGTCTGATGCACTGAAGTTAAGCAGCGCAACCCCAGCTAGTACTGACTTGGGTGGCCGCTTGGGAAAACTGGTTACTGCTAATACCCAAAAATCGTCGCATTAGTGTAGTTTCTGTTCAATCTCTGCATAAGAACTATGCTGTGGACGGGGCTCTAATGACCTTGTAGTTGAAGGGCCCTAAAACACCAACAAGCCCCTTTGTGTCCTCTTTTACTGGCTTTTCTGAATTGTCCAGTATCAAGGCTCCATATAGCTCACTTTGTTGGATGTTGGCTGCTAGTTCGACTTCCCTCGCTGCAAGGGTGACCGTAGGATGTAGCATCTTAAAATTAGTGGTCTCCGAATTATTAGGGGATGGAAATCCCTTTTCCCCCTGATATCACTCGAAGTGTAGATGTGATCCAGTTGGGCTCAATTCAGTCCTCCTGACCCATTGTTAGTCCCAGCCGCGGAGGCTGCCAAGTGATTTATGGGTCTCTGTATTTAAAATTGTATCAATCTCTTGCGCGCATGCTCCTTGCAGCATGTGCCATTGAACTATTGATACTCGCTTACAGTCTCAAGTTCGGGAACATGACTACTAACTATTTCTAGGCACGTTACATGTGATAGCCAATTTATTTTTTCATTATCAAAAGTATGGTATTGGGGAGAGCAATCAGCAGAGAAATTCTAGGGTAATCGTTTACTAATCCTTTGATACCATTGATCTCTGTGCAACCTCCTCCTTTATTGTGTATCGGTTGACTGTTAGTTTTAGATTGTTATATGATTACCATCCGAAACATCTTTCACTTTCATTGTTATTATGGAATTTCGTAATTAAGTTTGGCAATGAGCCGTGCCTGATGTTTGGTTCGTAAGAGGCCATGCTCTTTTGAACTTGTTGAGAGGCCAACCTCTGGATGCCATTTTCTTCAAGTTGTTGAGCTTCTTTCTCGTTGTGCGTTCCCTCGTTGTTTGATTTATGATGACGTGCTTTGATTTGTTGCTACACTTTAATTTTGATTAATGATTTCAGTCGTTGTTAGATCGTTTTTTTTTTGTTGAGTATCATCTTGCTGATTCCTTTTCTCTTTTCAGCTCTAGGTTTACCGTCTGGTAAGACCACTGTGATGCACCTAGTTCCTCGTGAAAATCTACCTGAGCCAAATTCTCAAGGTTAGTAGAAAAGAGAGCGTATGATGTTGGAAGGCTTAACTTTGAATATTAAAGAAGAGGAGAAGAAGAAGAAGAAATTCGGGGTTTTTAAATTTGTGCTTTCTGGTTTTGGAGAACAAGTTTGTCCTTGCTGCCTTTGTCGTGAAGTTGAAAAGTTCATTGCAAGTTAGGATAAGAATCGTGTTGTTACTCTGTTGTACTTCCTCCTCCTGTATTCTTGTAGATTGGAATGATTAACGGTGGTGACCATTTGCGCAAGTGCGTGGGCTTTTTGAGGCTGGTTCAAGTGCAGTGCTGAGGAGAAGGAGGAGGAAGAAGACAGATATCTATTGACCCTGTTTCCTTGCCATTTTTTCCCCTTATCTTCACCTACTTCTTTACCTTATCAGTTAAGTTATTGTTGTTAATCATAATCAGTCACCTGTTAACTCTGGAAGCTGAACGACCTTCTGTAGGCTATTTCTTATGTCTCCCGTTCCACGAAATTGAGTCTTGGTACGTCGCTTTGTCAGAGGTATAGTCATCCTGGCCCATTTGCTGCACAGGTCGGAAGCAGAAAAAATTCGTAATCCCTACCCCTCCTTACAGTCAAATATCGGACCATTTTCAGTTACTATGTTGTTACCGTTACGCAACGCATGGTTCAGTGTTCGATTTACGTACAGATAATTAGGCTCGGTCCTAGGACCTTCATGGGACCTGGTGTCATTTCAAACTGAATTTTGAGTCCGAAACTGTCGTTTATTTCTATATTTGCTAGTTCCTAGTTGGCGTATCACATACCATAAGAGCCCTCGGTATATAGCAGTTGATTTCGGCTTATGGGGCCCTTTCTTTAGAAGTCCCTTTTTTTTTTACGTTCGGCCTAGGGCTCATAAAAACCTTAATTCAGTACTGCACATATGCGCTTCTATTCAAAGTCAATGGCTTCTTATCAGATGACGGAATGATAAACATTGACGTACCAATTTTTCAGTAGACCTCGATTATAACCCGGGTTACTAACGTCGCACCCTGGGTGTCACCCTGTCCTATATCAGATAGAAAGTCATCTACCTCTAAACCAGGAACTGACCTACATTGATATATGTATAGAAAGGTTCAGGTGATAATAAATTTAATTATCAACTACTTTGTTATAGTGTTTAATAAATAAAGAACTCTTTGATTCTCAGGTGTGCATATTTGATTTGATTTTGTATTTTTTTGCAGACCAACGACAGAAGAGTAAAAATGGCAGTAATGGGTGTTGTAGCTCAAGTTGTTCCATACTATAGAAGGCAGAAGGATGCTTGTGGAAGACGAAGATGATGCTAAAAACTACTATTCTTGTCACTTGCACCCATACTGCATCCACTGTAAATAGATGTAAATCCAATACGGTACCAGTGGCGATCTAGAAGACAATGGTCGCTGCTGTTCCACATTAACAAAAATGTAGACAAATATGAAGAATGCAGTTACTCACTGTCCGCGCGTTCTGAGTTATGGGATCATCAAAAGAATTCCCCGTGAATCATCGTCGCCGGACTGCCGCCGCTGGTTGTGGACTACGATGGAGAAGCCAAAATTTCCAATTTACGATTCCGCACTCCTCGAGTCGTGGCTACTACTTCTACCACCACCACCACCACCACAACAACCACTGAAAGGGACCGACAGCGAGCAACTACTCTCTTGTCTCGACCAATTGGTCATCGTGCCCTGTGACGAGAACTGAATTTCTTGCAATTGGTCAGCAGCAGCAGCTGTAATCTTAGTAGTGTCGTTATCGCCGCCGCCCCCACCACCACCACCACCACCTCTGATCTTGTATCCAACTGTTTGGTAACTATTCTGCAACAAGATCTCGGACATATTAATTTAGTTTTTTTTGCCATTGGTGATGATGAGAGGGGTGTTTGGTGCAACTGCTTCATCTTTTTCCTTGGAGAGAAGTCACAGGAGATTTGATGCAATTATCTGTTGCTCTCTCTCTTTTGGATTCAAGAATTGACCAGTGTGTTTTGTGGCAGATGTGACCACTCAAGTGCTGAAACTGAAATGTGGTGGTTGCCAGGGAATGGTGTGCCAATGTGAATGACCAAAGTAGAATATTGGACAGGATTTGGTGTGGTCTTGGCCACTAATGGCGCTCGCTCTTTCTCTGTTTCTCTCATCCCCTCTCTCTTTTTCTGTTTGTCCTACTATATCTCTCTGTCCTCTTCACGATCATGTTTAATTTACAAGAATTTTTAATGATTGTGTCTTCTTCCTGTCTGGAACAGGACTTTGTTGTCTAGCGATGTCGTTTGCCGTTGGAAGTTGTATGGCTTATCACACAGTAGTCTTCTCAGAGCACGTCGTACTGGAGTGGAGTGACAAATAAATTGCTAAGTATGCTGTCCTGGAAGCATTGTCTATTATTAATTAATTAATTATATTTGTTGCGGTTTTATTTCCCTCTCCTCCTACTCCTTGAGAAGAAGCAGAGTTTGTCTGCGAGAGAAGTGGTCAAGAAGTCATGCCTAAGGTCATTCATTGTGAGATTTGGAGAAGAGGAGAATGATAATTGCGACTGGACTGTGTCTTATACTTAAAAGAGGTGAATGAAATGCCTTTGTTTTATCCATTGGAATAGTTGTCAGAAAGTTATCAGCATGCTTGTATCCAATTGTCAGATGCCATGTTAATAAACTCTTGTCATGGTGACGTCTTGCAATAATGTGACTCTCTGATAATTGATGACATGTTTTTATATTGTTGGACACATGTGTTGAGATTTATCATCTTCTTGTCCATCAGGATCGTGTTATGTGCTGCAGCGTTCTGTTGTTAGAACTGGCAAGTTGTGATGATGGACTTTGCTGAATTTTTACAGAGAGAGAGAGAGAGAGAGATACATTGTTTGAAAATATAAAGGATTTGAGTGTTTTTTCCTCTTTTAGATCATCACCGTCTTCTTCTTCTTCTTCTTGTACTGCTGCTGCTACCGCGCCTTGTGTGCACTGATTGGTCACAGAAATATGTGTCTGGGGGTCACAGATATGTGTGTGTGTCTCTCTCTCCCTAGGGTCTGAATTCCAGATTTGTGATCGTTGTTAAGTTGATTTAATTTTTGGTTTGTATGTATTGTTGTCTTACACCAGAACCGCACCTCCTCAACCGTCTGAATAGGAGGTCCTGGAGAAGAGGGTAGACTAATGTCTTTATTCAGCATACTATCATCAGTCACATAACGAGGAAAAAGCACTGATTTAATTTCTAGAAGACTTTGTTGTTGTGAGAAAAAAGACTTGATTATTGTCACGCCGCGCCACCCAAATTGAGACTTGAGTTAAACTCCTGGTTTGATTGCCATCGACTTGTGCGAAAATGATTTCTGTACATTCTGCCATTTTACTAACCTGTTCACTTTACTTTTTAGCCAGTCGTCACCACAACCCCACATCCCGAGCCCTACCTCCCTCTCTTTCCGACTTCTGTGAACAATAAAAGGCCTAAAATTGAAGACAAGTAACCATTCTTTTACTCGTGGAAGATTCTTTTCTTCAAGAATTTTATCGTGAAAAGCACTGGACGTGAAGCTGTCGGGGCGTGTTGAAGCGAGTGCACAATGTCACTGTTGTACGTGAAAAAAGCGCTTTCAACAGCATCATGCCTATGGCAGGGTCGGGTACAGAATCTTGACCCATGAGTGATCTGCTGGGCAATATTTGTATGCAGCCAGTTGTCATCATCATGCTGCAACTTCTATGCTTATTTATCGTCTAGTGTCCAACCTACGCTAGAGGGCGAGCTCTCCTACACCTGGAACTTGGTTCAAGGTGAGTTGGCTTTGAGTGCGCCTTTCTTCGGATGGGAAGTAAAGCCGGTGCCCTATCGTGTGGTGTACGATGTCTTTTGCACGTAGAAGAACCCTCTTCGCTGTGCAACGGGTAGCTGAGGCAAAATTCCCAGGTGTAAGATCTCCCCCTCTGGTGTCGGTGGAGTGCTCCAACGAACATTAGGCTTGCAGCACTGTTGCTACCCTGTTGCTCTAGCAACAGGGATTGCAGCTTTGTTCGACAGCCGGCTGTATCAAAATACCGCCCAACGGATCGGAGGGACTGTACCCGATCCCGCCATAGGCGGGAAAGACGCCGACACCGACCACAAGTAGCGAGATACAGCCGTCTCCGCAGCTTGCGG
>JAAFCE010001036.1:9280939-9292334 GCA_013389805.1 Trigoniulus corallinus
CCGCAAGCTGCGGAGACGGCTGTATCTCGCTACTTGTGGTCGGTGTCGGCGTCTTTCCCGCCTATGGCGGGATCGGGTACAGTCCCTCCGATCTGTTGGACGGTATTTTGATACAGCCGGCTGTCGAACAAGGCTGCAATCCCTGTTGCTCTAGCAACAGGGATCCATTGTCTTCTAGAGCAACAGGGTAGCAACAGTGCTGCAAGCCTAATGTTCGTTGGAGCACTCCACCGACACCAGAGGGGGGAGATCTTACACCTGGGAATTTTGCCTCAGCTACCCGTTTCACAGCGAAGAGGGTTCTTCTACGTGCAAAAGACATCGTACACCACACGATAGGGCACCGGCTTTACTTCCCATCCGAAGAAAGGCGCACTCAAAGCCTCTCTCTCGCCAGAAAGAAGCCAACTCACCTTGAACCAAGTTCCAGGTGTAGGAGAGCTCGCCCTCTAGCGTAGGTTGGACACTAGACGATAAATAAGCATAGAAGTTGCAGCATGATGATGACAACTGGCTGCATACAAATATTGCCCAGCAGATCACTCATGGGTCAAGATTCTGTACCCGACCCTGCCATAGGCATGATGCTGTTGAAAGCGCTTTTTTTCACGTACAACAGTGACATTGTGCACTCGCTTCAACACGCCCCGACAGCTTCACGTCCAGTGCTTTTCACGATAAAATTCTTGAAGAAAAGAATCTTCCACGAGTAAAAGAATGGTTACTTGTCTTCAATTTTAGGCCTTTTATTGTTCACAGAAGTCGGAAAGAGAGGGAGGTAGGGCTCGGGATGTGGGGTTGTGGTGACGACTGGCTAAAAAGTAAAGTGAACAGGTTAGTAAAATGGCAGAATGTACAGAAATCATTTTCGCACAAGTCGATAGCAATCAAACCAGGAGTTTAACTCAAGTCTCAATTTGGGTGGAGCGGCGTGACAATAATCAAGTCTTTTTTCTCACAACAACAAAGTCTTCTAGAAATTAAATCAGTGCTTTTTCCTCGTTATGTGACTGATGATAGTATGCTGAATAAAGACATTAGTCTACCCTCTTCTCCAGGACCTCCTATTCAGACGGTTGAGGAGGTGCGGTTCTGGTGTAAGACAACAATACATACAAACCAAAAATTAAATCAACTTAACAACGATCACAAATCTGGAATTCAGACCCTAGGGAGAGAGAGACACACACACACACACATATCTGTGACCCCCAGACACATAGTTCTGTGACCAATCAGTGCACACAAGGCGCGGTAGCAGCAGCAGTACAAGAAGAAGAAGAAGAAGGTGATGATCTAAAAGAGGAAAAAACACTCAAATCCTTTATATTTTCAAACAATGTATCTCTCTCTCTCTCTCTCTCTGTAAAAATTCAGCAAAGTCCATCATCACAACTTGCCAGTTCTAACAACAGAACGCTGCAGCACATAACACGATCCTGATGGACAAGAAGATGATAAATCTCAACACATGTGTCCAACAATATAAAAACATGTCATCAATTATCAGAGAGTCACATTATTGCAAGACGTCACCATGACAAGAGTTTATTAACATGGCATCTGACAATTGGATACAAGCATGCTGATAACTTTCTGACAACTATTCCAATGGATAAAACAAAGGCATTTCATTCACCTCTTTTAAGTATAAGACACAGTCCAGTCGCAATTATCATTCTCCTCTTCTCCAAATCTCACAATGAATGACCTTAGGCATGACTTCTTGACCACTTCTCTCACAGACAAACTCTGCTTCTTCTCAAGGAGTAGGAGGAGAGGGAAATAAAACCGCAACAAATATAATTAATTAATTAATAATAGACAATGCTTCCAGGACAGCATACTTAGCAATTTATTTGTCACTCCACTCCAGTACGACGTGCTCTGAGAAGACTACTGTGTGATAAGCCATACAACTTCCAACGGCAAACGACATCGCTAGACAACAAAGTCCTGTTCCAGACAGGAAGAAGACACAATCATTAAAAATTCTTGTAAATTAAACATGATCGTGAAGAGGACAGAGAGATATAGTAGGACAAACAGAAAAAGAGAGAGGGGATGAGAGAAACAGAGAAAGAGCGAGCGCCATTAGTGGCCAAGACCACACCAAATCCTGTCCAATATTCTACTTTGGTCATTCACATTGGCACACCATTCCCTGGCAACCACCACATTTCAGTTTCAGCACTTGAGTGGTCACATCTGCCACAAAACACACTGGTCAATTCTTGAATCCAAAAGAGAGAGAGCAACAGATAATTGCATCAAATCTGTGACTTCTCTCCAAGGAAAAAGATGAAGCAGTTGCACCAAACACCCCTCTCATCATCACCAATGGCAAAAAAAAACTAAATTAATATGTCCGAGATCTTGTTGCAGAATAGTTACCAAACAGTTGGATACAAGATCAGAGGTGGTGGTGGTGGTGGTGGGGGCGGCGGCGATAACGACACTACTAAGATTACAGCTGCTGCTGCTGACCAATTGCAAGAAATTCAGTTCTCGTCACAGGGCACGATGACCAATTGGTCGAGACAAGAGAGTAGTTGCTCGCTGTCGGTCCCTTTCAGTGGTTGTTGTTGTGGTGGTGGTGGTGGTAGAAGTAGTAGCCACGACTCGAGGAGTGCGGAATCGTAAATTGGAAATTTTGGCTTCTCCATCGTAGTCCACAACCAGCGGCGGCAGTCCGGCGACGATGATTCACGGGGAATTCTTTTGATGATCCCATAACTCAGAACGCGCGGACAGTGAGTAACTGCATTCTTCATATTTGTCTACATTTTTGTTAATGTGGAACAGCAGCGACCATTGTCTTCTAGATCGCCACTGGTACCGTATTGGATTTACATCTATTTACAGTGGATGCAGTATGGGTGCAAGTGACAAGAATAGTAGTTTTTAGCATCATCTTCGTCTTCCACAAGCATCCTTCTGCCTTCTATAGTATGGAACAACTTGAGCTACAACACCCATTACTGCCATTTTTACTCTTCTGTCGTTGGTCTGCAAAAAAATACAAAATCAAATCAAATATGCACACCTGAGAATCAAAGAGTTCTTTATTTATTAAACACTATAACAAAGTAGTTGATAATTAAATTTATTATCACCTGAACCTTTCTATACATATATCAATGTAGGTCAGTTCCTGGTTTAGAGGTAGATGACTTTCTATCTGATATAGGACAGGGTGACACCCAGGGTGCGACGTTAGTAACCCGGGTTATAATCGAGGTCTACTGAAAAATTGGTACGTCAATGTTTATCATTCCGTCATCTGATAAGAAGCCATTGACTTTGAATAGAAGCGCATATGTGCAGTACTGAATTAAGGTTTTTATGAGCCCTAGGCCGAACGTAAAAAAAAAAGGGACTTCTAAAGAAAGGGCCCCATAAGCCGAAATCAACTGCTATATACCGAGGGCTCTTATGGTATGTGATACGCCAACTAGGAACTAGCAAATATAGAAATAAACGACAGTTTCGGACTCAAAATTGAGTATGAAATGACACCAGGTACCATGAAGGTCCTAGGACCGTGCCTAATTATCTGTACGTAAATCGAACACTGAACCATGCGTCGCGTAACGGTAACAACATAGTAACTGAAAATGGTCCGATATTTGACTGTAAGGAGGGGTAGGGATTACGAATTTTTTCTGCTTCCGACCTGTGCAGCAAATGGGCCAGGATGACCATACCTCTGACAAAGCGACGTAATAAGACTCAATTTCGTGGAACGGGAGACATAAGAAATAGCCTACAGAAGGTCGTTCAGCTTCCAGAGTTAACAGGTGACTGATTATGATTAACAACAATAACTTAACTGATAAGGTAAAGAAGTAGGTGAAGATAAGGGGAAAAAATGGCAAGGAAACAGGGTCAATAGATATCTGTCTTCTTCCTCCTCCTTCTCCTCAGCACTGCACTTGAACCAGCCTCAAAAAGCCCACGCACTTGCGCAAATGGTCACCACCGTTAATCATTCCAATCTACAAGAATACAGGAGGAGGAAGTACAACAGAGTAACAACACGATTCTTATCCTAACTTGCAATGAACTTTTCAACTTCACGACAAAGGCAGCAAGGACAAACTTGTTCTCCAAAACCAGAAAGCACAAATTTAAAAACCCCGAATTTCTTCTTCTTCTTCTCCTCTTCTTTAATATTCAAAGTTAAGCCTTCCAACATCATACGCTCTCTTTTCTACTAACCTTGAGAATTTGGCTCAGGTAGATTTTCACGAGGAACTAGGTGCATCACAGTGGTCTTACCAGACGGTAAACCTAGAGCTGAAAAGAGAAAAGGAATCAGCAAGATGATACTCAACAAAAAAAAACGATCTAACAGCGACTGAAATCATTAATCAAAATTAAAGTGGAGCAACAAATCAAAGCACGTCATCATAAATCAAACAACGAGGGAACGCACAACGAGAAAGAAGCTCAACAACTTGAAGAAAATGGCATCCAGAGGTTGGCCTCTCAACAAGTTCAAAAGAGCATGGCCTCTTACGAACCAAACATCAGGCACGGCTCATTGCCAAACTTAATTACGAAATTCCATAATAACAATGAAAGTGAAAGATGTTTCGGATGGTAATCATATAACAATCTAAAACTAACAGTCAACCGATACACAATAAAGGAGGAGGTTGCACAGAGATCAATGGTATAAAAGGATTAGTAAACGATTACCCCTAGAATTTCTCTGCTGATTGCTCTCCCCAATACCATACTTTTGATAATGAAAAAATAAATTGGCTATCACATGTAACGTGCCTAGAAATAGTTAGTAGTCATGTTCCCGAACTTGAGACTGTAAGCGAGTATCAATAGTTCAATGGCACATGCTGCAAGGAGCATGCGCGCAAGAGATTGATACAATTTTAAAAACAGAGACCCATAAATCACTTGGCAGCCTCCGCGGCTGGGACTAACAATGGGTCAGGAGGACTGAATTGAGCCTCAACTGGATCACATCTACACTTCGAGTGATATCAGGGGGAAAAGGGATTTCCATCCCCTAATAATTCGGAGACCACTAATTTTAAGATGCTACATCCTACGGTCACCCTTGCAGCGAGGGAAGTCGAACTAGCAGCCAACATCCAACAAAGTGAGCTATATGGGGCCTTGATACTGGACAATTCAGAAAAGCCAGTAAAAGAGGACACAAAGGGGCTTGTTGGTGTTTTAGGGCCCTTCAACTACAAGGTCATTAGAGCCCCGTCCACAGCATAGTTCTTATGCAGAGATTGAACAGAAACTACACTAATGCGACGATTTTTGGGTATTAGCAGTAACCAGTTTTCCCAAGCGGCCACCCAAGTCAGTACTAGCTGGGGTTGCGCTGCTTAACTTCAGTGCATCAGACGAGAACTGGTGTGTCCAACGCAAAGGGGGTACTTGACCGTTGGAGGGGAGAGATACATGAATGGAATGACTAGGAAGAACACAAGAAGGAGGATGACCCCGATTAAGGACATAAAGGATATGTGTAGGTAGAAGAGTTCAATTCCAGGTTGCCAGGCGTTCGTTTTCTAGCAAATCCTCATCAGAAATTTGGCTGCAGGGCTTCTTCTCGTCCCTATCCAGTTTTACCTTTCCCTTCCTCCTCCTCTGCCGAGATGTAATCGACATTTCACTGTATATAATTAACCTGTTATCAATGTTGTGTGGGAATATGATATAATTGAAATCGTGCAATAGTAAACAGAAACTTGTTAGCGAAAAATAAAACAACTATCAGCTGCAACGGTTGTGATAAGTGTTGCTACAAACTCAAGAGAAAAAAAAAAGGCGAGAGAGGGGGAGGCAGGGGAAAGACAAGAGAGAAAACGAGCCCGGGTACAACCAAAAAAACCATCCTCAAGGTATCATCTTCCTCTTAACGCTATCTAAAAAAAATTTCGTTAAAGAGATAGATTAACACCAAGGAGAAAGAAAAAAATAAAAACCTTGTGTAAGCGATTAAATTTTTTTGGCCCAAAATTACTGCTAGGAAAGAAACAAATAATGTATTATATATCTAAACATGAGATAACAGGGAAGAAGCAGAAGAAGTGGTCCTAGTGAGAGGATAAGACAAGGAGGAAGAAGAAAGGGGGGGGGGGGCTAAGTAGCAACAACGTAACCACTCAAGAGAAAAACAAATATTAGTGTGATTTACCTCCTAAAGTGACGTTACCATGGAGGAACCTTCCTTGATATATCAACCGGAGAATCTCTGCTTTAGATACAGCTTCTTCGGCCCACTCTGCAAACAAGAAAAAAATACATTAAAAGAAATAACAGGCAGGGTATGTGCGGGGGGGGGGGGGGGGGGGGGGGGGGGGGGGGGCTATCAAGGTGCAAAGAAGAAAGGAGGGGGAGGGCCAGGACGTGACAATATACATTATCCTCTAAAAATGATGGCTGCAATGCAGACACGCACACACAATTATAATTGGAAACAAAGCCATTCACCTTAAAAAAGGGGGGAGGTGAGAGCGACAGCAGAAGGGGATAAGCAAAACAAGGGGAAGAGGAAAGGGACCAAAACAGTCGATCCCACTTACAATTTTGTATTAAAAAAAATTTGCAAAAAAGGGGTACCTTTTACATCTCGAATACAATGGTCATTTCACGGCCGCAACAGAATTTGTTAAAAAAAATTTAATCCGATTATTACTGACGTAGGGGGTAACTGAGTAACTGCAGGAAACCACCAAATGTGAGGTATGCGGGTTCAATCGTGGCAAAGATGAATGAGGAAGGCGGTTCTTTAGGCCGAATGGCAGAAAAAAAACCTCAAGTACCCCTTCAATCCCAAATGAGTTATCACCTGTTTGGTTATTTAACTTCAGCCTTACAATTCTTGGTGGGGATGGGGAAGACGAGATCCTTTACCCAGGGCTCTCTACAGGTTCTCTCCCAAGCAACGGAACCACGACTTTACTTCCCACGAAAGGCACCTCTCGCCTGCTAGAAGTCAGTCACCTCGGCCAGAGGATCGAACCTGAACACACACACACCACCTCAAAATCAAGCATGATAAACCCTAGTGTCACACCCCGACCCCTCCCTCTCAATGCTGGGTGTCAGTAAACAGCAAACAGAGTTGAATGACCGACAATAAACGAAAGGGAGTAAGGTAATTAGTCATTCGTTGAAAGCTTTTGAACGTGGGCCGCTCAGCTAGCTCTAAAATGATGAACTCTGACAGGCCAGTGGAAGGACAAGTTGGCACCTACGTCTTATTATAGTAGGCACCGTCTTTGCTTCTCATCCGACAAGTCGAACATTAAAGTTTCCTTGTCAAGGCTTGACAAGAGTCCGTCTCGGTGGCTCAGTGACTGCGCAACGTGGCTAGTTAGTCCATGCTTGCAGGATCGATCCTGGCCAAGGCGAAATTCCAAATGCCCACCCCTGGAGGAAGGGGTTGGTAGAAGAAATTCTCTCCAGAAATAAGCTGTCGTCTAACAGTTCGGTCTCTGTGCTAATGGTACCAAATGGGTCCTGCACTCAACTAAAAGCAAAGCAACTCCTAACCCTTTTCCCGCCTATGGCAGGGTCGGGTACCCATTTGTCCCTTTGAATGGACACAGGGCGATATATTGGTCACAGTTTTTTCTGCAGCCGGTTGCCGGCCAAAGCTGCACCCCTACGCTTATTTATCGTCGGTCTAGTGTTCGTTGGGGAATGCTACCGACGCCAGGGGGGCGAGCTCCTACACCTGGAAATTTTGCCTCATCTACCCGTTGCGTAGTAGAGAGGGTTCTTTTACGTGCAAGTGCCATCGTTCACCCACACGGGACCTCGGTTTTACTTCTCATCCGAAAGAAGGCACACTCGCGGCTTCTCTCTTGCCCGAAAGAAGTCGACCCACCCACCACGGTCCAGTATCGAACCTAGAACTACTGGCGCAGTTGCCGAGCGTGCTAACCACTACACCACCGCGGCGGGTATGCCTGCACTCAACTGAAGAGGAAAAAAAAAATCTAAGAGACACCAGATGATGAGCAAACAATTTGCATACCAGGTGCTTGGGACGCAGGTTGGCTGTCTTACATTTTTAGTAACTGTGTCTCGAGTAACGGGTTGAGTACGAAAGAGGCCACATTTTCATTAAGAGTTAACGTGAGCCTCCTAGGTCATTCGGACATGTCCGTGTACGGGCGACCTACAGTTGAAAATAGCAACAATTATAGTCGTAGAGAGTCGAGAAGGTTGAACTCTTCCACTTCTTGTCAGAAGGGGCTGCTCTGCTCTGGAAATGTAGGCAGGACGTGTGGAGATGGGAATGGGGGAGGGCATCGTGGGCACACAATCAAGCTAGGGTAGTGCATCATCATACGTCCGACGGAAATTAAAATCATATCTGAGGGTCTTGTGTTTTAGAATTCAGAACGCTGTCATCTTTACGGGCTGCACCCAACCTAGGTAACACTCTTGCCTCTGGAGTTCAAACACACCCATTACTGAGTCTGATATTTTCTTCATTCCTCAAATGCTTTACTTTCCGTCCTGCGCGGGTGCGAAGAGTGTCACCAGTGACTGGACACCCTAAAGTCGTGAATGAAAGAATCATGTGCACATGATATCCATCTAATTATTACAAATAAAAAAAGAGTGAATTTCCTTGCATGGTTTCCTTGAGAAGTAGGGAAGGGGAGGGAGGTTCCAAGTAGGACACGTCCACAAATCTCCCACCTCCTCCACCTTCAAACGCCATCTGACAAATCAACCACGACGACATCAAAACCAGGAACAATGCTTGTCGGTGTGTTTCAAATATTGGTTCAACGTGACCCGAAAAAAATCTCTCTCTTCTGTGAGTCACCGTCAACATCAACCCTCACCTCTCCCCTCCTGCCTAACTAGAAAAGTCAGAGGCAAACAACGACAGCCATTCAATAGTAGTTAAAAGTCCAAAAAAAAAGCAGAATGGAGGGGGTGGCGGTTTAGTAGATGAGCCTCAGCTCGGAGATAAAAATTTACCGTTCGCCCTCCTCTTCAGACGGCGACATAAATATTTGACGCACATTTCATAAAGAAGTAATTCAAAGCGTTTGACGAGGTTTGCTCAACAACTATAAAAAAACCTTCTGACAGACACATAAACACGTATAAATAAAAGCTCTTGGTAATGTCAATGGAGTTCAGATAAAATCCCAAGGAGGGGGAGAAGAAGTATGCTCACGTCCATCTCATCAGCGTCGGTGATCTCGAAATTTCGCAGAATGTCGTCATAATATGCTGTCTGGACATTTCATTATCAAAGGCGACTAATTCTCAGAAACAAACAGTCTTAAGGGAGAAGGGTCAACCGAGTGGGGAGGGAACAATGACAGACTGCATAAAACCAGTCCAGGAAGACTGAGGGTCTACCACTCCTACCTGGGAATGGAGAGACATTATTTTTATACGCAACCACTGCAGATGACTGTGTCAGCTTTAGCCAGCCAACCGTGTCCCAAGGTTTCCCTTCTTGAACCGATAGGAACAAGACACTGGTCCCAATCCTGGAATCAAACAGTAGCGAACCAAGAGAACACACGTTGGCGTTTGCAGTGCAGTCTTAACGTATGGGCCAGCTGGGCAATTGACCGGTGACCCCATGCTAATCTGTGGGTGTCAAGTGACCTGTGAGTGGTTGTCGTAGGGGCCCCAGCACACTGCTTTGCTTAGGGATCCACACTGGATGTCTGCTATATTTTTAAGAGTTGTTGGTGATGCCTCTCGGCAGACGCTTCCGGAAAATTACCTTATGACTGTCGGTAGTCATAAGACAGTAAAACCTTTTTAGCCGACACTAACATCAGCAGATTTCCGTTTCTTTGAGGTTCAGCCTAAGCACTTTGAGAGCAAGAATGGGGGTGTCGATAAACCCCTTTCTTCTCCCTTTTCCCCCAAATGAAAGAATGACGGAATACGTAGTCATCTGGAAAAGGTCTGATGCGGACCACTGAAATACTGTTGACAGGCATTCCTACTTACCTTCTGGCCAGTTGTCGAACACATGTTGAGCAATGTCCGATGCCGAATCATTATTATTAAAAATGAATTCCTTCGTCTTTCCAGTCACCAAAATCAATTTCAAATTTATCTGCAAAGATTACCAAAAAAAATATGAATCATTCATTGGTCCATTAACCAATTTCTTTCGCAGACAACAACGTCCCGCAACGCTATCCCTTACTCTTGTCCAGCGGTCTTCAAACTGTGTTCCGTGGACAGGCCCGGCTCGTGAGCTTCAGGCGCCCTAGGCAAGTGGGTCAATCGCCGCGCCCCCCTCCATTAAATTTAATACAGTTCTAAATTGTCCGAGAGTCCCTCACGCCCTTGGCATTTGTGCCACTGCATTGCTAAGGTTCTGCCAACATTTAGAAAAAGCCCCACCAATCAGAGAAGTTTGGGTACCCCAGGACTATAAACATTTTAAATGACCGATAGACTGCATGGCAAAAAAGTACCTCGGTAATTTGGCCGCCCTATGAAATTTGTCGCCCTGGGCAGCCTCCTAGGTTTGCCTGCTCCATGAGCCGTCTGTGTCCGTGGAACCCTAGGGTTCCGCCAGTCAAAATAAAAATCCGCAGCCGATTCGTTAGCAGCGGCCAGATATACTTTTCTAAAGGTGGGATGGGGTTCCCCTAAAACATCTTATAGTTCTAAGGGTGCTGTGAGTCGACAAAGTTCGAAGACCACTGCTCTAGTCTGTCTAGTTTGTTGGTGTTTTAGGGCCCTTCAACTACAAGGTCAGTGCAGCCCCGTCCACAGCATAGTTCTTATGCAGAGAATGATTCGACACTACCCTAATGCGACGATTTTTGGGTATTAGCAGTACCCAGTTTCCCCAAGCGGCCACCCATGTCAGTACTAGCTGGGGTTGTGCTGCTTAACTTCAGTGATCAGACGAGAACTGGTGTGTCCAACGCAATTCGCCGCTGTAAGTCTCTAGTGGACACGAGTCTGACAAACCCTGGGTAGTTAGTTATCAATCAAGTTATCATTTCGGCTTGTAGCCTCACTAGTTTAGGTGACAATACTTCAGTGATTTCTTGGCGTTCAAGTGCCATTCTGGTCAAGGTCGGTGAAACCTTTCGGACCCTGACGAGGAAGCTTCAAGCACGCCTCCTCGTGTCGAATTGGATGATACCACCTACCGTTCAGCATACAACGGCACTAGTGCTACGTTGTTAAAGCGCAGGTTAGATCCTGGCTGACGCCGATAACTTTTTCTTTTCCACATAAAGGAGAGGGGGAGGTTAAAGAGGAGAGGCCGGACAAAAATACTCTAATAAATAACTAAACTTTTTGACCAAGCTTGATGAAACAGATTGGCCACCAAACTACGAGAAAAAAAAAAACCTACGACACACATCGTAGGAGATCCTCTAAAAAGGAG
>JAAFCE010001036.1:9293358-9320182 GCA_013389805.1 Trigoniulus corallinus
AAAAAAAAACCTACGACACACATCGTAGGAGATCCTCTAAAAAGGAGGGCAGTGTAAGTTGGGGTGTGAGCTGAAGAAGATAAGACCGTCTGTCCCATGCCGTCTCTACCTGTCAATGCACTGCAACACGTCACTGATGTCCTCAATAACGTACAATCTTCATGAATCACAAGAATAATTAGGAGACCGAGAAGGGGGGGGCGACCGAAAATACGACCTGTCTTTTCTGACGGCAGATAAAGGGCACCCAGAGTGGAAGCCAAGGCACGAAAAGAAAAGATGGGGGGAAGGGAGGGTTAAGAAGGAATTTCTAATGGACTTTCACACAACTAAACACAGCAGAAAGCTGTTGACCTAAATTCTTACAATAATGACCATCAGCAACTGAGACGGCCACTGATGACAGGGGTGGTGGCGGTATTTATTCTCAAAATAACATACCGTTTTAACAAGGGAATAAGGTAAGGAGGCAGGGGGGAAAGAGAAGAGGTCTGGGCCAGATGACTCAGGGAGAGGGAAAGGACGAAAAAAAAGGTGGTAAGAGATGCAGAAAGGCCACGAAGCGTGGGAAACAATCCTAGTTAACGAGACACCGGCTGTGATGGATTCAGAGTAGACATGTGGAAAACTATAATTTTGAACTCTATCCGAAATCCAAATTCTTACGCCCCTGTTGACCAAGGTCAACAATTCAGGTACTCTCGTTTCAAGAGGTTAAGATAAGGTGAGCAATAGCATCGATCAGAAAACTACCCGCCCATCAAAATTATTGCAGGAAACGCACACTGCAGCATAAAACATCAGTGCCCTGAAGCAGTGCGTTTACCTTCTCCACGACTAGCACCAAACTTTGATGAGTGTACATACCAATAAAAACCCAACCCAATTCTCCTAGGAAGGGGGCACCACCATTACATGTCTGTAATAGGTCAAATCAACCCATACACAGTCTCGGAAAGATGATGATCCATAAGTTGAATCCAAGAGGGGTTGAGAAAAGCTTCTCCAAGGAGCAGTCCAGTCCGGTCGTTAAATTCTCTCCCTCTTGAAGAATGCAGGCAGGAGGCAATAAGCCCTGATGAGATAGTGCATTCCTAGGGAGCGGCAAGTTGTGTTGGACACACTAGTTCTCGTCTGATCACTGAAGTTAAGCAACGCAACCCCAGTTAGTACTGACATGGGGGGCGCTTGGGAAAACTGGGTACCGCCAGTATCCAAAAATCGTCGCATTAGTGTAGTGTCTGTGCAGTCCCTGCATCAGAACTACACAGTGGACGGGGTTCTAATGACCTTGTAGTTGAAGGGCCCTAAAACACCAACAAGCAAACAATAGTGCATTCCTACAATACATCAGCCATTCACATACAGTCCTATTGATCGGTACCCAAGTTCGAAAGGTTTGCGTAACAAACGTTTGACCACAGGTTCAAAAGAAAGCATCGTCTTCAGTCAGGCTCGATCTTGCGCATCAGAACCTCAAAATCAAACAAACAACCAAGGGTACTACAAGTAGAACCGACAAGGGTACACCGGTAGTACCCTAGGTTTGTTTGTTGGTGTTTTAGGGCCCTTCAACTACAAGGTCATTAGAGCCCCGTCCACAGCATAGTTCTCATGCAGAGACACTACACTAATGCGACGATTTTTGCGTATTAGCAGCATCCAGTTTTCTCAAGCTTGCCACCCATGTCAGTACTAGCTGGGGTTGCGCTGCTTAACTTCAGTGATCAGACGAGAAATGGTGTGTCCAACGCAATTCGCTGCTCAGTACCCTTGGTTGATTGTTTGATGTAACTGATGTAACACGTACCCAGTCGGCAAGTACCAATTTTGAGCGCTCTCATCCGGTCGGTAATTTCCTGTCTTGATGGACATCAACAACGGGGATCTGCAAACCGAGGCTGAGCTACCCAAGCCGATTAAAAAACGAGTGCGGTTTCTGACAAAATAAATATCCTCAACACAATTCTAAGGCTCACTTAAAGGGTCGTGGGGAATAGGAACATACATACACCTACCTATGTTTTGAATAAAGCATGATGATTACTTCAATAAACTGCCAAAGAGTGGAAAGGGGGCAGTCAGAGAGAGAGGGGGAATTGAAACTCGAAATAAAATGTGAACAATGGGAGTGACCACTGACTCTCCTTCGGTGCTAGGCCAACCATGTACCAAAAAGTTTAAATCCATAAAAATTTTAAACGACTGACTATACAACATGTTCGGTTTCCCCTCTTCGCCTCACCCTCTTTCTCTCTCCATCGTCCGATCTTTGACCACAACTAACATGTAATCAAACCGCTACCCATATAGACATTATTGCCCCGTGGACACTTGAGGGTACACACCGTGTACTGCACACCACCACCACCATCCTCTTCAAAGGCAGGAAGATTCACTTCCCAGAATAATAATGAGAGGCAGAAGGGAGGGGAACCAGAGGATGATGGAAGAAGGGAGGGATGAAGAAAGAGGGATAAAAAGGCAGGGAAAGAGGGAGGGAGGGTCAAGAAGATATTTTATCTTACCTCTTTTTTTAAAAAAAAAAATAGCCATTACTCGTTTTGGTTTCTACTCCCCCCCTTCTCTCAGTAACTATTTCCCTACTCATAATAATCTCATAATAAACTCATAATCCCTTCCCCACTACCCCGGCATCTCATTTTTAAATTTAAAACAAGGTCACTGCCCCTTCTTTCACTCTCAGAAAGAAAGTTGGGGAGGACGAGAGGGGGGGGGAAGGGTCCAGTCAATTCAGCCATCAAAAACCCTCAAGTAGTAAATCTTGTCGGTCATATATGTACAAAGAGATACATACACTCATATCAGAACATCACAACAGATCACAAAGTCGTCCAACCTAAGCAACAGCGCCCCCTCTACCCCAAATCCTCGAAAATACTTATAAGCAATGCGGCACCATCAGCAAATAGCCCCCCTCCACCCGTCTCCCTTTCTCTGTTTTACAGGCAACATTACTGTCAATATGGTAATTGGAAAGAGGATTACTGGGGAAAAAAATGAAAGATGAAGGACATCAAAGTGCCAGCAGAGCAAAGTACTCATGGAAAATGCGCAATTTATATCGCCACCAGGTGGCGCTTTAAGCTAAGCATAAGAATGCTTTCAGAATGACTTCCTGTTATCAAATAGGGCCTATGGCAATAGTCATTACCTGCTCTCATACACGGTAGAGACTCTTTCAGACAGCATCAAGCCTGTATCTCTCTTCCTTCGCCCCCGAGAAGACAGCTACACCGGGCTTCGTTAAACGTTCTTTGTGATGATGGAAGCAACCAAATTACAAATAAGTGCCTAAATTTGTGGTCCAGAGGGTTGGAAACAACCTTTAGAGGAATGGGGGTAGGGGAATTACCCTTTCACGGCGCCATGATAGGCCTTGTTGGAATCTGGCCACAGCAAGTGGGTTACTTTTCCGCGTGACTGGAGGGTGAACGGGACGAAAATATGTAGCTGTCAGTCGTGTAATGTGCGCTATGTCCCCCTGGTAAGGAAAGAACCCCCTCTACACGGAAACCAATTGCTCATGAAAGAATTAGCTTGTAGTCATGCTTTGCATTTAACCGGAAATAAATCTACTTTAGGTCTTGATATTCTTCTTCCTTCTTCTCTTCTTTCTCTCGCCGGATTTGTTCTTGTTGTTTGTTGGTGTTTTACGGCCCTTTAACTACAAAGGTCATTAGAGCCCCGTCCACAGCATACTTTTTATGCAGAGACTGCACAGACACTACACTAATGAGACGATTTTTGGGTATTAGCAGTACCCAGTTTTCCCAAGCGGCCACCCATGTCAGTACTAGCTAGGGTTGCGCTGCTTAACTTCAGCGATCAGACGAGAACTGGTGTGTCAAACGCAATTCGCCGCTCGACCTCTCGTCGGACTCGCTCGACAGCCCGCCACCCCGACTCGAAACTGCATATCATGGCACGCTAATGAAAACCAGCAAATCGTCTAAATCAGGGGTGTCAAACATGTGGCCCTCACAATCGATATCATGTAGCATACACATAAGCAGTCTGCTACTCAGAGGCGTAACGAGAGGGGGACAGTCGTCCCCCGGCCCATAGTTGGAATGGGGTACCATGCGCGATATTTTGATTAAAACTATTGTAAAATGCCATTTCGACAGTTGGCATGTCAAATAAACTCGATACCGTCAGGCCCGGGCTCTTGGTACTTTTAAAAACAAATCACTGTACAGTACAACAAAAAAACGTCAACACTGTATGGACCTCATGACAACGCAATGTTACCGATGTGGCCCTCATGGTACCCCGAGTTTGACATGCCTGGTCTAAGTGACTCACCTGCGTACGTACCCGACACTAATAAAGCCAGAGTTCGCCCTGCGCCTTACTACAGTAAAACCTCTGTATGGGTACACCCCTCTAAAGGGTAAACCCCTGATATCGGTACAAATTCTTCTGGCACCGATTTTTCATCCATAGGCTATTACTACCCCTCTTATGGGTACACCCCTCTGATGGGTACACTTTGGCTGGGTCCCCCGGGTGTACCAATTAGAGAGGTTTCACTGTATCTGGCCACATGGTGGAAGGATCTTTCGAGTACGCCTTTCATTGAACAGGAAGTAAAACCGATATCACTTGTACTTTAACGAACCCTTTCATCATCATACCCTTATCCCAACTGTGGCAGAGTCGGGTCTGCAGGTGCTAGCCCTCCATTACCCGTCTACTCCACCCCATACACTACCATATCCTTACGGACAACCTACTCCCACGTCTGCTTTGGTCTCCCCCTGCCCGGGTGCTTCCAACAACCTGCATTCCTGTACACCAGCGGTCTTCAAACTATGTTCCGCGGAACCCCAGGGTTCCGCAATACATCTCTGGGGGTTCCGCGAATCAAAATGAAATGTCGTTAGCAGCGGCAAGACATACTTTTCTAAAGGTGGATGGGGTTCCCCCAAAACATCTTCTAGTTCTAAGGGTTCCGTAAGTTAACAAAGTTTGAAGACCACTGCTGTACACTAATCCTCCTAAGCTTTAGAATACTGATTACCTTGTTTTGCCTTTAAGTGTCCCACATTCCACGTTCATCATCTAAAATTAGCCCTTATTTTTAATGAAACTGCTGTGACATGGATCACCCCAGCCAGGCGTCTAGAACCAGCAGAAATGTTGGACGGGTTTCCTGTGGGGGATGCCTCCCTACCCCACAGAAGACACTCGATGCATTATCTGCCATGGAAAGCGAGGTCTCCATCCCCATGGCGTTGTAGAAGCATGATAACGACGGCCCGCGACCCACTCGCTCACCCCTGACGGCTGCCGGCCCTGGGGTTTTGATCCCCTTGAACCGTAATTAAACGATCTCTTTCAACACTGAAAAATATCAAGAATTGGGGGGGGGGGGGTGAACACTCCTGATTACATTTGCACAGCACAAGCCTTTTGCACTTTTCCAATAGAAAGTGTTTCTTCCTCGACACCTGAAAAAAAAATTCCGTCCCACTATTGGCTAGGATTGAACCCGCCGCGGTGGCGTAGTGGTTAGCACGCTCGGCAACTACGCCAGTAGTTCTAGGTTCGATACTGGACCGTGGTGGGTCGGCTTCTTTCGGGCGAGAGAGAAGCCGCGAGTGTGCCTTCATTCGGATTACAAGTAAAACCGAGGTCCCGTGTGGGTGTACAAGTACGTAAAAGAACCCTCTCTACTACGCAACCGGTAGATGAGGCAAAATTTCTAGGTGTAGGAGCTCGCCCCCCCCCCTGGCATCGGCAGCATTCCCCAACGAACACTAGACCGAAGATAAATAAGCGTAGGGGTGCAGCTTTGGCCGGCAACCTGCTGCAGAAAAACTATGACCAATATATCACCCAGTGTCCATTCAGAGGGACAAATGGGTACCCGACCCTGCCATAGGCGGGAAAAGGGTTAGGAGTTGCTTTTTGTTTATTGGCTAGGATTGAACCTAAAAAACCATGATGTTGGAAGTGCTTACGACACGGAGATACGGCTTGACTTCCAATCCGCAACAAGTACAGGAAAGGGCAGGGGGTGAAAGGAAAGAGATAATGTAAAACAAGATAGGAGGGGAGGAGGGGTACGACTGACGACATCTGACGTTGTCCCAAACGAGCATAACGACGACGGGAATCACTCTATCAAGACGCGAAACCGCCATTTGCGTGTCTCAAGGCACGCACGCATCCAGCAGGATCTAGGTCGACCATTAAGTAGCACACAATACTATATACCATTAGTAATAATCATTATATTAATCATAATAATAGGACTACCATATTTTGTGGTGGTGGTGACTCCACGGCGACCACCACAACAACAAAGGACTACACAAAACAAAAAATAATAACACCAATGTTCAATTATATAAAAAAAATGGGGAGAGGGAGGGCAACATCATAATGACCAAGCGGGATGTTAGGATTTTAATTGGATTTTAATGAGACTAGAAATAAGCAACCACTTTTGTATTCAGCTATTCATCATAACCACGCTCACTCACTAACTCTTCCTTTCATACTCAGGCAAGTCCAACCCTTTCGGAAGAAGCAGGGGTTCGATCCTGGACAACATCAACGGCTTCTTTTTCTAAGCTTTGAGTTGAACCACTTGGATTCACAGTCTGGTTTATTGATCCAATGGCAATGATGAACCCTCCCCACTTCCCTCCAAACCTGAGAATCCGGCTGCCCTATACGCACCACCTGCAGTCCTCTAATCAGGACCAGAAGGCATACTAAGGGGTATCCCCAGAATGTCATCAATCGCAGGCTCAATCCGTGTCGAGTGACAAGTGGTCCTTCACAGGGATGACGGTAAGGGGGAGGGGGGGGAATACCCAGTTAAGCATGCCATCAGATGATAAATACTCGTGATCCCGTGTAGAGCGTTTATTACTTACTAACCTCAACAACCCTTTAGTGGAATTTATGGCAGAGTGGTGTTCCACCACCAACGCCAGGAGGGGCGCTCGCATACACCTGGTTGACCCTAAGTAGTAACGAGTCTTTTATGCGCAGTAACGATATCGTACGCATACCACGGCTTTACTCCCCATCCTACGTAAAATGCTCCCACCACTCTGGAGGCTTCATCTCGATCGATCCAGGATGGAATCTGGAACCACTGGGACAGTAATCAAGTATATACACGTTATCTATGTACACTATCGAGACGGGACGCTACAACATTCGCAAGTGCTGGAGGAAAAAAAAAGCAACTCCTAACCCTTTTCCCGCCTATGGCAGAGTCGGGTACCCATTTGTCCCTCTGAATGGACACTGGGTGATATATTGGTCATAGTTTCTTTCTGCAGCCGGTTGCCGGCCAAAGCTGCACCCCTACGGTTATTTATCGTCGGTCCAGTGTTCGTTGGGGGATGCTACCGACGCCAGGGGGCGAGCTCCTACACCTGGAAATTTTGCCTCATCTACCCGTTGCGTAGTAGAGAGGGTTCTTTTACGTGCAAGTGCCATCGTACACCCACACGGGACCTCGGTTTTACTTCTCATCCGAAAGAAAGCACACTCGCGGCTTCTCTCTCGCCCGAAAGAAGCCGACCAACCACGGTCCAGTATCGAACTACTGGCGTAGTTGCCGAGCGTGCTAACCACTACGCCACCGCGGCGGGTCGCAAGTGCTGGAGGGGCCTTCGCAAATCATTTTGAGAGATGGGTGTTTCTCTCACATCGGTATAATATTATTGTTCTAAATAATGGTTGACCAAAGGTTTGTTTGCTGAATGGGACAGGGAGTTTTTTTTTTGACAGCGGGATTATTAGAGATTTCACAGCCTAATTGAATTGCCTTGCTCTCGTCAGTAAACCGGATGCTAATACGTTTTAATTAACATTCGCAGAAATGAATGTTATAGATATTAATAGTTATTGATAAACGAAATCAAACGTTGGACTTCGTAGCATGGGGAGAGAGGGAGACAGGGGGAGAGAAATTACGTCTGTCACTCCCTCCTTTGCTCGCCCTCTCGTCACCCACCATCCTTGACGAATATCCTCCATCCCATATTTTATTTTCTGCATGTGTCACGTTCTATAGTGATATTTAAAGCCTAGAATACATGGTCCAGTGTGTCCTTTATTAAGGCTGGTTGACGACAGCATTAATGATGCCCCCTCCATCACCACCCTTCTGATCTTGAAGAGCAAAGTCTTTAGTGATTTGTAGAGGCTCCTAAGTCCTGCTCTTAACCTTAAAAACTGCTTACACTGTACTCCATCCAGTTCTCTACATATTTGCTTCCAGACGCTATGATTCTACCTCATTTGGATACTAAACATGTGCACCCCTGCCATAGGTATGGCTAAGTTCATTAGTAATTTCACGTGGAGGGAAGAAGGGTCTATCAACTCTAAATGGGAATTTTGCTCTCAATACAACGAGGGCTCTTTTTGCAAAGGGCTCTTACCCAAAAGAAATCATTCGTCTTAGACCAGGATCGAACTTGTGACCCTGAATTTAGGATAGCCGACCACACTTCCAACCAAGTAACTTTGTACTTTTCCTGGCTTAAACAAGGCTTTCTTCATCGTTTTTTGTTTGGGACCATTCAGATAAAAACAAAACTTGAGGGATGGGGGTGTGGGTATGTGACATTTATGCACCGCGACCCAAACCCTTCTACATTCGATGCCTAACTTGTAGCGATGTAGGTGGCGTGCTCCGTAACCGTAGTAGTGGTTCCAGGATTTCATACCGCATCCAGGTGGGTTGGCTTCTTTCGCGCGAGAGAGGCCTCAAGTGCGACTTCCTTCCGATGAGAAGTCAAACCGAGGTCTTGTGTGGTGTACGATGGCATTTGAACCTAAAAGCCAAACCAACTCCTAACCCTTTTCCCGCCTATGGCAGGGTCAGGTGCCCATCTTGTCCCTCTGAATGGACATAGGGCGATATATTGGTCATAGTTTTTTCTGCAGCCGGTTGCCGGCCAAAGCTGCACCTCTACGGTTATTTATCATCGGTCTAGTGTTCGTTGGGGAGTGCTACCGGGGGGACGGCGGGGGGGGGGGGGCGAGCTCCTACACCAAGAAATTTTGCGTCATCTACCCGTTGCATAGTAGAGAGGGTTCTTTTACGTGCAAGTGCCATCGTACACCAACACGGGACCTCGGTTTTACTTCTCATCCAAAAGAAGGCACACTCGCGGCCTTTCTCTCGCCCGAAAGAAGCGGACCCAGTTGCCGAGCGTGCTAACCGGATAGGCGAGGCAAAATTCCCAGGTGTAGGAGCTCGCCCCGTGGCGTCGGTGGAATGCCCCAACGAACAGTAGGTCGACGATAAATAATACCGTGTCCTTTCAGAGGAACAAGATGGGTACCCGACCCTGCAATGGGCGGGGAAAGGACTAAGAGTTGCTTTGTGTAGCAATACATTTATGTGGGAACGGAAAGCACACACCATTTGGACACACCATTTCTCGCCTGGCCGCTGAAGGTAAGCAACGCAACCCCAGCTAGTACTGACATGGGTGGCCACTTGGGAAAACTGGATACCGCTAGTACCCAAAAAATAGTCGCATTTGTGTGTAGTGTCTGTGCAGTCTGCATTAGCGCTACACAGTGCACGGGTCTCTTGTGACCTTTTAGTTGAAGGGCCGTAAAACACCAACAATCAATCAATCCTAACCCTTAACCCACCTACAGAAGGTATCCCATTTCTCCGGGTGATACGTGGAACACCCTACCTTGTATAAAGTCAGTTGTCGAACTTATGCCACAATCCCTGGAATGTTAGCGATCTACAAGTCGAAAGGGTTGGTTTATTTCCTGGTAGCATCGTACACACACCATCAGGGGGGTGCAAAGGGTGCATTGCACCCGGGCCCTACGATTGAAGGGGGGCCCCATCATCAGTACCCATCAGGGCCTATTGATAGTATATTAAAAGTTTAATACGTCATTGTAGGGGCAACGTCCCTCATTCGACCCTGCCAATGCAACATAACCTAAACGTAACCTAACAACCCTGCCATTGAACTACACCAGGGTTGTACAACCTTTCTGGTGTTGTGGGTCACTCGGTTGCTCCATGAACTGATTGCCAGCCTCAGGCTGTCACAACCAAAACGGGTGAAGATAACGTTAGGTAATACATAGCTGGTAGGCTATAATACATAATTAGAAATGATGCACCATGGACCACAGGTTGGACAACCCAGAATTAGAGGTTAAGAGTCAATAATTTAATAATTCTATTATTTTGGGGTTGTTAAAACCAAAATACCTTTAATAATAAGAAGTGTAATAAAAAAAATATAATGACACGGGTCCAACTGAAAATGTTCCAAGATGTGGACGTCCACATAAGCTTTCAGACCAACTCGTAAATGCAATGGCGACATATTAGGACACATGGCATCTTCCAAAAATGCAATACCATCCAAAATTAGAAAGGATTTCAGAATGGGATAGGAGGGCATCTAAGAGGAGTCCATTTACTCTGAATCCCTTTATTTTTACTTTCGGAAAAATATTTTGGGGCCCCAAAAGGATTTTTGCACCCGGGCCCCTTTATAGACAAGGCCAGCCCTGCACACCATGATGGACCATGGCTTAACTATCCATTCGGTAGAGGGTGTACTCGAGACTGCACACTCGTCCGTTAGACGCATTGGTAAGAGAGGCTACTCACTGGCAATCGCCCACTCTAGTACTGACAACTCCCCCCATCTTCAAAAGTAACTATCGTTAACATTATACTCTTATCCCGCCTTTGTAAGGGTCTGGTCTGTGGGTTCTAGCCCTCTACTCCCGCCTATCTTCCACTAGGTCCCCATCCACCTAACACACTACTATATCCTGATCTACAATCTGTTTAGTAACCACTGTTCACTACCAATTGCAATTATTCCACTACCAATTCCAACCTAAATTGCAGTTATTGAGGGAAATTCAATCTTTTGTCTTAAATTACTGGCAGCACCCCATCTTGTTTTCCATCTCTTTAGCCAACATCCTACTTCAATCAATTTAATAAAATGCCAACATTCCAGTCCCCTTGTCCACTCGTAGTCCACCTGATATACCCATTGCCAATATCTTGGGAGAGTTTCGGGCGGGGGAAATGCTTTCAATTCAATAAAGACAGTGATTAAATAGAGAATACATTAATCTAAAATGAGGCCACATCATAAACAACAATGACATCATTGAACGTGGGATAGCAAGGGGGAAGAAAGGGACGTACTACTGTATTTTCTGGCACTGATGCCAAATCAGTGCACTCCTTATTTTGGACAAGCACCTCAATTCCTTTAGTTATTTAGTATTGACTTACTGCTAACGATATCCACCCACGCTAGGCGTACAGAACAAATTCCGCCATCTGAAAACCTTGCTGATAATTAACGCCTGCTATATCTGGGAAACGGTGGAGGGTGAGGGAACGGGGGCTGGTTTTGTCTTTGAATTCCTACACACTTATCGGGACCACGGTCACGATCACTTTGGTTACCTACCTACGTACCAGCAGCAGGAAAATGCACTTGAAACTTCGACGTTAGTCTCGCTAAGGACACCAACCTAATCCACCGCGAGTTCTAAATAGAAAATCGCCCATTTAATGTATTTGTTTAAGTGGGGTAGGCCGGCATCCCCCCCCCCCCACAGACAACCCAGCCAATATTCCTGCCGGTTCCAGACGCCTGGCTGGGGGTGCCCCCAGTCAAGAGCACGTACAGTGGACCCGCAGACCCAACCCTGCCACAGGCGGGATAAGGGGATGATGATTATGATAATGTATTTGTTTATGACGTCACTTCGCATATAACACACTACTGCTCTGAAAAATTTTCAAAGTAGCGCTACTATCAACGGTGGTACGGCACACTGTCTTTGCAAATGGGAACTGAACTCGGGTCACTTCGCCGACTAATTAGAACCTCGCCAAGTATAATAATCACTTCATTATCTACGATTTTCTATATGACGTCACACCAGAAATATGAAATGTCAGGGAACGGCTTATTGCGTTGGACACACCACGAGGTCTCGTCTGATCACTGAAGTTAAGCAACGCAACCCCAGCTAGTACTAACATGGGTGGCCGCTTGGCAAAACTGGGTACTGCTAATACCCAAAAAGCGTCGCATCAGCGTAGCCTATGTGCAGTCTCTGCATTGCAACTACGCAGTGGACGGAGCTCTAATGACCTCTGAGCGGCGAGTTGCGTTGGACACACCAGTTCTCGTCTGATCACTGAAGTTAAGCAACGCAAGCCCAGTTAGTACTGACATGGGTGGTCGCTCGGGAAAGCTGGGTACTGCTAATACCCAATAATCGTCGCATTAGTGTAGTGTCTGCGCAGTCTATGCATTAGAACTATGCAGTGGACGGGTCTCTAATAACCTTGTAGTTGACGGGACCTTAAACACCAACAAACAATCTAATGACCGGTGTAGTTGAAGGGCACTAAAACACCAACAAAACCAAAAAAATGAAATGTCAGTTTCTCAATTTTGAAAGAGGTGAAGAGGGAGGCGATGGAAATTCGTACATGCGAGTGTTGCCATTCTACCTATTCTTTTTATCGATAGAAAGGCATAGGCATGTTCTACTTGTATCACTTGAAAGCATGGGACAAGTCACAGGATTTGAACCCACGACATCTGAACGTGTATCTATAGCGTCATAGACGAGCAGCTGCTTCAATTTGCTGTAAAGGCACGCTCAAATGCACACATCTGACATCTGTTCAAGCACGGCATCCTTTCTACCAGGCTAAGAATGAGTAGCTAAGTAACATTTCCAAGTGTAGGAGTTCGCCCCCGAGCAAACAAATATGATAAAAAAACACCTAACCACTTATCTAAGTGCTTGCTTTTCTAGACCTTGATCCAAGTGTAGTAACGTCTTCACGGTGACACACTCCGGTTCCTACCTGTGCTAGGTGTGGGATCTGCCCACTCTTCAATAATATCTCTTACCCTGCACCTACCGCCATATGCCTGATTCCAAGTTTGGCTCTCATTCCTACCTCTCCCCCTCTTCACCTGCAACTCAAGTTTAAACTTTGGCTCCAGTACAAATGGTACATTTTCTTTGAAGTCCTTCAACCACTTAACCCCCTCTCTGTACCTCTTCCCGCTTACCATTTTTGTGTTCTCCTAAATCTTACTCCCCCCCATCCTCCAGTCGGATCACTAAATTCAGCCCTCCCTTCAAGTACTATTCACAATATTCTTTGCCGCAACCCCCACAGATAACCATTTTCTTACCAGAAACACCTTGTTTATGGCCTCATATTATCATGAATTCACCCAGCACCTCCACCTACATCCCAGCGGCAGCCCAAAAAAAAAACCTTTTCAAAGTCGAGGAGGGTGGAATGCACCTTGAACTGTCAGAGACTAGAGGAGCAGCAGCGGAACAACAACTCACGCTGAGGTAATTTTCAACAAAAACAAATTCAACTTTTTCCACGATTATCCCCCCTCTCCCTCTCTTGGCTGTCCCATAGTTAACTGCCCCTCAAGTTCAAGAATTTAACAATGAGGGCGATTTCTCAAAGAGCGAGAAAGTGGTGAGAGGGTCAGATAAAAAAAAAGATGTGCGGGAAAGAGGGTAGAGAAAGGCGTCAGCAGAGGGACTGCGAGAGGGGAGAGATGATGACCGGCAAGAGAGGTGGAGTGAGGGGGAAGTTACAAGAATGCACTCGCATCCTCCGTCTCCTTACCCTGTAATAAAACCAAAAAAAAAAACCCCATATACACACACACACATTCAAAGACAGAAAAATAACCACTACTTTCTTTTATCCCCTATATAGCCCATGTGCAAGACCTTATTTCCGTTCTGTAGACTACCATCCCGACCTCGCACCCCACGTCAATCCAGTCTCACCCTTATCCCCCAGGCAACCTGCCTCCAGTTCACCTCACTGACACATAATACGTCGGTTGAAACAAGCCAACGGATAGTAAGCGGGGTTGAGTGGAAAAAAAGGGGGGAGAAGAAACGAAAGTGTAGACAAACATTCGTACCTCGGCACTTCTTGCCCCAATTCTCTCTTCCCCCTCCTTATGTTTAATGAGGGGGTCGAGAGAAAAAGGGTGCGTTGGAGAGAGAGAGAGAGAGCAGACACTGGAGAAGGTCTTGCTCCCTTGTTAGTAAGGCACCAATTCCTATCGATAGCCGGTAGCGTGGTAGGGGGGCAAGGGGGTGAAAATGAAATAGAGATAATGACGAAAGGCTGACCTCATGGGTGTGGAGGACTGACTGCTCGGAACGGACTGACCTCCCCCTCAAATTCCATCAATGATGGATCCTTCCGTCCATTTCCGTACTGGGCACCAAGCACTAGACAAGCCTCCCTCATCCAATTCCCAAACCCCAACGCCCTCTTGCTTGATGCTACAAGGCTTGTATTTTTATAGAAAACAAAAAGTTTTCCAAGGGTGCATATCAAAGGACCCAAATCACGGCATTAATTGAGGTTTGGACTCATGGGTTTGCTTGTTGGTGTTTTAGGGCCCTTCAACTAAAAGGTCATTAGAGTCACGTCCACTGTGTAGTTCTGATGCAGAGACTGCACAGACACTACACTAATGAGACGATTTTTGGATACTAGCGGTACCCAATTTTCCCAAGCAGCCACCCGTGTCAGTACTAGCTGGGGTTACGTTGCTTAACTTCAGTGATCAGACGAGAACTGGTGTGTCCAACGCAATTTGCCGCTCCCTGGACTCATGGGGTTCAGGTAATCGAGGTTTGGGATCATGGATGTGTAGGCTAGATCCTTGGCCCTTGCTGAGTCACAAATTTCAAGCTTACACGACTGAACACTTGCCTAACGTCAGGCCAGGGGGATTTTGTTTTTACCAACTTCGCCAACTACAGTATTACCCAAAACAACAAGCCAACAACTACTCGGGTAATAACCCCAGTCACTTGAGTCAGAGGTCGGGTTCGGCCCAAGGACAGGGGAGAGGGCGAGCTCCTATAATCCGAGTATCTTAGAAAAATGAACCAAAAAAATCACACTAGGTTTATGATCTGAGCACATACACACACCCTTCTCCCAGTTTCAATGTTTCAATTGATGGCGTACTAGATTCTTAAGACAATGGTTCGAAGGTTCGATCCTAGGTATCCGCAGAGGTTGGTCAATCCATGAGGTCATATCTCCCAGAAGATGAGCTGGAAATTTTGCTGATTTACACTCATGACACCATCCATTCGATGAGCCGGAATGTGCACTTCAAACTCCTCCTTTCTCTTGTCGGGAAGGAGAAAAACACAACTCTCTTCGGCAAGGATCGAACCTGGAATCATGCACTGAAGTGTGAACACATAAAACAAGCTGCCAAGGGCAGACGCGGATCTCAACCAAAAAATGTAGATGATATCGGATTGACTGATCCCCAGGAGTCCTTTGGCGAGGCCTGCGCAACAAAAGATTAAAGTCAGGGCGGAGAGAAAAAACAAGAAAAATAACACAGCCAGTAACAACAGAAGCAACTCTTTCAGGCTCCCAAGTCGGCCAATTAATTACGAATCTACAAATGCTTCGCCAAGCAGTTTCAAAGCCGATATTCATGAGAGGGCCACGCCCTTGACCATATTATGCCTACCTTCAAAAAATTCAAGTACTCTTCACATACATCGCAAAAAGGCTGCTGTAACGGTGGGTTATCAAAGACAAAAAAAACCTAGCGAGGAATCCCAGAATCGTGATTAAGAAAGGCAAAAAAAATTGCATATTTGGTTACACTTCAAAGGCAGAAAAATGATCAAGGACACTACACTTTCAGCATAAATGAAGGAGGGGGGAAAAAAAGGAGAGGAGGGAAACAGGTACGCAGGGATGAGATAGGGGCGTGGTGAGCCTACCTGCGCACTATCCCAAAATGCATACCTCAGGGGGGGAGAGAGGTGAATTGTCGAGCAGCTTCCAAGCACATTTTTAGCGAATTCTGACAACCAAATAACCACATGCATATTTACGCTCAGCAAGTGGACACAATGGCGTTTTGTTGTTGCCTCCACCCAACTGACGTCAACGCTACCTTCCACAGAAACTAAAAATTAATTTCAATACACTTCTAATACAAAAAAAAAAGAGAGGCAGAAAATTACGAAGAGCAGGAAAAAATGGAGAGGGGGAGCCAAAAGGGGTTTGGGCAATTGATTAGGGCGTCAAACAATGAACCTAAGCGTCATCGTTAAGAAGGTTCTTTAACAACAATAATGAAGTCGGTATGATGTAGCCTATAACGCGCCTGAAACCTACCGGTACATCATCATCAAGACTAACCCCTTTCCTTGACTATGGCATAATCGAGTGACCATTTTTGACAAATTGGGACACTTGAGCAATATGTAGGACCATGATTTTATGTAGCCGGCTGTTAACCTAATTATGTAACCTCTACAGCAGCTCCTAACCCTTTCTCCGTCTATGGTAGGGTAGGGCACCCATCTTGTCCCTCCGAATGGATATAAGGGTAACATAATAGAACAGAGTATTTCAGCAGCCGGTTGCCGACCAAAGCTACAACCCCTGTGGTCTACTGCTCGTTGAGGAATTTCGCCGACGCCGGGGGGGGGGGGTTCGTTTACGTGCAAATGCCATCGTACACCACATGGGTTTCTTGTTTCTTTTGTTGGTGTTTTAGGGCCCTTCCACTACAAGGTCATTAGAACCCCGTCCACTGCATAGTTCTACTGCAGAGTCTGCACAGTCACTGCACTAATGCGACGATGTTTGGGTATTAGCGGTATCCAGTTTTACCAAGCGGCCATCCATGTTAGCTCTAGCTGGGGTTGCGTTGCTTGACTTCAGTGATCATACAAGAACAGGTATGTCCAATGCAATAAGCCGCTCCCGCACACCACTTGGGACCTCGGTTTTACTTGTCCTTCGAAGGAAGGCGCACTCGTGGCATCTCTCGCCCGAAAGAAGCTAATACCTATCTCGGTCTACTGTAGGGTCTTGAACCACTGACTAATGCCTGGTTCCGTATACCCACGCGCTAACGCTATTACCGTTGTAACAGACGACACAGCACAAAAAATGGTGACGTCACACTGCTACTTGGGGTGTCGAAGAGCAGCTATGCGTGACGGTAGTTGAGTTGACCAGTGGTCAACTCACATAGCGTCCCGCACGTCACGCTGCGTTCTGATTGGCTGGCGGTTGAGCTGTCTGCTTGAAAAATGGCGGAGGATAATGTAAGACATGACGGCGGCGTGCGGTGACTCCAAATAAAGCGCTGCACTTAAGGAATTGCGCTGGCGGTCCTTCATAACGCACTAGCACAAAACGTCATCAAAATGTCATCAGTGACGACGTGATTAGCGTTGAAGTGTGGTGATACGGAACTAGGCAGAAGTTACCGAGCAAGCTACTCACTGCGCAACCGAGAAGGGACTCCAGCTGCAAGTATATTGTACACCATGTAACAAGAGTTCTTTTACATCCAGATGACATCGAGCACTACACACGGGGCCACAGTTATACTTCCCATCGGGTACGAAAGGCGAACTGTGGACCTCAATCTCACCCGTCTCAGTCCAGGGTCGAACCTTGAACCACTGACGCAGTCCAGCATGCTAGACGCGAGTTCGTCTGGAACCAATTGTCGGTCAAACTTGACATTCGAAGGCTGCCCTGACTAGAAGTCGAACCTACAATCATCTACTGTAAACAATGCGGTACCAGTGGTACACCGGAACACATGTGAAGTGGCCCAACTTGCGCATCCGAAACACCTGCTGTACTTCCACTTCCTATTCGGGAATAACAGGAAGATGTACACGAGGTCACCCCCTCGTCAGTCAGAAACCCAAACAAGCGTTCACAGTGTAGCCCAGCATCGAACGACGTGATCAAGAGGTCAATGAGTTACAATCGACCTACTGAGGTTAAGTGACTTCTTTACGGATCTGAGGGGCACCCCAAACACTCCGTCTGACAGACAGGACATCAATTCGTGATCGCAAGTCGTGTATACCAATGTTTCCTGTCCACACCCTTCGTTCTTCCTGGGTTGGGAAATTGAAAAGCCGACACCCAGAGGATTCAACCAACCCGGACAGAATGAAAGGACTGTGTTCTCCCCTAACCCAAAAAAACCAGTAAGCTTTATATTAGCTTTGCCAGTCAGTGGCGTGCTTACCTGAGGAGCTCCTAAATGCACAGGTTCGACCCTGAGTAAAGGAGGCGGTTTCATATCACTATTCAGAGGTAGGGGAAAGGAAATGAGAACCTTCCGCCTCCATCCCGATTGGGAAGGAAGTGAAGTTGATCGAAAATAAATTCCCTACATGATATTGCTATATAGGATTTGCAAGGGGGAGAGGACGATGGGTGGTCTTATTACAAGTTGATATCCTCAGATCCATTAAACTCACACTTGACCTCGCATAAACTCGTAGGCAGACAGGAAAAAATATTTCTGCATAAAAACTTCATCAAGAAACCACGAAAAAAAAACGCCTAGACATGTTCAGACATTCAATTTCGTCCTCCCTTCTCCAGTGGTGCACTCAACCACCAACAAAAACTCATCTTCAAAACAAATCTAGAATGGACGGAGAGTAATAGTAACGAGTTTTACACTTTTGAAGGCAATGAAACCCAAATAACCTCTCCCTCATTCTCACACCCCACACCTTGGCAGTGTACAACCCTCACAAACCTCTTCTACTCCAAAGTAGGCAGAGCATTAGCAGAAATTTCACGAGCCATCTTTTTTTTTTATCACCCCCGAGCAATCTACTAATCAGCCACCATTTTTTTTCTGGATAAACACCAGTGTGGGCTGACGATTGTGACCCCAGAGAGAGAATAGCCGTTCCACCCCGAGCTAACAGTGGACGGTTAACTGGTTGAACCTTCAAACAAGCAACCGCCGGGATGTAGAATGACCTGGAAAAAAAAAACTTATTTCCGCATGTTTCCTTTACAAAACTGGAATTTGGAATGGTTACCTAATAAACGTGGTGGTTAAGGTTCGATCCTGGAATCACCAAAGATTCTTTCTCCTTCATTCACTAGCTATGATTTCTGCCCTCCTTCTCCCAATCTTGGGAGTTTGCCTGGAATAGGTTATTAAACGTCGGCCTGTTGTCTACATCTGAAAACCATTTATTGGTGCTACTCTCTTGCAACTGGAGGGGCATGACCCTGACTCTTGTTGCATTGTAGTTATTGTGCAATATTATAAACAACAAAGCACTAATTTACCTGACAAAAATTTCTATCTTGGTTGTGTAATGCTGTGCTGGAACAGTGGGGTAGGCCGGCATCCCCCCACAGACAATTTAGCCAGTATTTCCTGCGGGCTCCAGACGCACGGCTGGGGTGCCCCCAGTCAGAGCATGTTCGTTTGACCCGCAGACCCGACCCTGCCCCAGGCGGGATAAGGGTTGTGATGATGATGATGACACTCTTGCAACTGCACGCAATTGATCGATACCAGGGGGAGAAGGGCAGGCTTCTTCTGCACTTTTTGCCGATATATTGCCGATTTCTCTCCGTGTGGAAAGAGTTCTTCTCCTTGCAGTACATCGTACCCGTGGGAGGACAATTTACACCCCCCCCCCATTTGACGGAAGGCACACTCATGGCTTTTCTCAACCATAACCAGAACCGAACCTGCAAACCAGTCAAGCAGGCTACCACGGAGCCGCCGAGGCGGGTGAGAAATGACGAGGACAGGTAATTTTGCAGATTTACCGTACACACTTTTAGTGTAAAGAGGGTTTTTCATGGCATGTATGCAATCGACTTTAATTCCTGTATTAGACAGCAGATCACCGGCCTGGGTACCACGAATTCAGCATTACATTAACTTTGAACTGCGACTGTCAACTACTACAGTAGTCCAATAGGACTGTGACGTCAGTAAAATAGCATGTCAATAAAAACAACTCCAACTTCTCTTTCATGAGATCTCGACGTCCACTTCCCCACTGTCCTCCTGCCATCTATCGCTTCAGGTTTCACAACCTGTTCACATGACTGGACAACGGACATTCGAGGAAAAAAAAACTGCTCAAGCCATAAGAGTGGGGAAATAATAACAAAATGCCCATGCTGCGCGTGAACTTGCCAAAATAACCCATTCGTCAATTCTCCCAATATATTCGATTTCAAGCAAATTGCCCATCACTAAAAAGAGATGGACCTTGGAAAGGGCTCCACCACTCATCCACTCTGGATGGTCATCGTCAGAAGAAAGGTCCAGTCCCTCCAGTACATCACCGCCATCACTTCCTTGCCTGTTTCTTGGTGTTTTAGGGCCCTTCAACTACAAGGTCATTAGAGCCCCGTCCACAGTGTAGGTCTGTTGCAGAAACTGCACAGACACTACACTAATGCGACGATTTTTAGATACTAGAGGTACCCAGTTTTACCCGCCCCGGAGGCGTAGTGGTTAGCACGTTCGGCAACTATGCCAGTATTTCTAGGTTCGATACTGGACCAGGGTGGGTCGGCTTCTTTCGGGCGAGAGAGTAGCCGCGATTGTGCCTTCTTTCGGATGAGAAGTAAAACCGAGGTCCCGTGTAGGTGCGCGATGGCACTTGCACGTAAAAGAACCCTCTCTACTACGCAACCGGTAGATGAGGCAAAATTTCTAGGTGTAGGAGCTCGCCCCCCTGGCATCGGCAGCATTCCCCAACGAACACTAGACCGACGAAAAATAAGCGTAGGGGTGCAGCTTTGGCCGGCAACCTGCTGCAGAAAAAACTATGACCAATATATCCCCCTGTGTCCATTCAGAGGGACAAATGGGTACCCGACCCTGCCATAGGCAGGAAAAGGGTTAGGAGTTGATTTAGCGGTACCCAGTTTTCCCAAGCGGTCATCCTTTTCAGTACTATCTGGGGTTGTGTTGCTTAACTTCAGTGATCAGACGAGAACTAGTGTGTCCAACGCAATTCGCCGCCACGTCCTTGCCCTTCTGACAGTACGGTAATGTAGTTTAATTCACCATCCCTAGTTTCTTTACGTGGTGCTGACATCCAACACACTATGCGGAAACACCCCCACCCCCGTCGGACAGAACTACAAGTATGAATCATGAGCTCAAGAAAAGTCACCCAAAACGTTATCAATTGCCTAGAGTGGGGTGGGTTTCCGTCCACGTTTACGAAATTCATCATAACACACATTTTAAACGGCAGAATGACAAACTTTCCTCCTAAAAGCAGGAAATGGCATAAATTAACGACGAAGCCCAATAATTAGCACGACGGCACAACGACTGACAAACACATGTGTGACCAAGCACAACAAAGAGGTAGACAAACTTTAGATAACAGCTGATTACCTCTTCTACCAACTCAGTTTGCATACACGTTGCATAGGATAACCACTATCAAGGCGAAGATATACTGTAATAAGATATAGTTAATACAACAAAAGATAGCGGTCAGCAGTCCACGAAATCTGAAGGCTCCAATGTCAATACTGCGAGCTATATATATATATATATATACTACAATTCCAGATGGCCTGGGACGAACAATTACGCTTGGAAATTTTACTGACCTACACACTTTTCCCAGATCCAGAAAATGGACCCAACCAGCACGTTGCAAATCAATCAGCACCAACTCCCTTCCCGCCTACGGTAGGGTCGAGTGCCTATTATTATCCAAATGGAACACATGAGCGATCGGATGGACGAGATTTTTAAGCAGCCGGCTGCCGACATCATGTTGCAAAAACCACTATGCTTATTTATCGTCGGTCGGCCAATTTTTTTTCGTTGGGGCACTTTTCCTTCACCGACTTCAGAGACCATTTTAATTCATGCAGTGAGGGAGTGCCGATGATGTCGTATACACTGAAAGGGACCGCAGCTTTACTTCCCATCCGACAGAAGGTTAACTAAGGCCGGTCGCACATACAGCCACTAGTCGCTGTACACGGCCACCAGTGGCTGCCACAGGCGGCAGCAAAGAGATCTCATGCTTGCGGTAATAGGAAAAACGCCGCCACTGGCGACAAGTAGCGAGATACGGCGACTGCCGCAGCTCGTGGCTCAGTAGCGATGCTGCAAACGCCGTGTCTGTGCTGAGCCTATTTGATTCCAATTAGAAACGCAGTCCACAACGTGTAGTCGCCACTAGCAGCCGCCACAAGTGGCTGTGTGTGCGAGCGGCCTAAGGGCCGAAAGAAGCAATCTGCTAGGTTCCGGATCGATCATGGAACACTAACACAGTGGCCCCGGCGAGTTGTACGCTGCAGGAAAAATATTGGAAGGCGAGATAGATCATCTTAGTAACCTGCTACTGTATATTCTAGAAAAGCATAAATGCGAACACACGTGCTTCAAGGACGCTCCGGGACTTTTGTTTGTTGGTTGGTGTTTTAGAGCCCTTCAACTACAAGGTCATTAGAGCCCCATCCACTGTGTAGTTCTAATGCAGAGACTGCACATTTTTGGGTATTAGCAGTACCCAGTTTTCCCAAGCGGCCACCCATATCAGTACTAGCTGGGGTTGCGCTGTTTAACTTCAGTGATCAGACGAGAACTGGTGTGTCCAACGCAATTCGCCGCAAGATGGGCCGGGACAGCAAGGCTGGTGTACACGGGAGTTCGAGTAGAACCAAGTAAAATCAGGAATGGAAAAAAAACTGACAGAGGCGAAGACAGAGCAGGACATTCGTTTAAAATAGCCACAACCCTTTTAATCATCTCTTACAACCTGCATGCATCGTGTGTCAAAAAGCTACTCAACTAAACCTGGAATCTTCCCATCGTTCGTCAATTTCCTGTATGTCGTCGTTAGGTAAGAGTAGACACGCGCTCCGACATTACCAAAATTCGCATTAAACTTTAAGCAATTCCCACATGACGTTTACAAGCTCATAACAATCTATCACTAGACCACAGAGTTTCATTTCTTGCACACTAGACACTAACGTCCAGGATTAAGAAAAACAGCAAACCTTTAAAAAAAAAAAGAGCACAGGTGGCCATGAACGACATTGGTTGCGTGCTCTACAAATGTCATCCATCCAACCAGCAGTCAGTATTTGCCTCCTTGAAGAGAACCTTTGAACGATCATGAGCACAATGTCTTTATTAAGGTCGTTAAAACTCCTCCACCCTTCATAAATTAATAATAACCAAAGGATAAAAAAATGCAGCTAAGAAGATTCATCTCATTATACATTTAAATGAACAGCAGCTCTTCCACCCAATAACTACAAATGTGTCTATAATATATTGAAATAAAATGCATAATTACAGACTTTCAGTGCCAAGAAAATATCCTTCTTCTATTTCTCAAGAAAAAGAAGAAGATGATGGAGAAGACGGACGAGGAGGAGCAGGTTGGGAGAAAGGACAAAAATAATGAATGACGACGTTTTCATAGGGCTCATTAAGATGGTCATCAATCCTGAAAACCGACTTGGCTCTTCGGCATGTTACTATTAATTCCTCTTTCCTTTCTCTCTGTTCTCCTTTTTCATTTGCCCCCCCACCCCCCCGAAAATCACCTCATTGATAAATCAAAAATCAGTTTCCTGACCACACGACACATTCATCACTTTTAGATGTTGCCAAATTTTGAAATGTCCAAAAATTTCTCAGGCATGTCCTTTAATTTCACCACACACTCTCCCCGTTTTCCTTTCTCGCTCTTGTTCCCTCTTCAAAAGATCGCTAATTAAGCACAGACCAACATTCAGGACCCGATAAATACCAAACATTCCTTTCGTTTTGCAGAACAATTCTAGGTGGGTCATAACATCCAAAATAATTATTTGCCAAAAAAAAAAAAAAAAATCACTTTGTACAATCTTCCTGTTTCAACAATGCACAAAATATGTGCGTTTCAATGTCACTATACTTTTTAATAATTAATAACGTGCTTCAGCCTTTCAAAATTCCTACCTCGTGCGAATTCTGGAGTAGAATATCACATCCACTATATCCCATAGCACAGTCATGATAAGTGAAGGAAAACAAGGGTTGTGATAACAGGCCGGCAACAGCTACTGCTGTAGTTCCCCGTTTTCGTTCCCCTCTGTATACACCCCTTCCTCTGTCTCTCATTATCCTTATTTTTGAATTTCCCTTCCTCCTCTTATGTCTTTGTTTCTGTTCTTCAATGCTTATATATGTGACACACACACACACACACACCCCGCGCCTAAAGCAGGAACCCATTTTTGTCCCATTGGGACACATGAACGATCACAGTTGGGAGGTATATTTAGGCAGCCGGCTGCCAACTTAATGCCGTAACTCCTATGCTTCTTTACAGTCGACCTTATATTCTCTTCCTTGGGGCACTTCATCCTACACCGACGCCTACACCTGGGAATTTTGACGACCCTTAGCCTATACGTAATAGTTTACACCTGGTTGGTTTGTTGGTGCTTTAGGGCCCTCCAACTACAAAGGTCATTAGAGCCCCGTCCACAGCATAGTTCTTACGCAGAGACTGCACAGACACTACACTAATGAGACGATTTTTGGGTATTAGCAGTACCCAGCTTTCCCAAGCGGCTACCCATGTCAGTACTAGCTGGGGTTACGCTTCTTAACTTCAGTGATCAGACGAGAATTACACCTGGTATTAAGGGTCCTTTTATGTGCAGATGACATCGTACGCATCACACGAGGCCACGGCTTTACTTCCCATCTGACAGAAGGGGCACTGAGGGCCTCTCTCAGAGATCGCGCGCGCCCGAAAATAGCCAAACCACCCCAGACCTGGAATCCCTGACGCAGTAGTATGAATATGAATAATTTAATCCTTTGCGACGGATACCTTGCTAGTGAGATTTTTCATGCTAGAACCATATGCCTAGATCTCCACCAGCACCCTAGCAGTAGAACAGAAGGTTACCTCTACGCCACCGATGCGGGGACGAGGAGTGTTAAGGGTACCACAAGCCCTGCTATACACAATGTTCGTAGTGGGTCGCAATTTGTTGGAGGTGCAACACAAGGTGGACAGTTACTCCTTGACGTTCACATTCTTCTAACTCTCTCCTTGGGCTTATTTTTTTAAATTCCGCTCTGTTTTTATATTTTTATTTCGAACGCCTCTGGTTTTCCACTTCCGGGGGAATCCTACCAAAAAATAGGCTTAAAAAGACATTGCCCCATCAAAAGCCATCCATGCATCAGTATCTAGGAAGTATCTTCAATCCCTTATTCATATTTTAGTCATCATAACGCCTAACAATTTATTATTTCACGGTGGTTTTCATACAACTGTTTCATTATATTCATGACTGAACAGTATGTAATCCATCCTGACGTTTAGTATTTCAATTATTGCCATTTTATTTAGTTTGGTTTTTTTTCTTTCTTGTATTATGAAGTCATCAACATAGTTGAGAGGGGAGAGGGAGAAATTTGTACCTAGTTTTTTTGAAGTCATTTAGGACACTAGCAGAGAGGAGTGGTTAGATACAAAGGTCCAACTAAAGAACCAGCCTACCTTGAACCAAATTCTGCACGACGACTACCACCACTACTATTTAAACATTCCTGTAGTTAGGCTCAACAATTTACAACAGCTAAAATTTAATTGATATCCGCACGAGTTTAGTTCGGGTGTAAAATGTCATCGACTATAACAGAGCCAATAGAGAACGATGTGATTTTTTTTAGCAACAAATACAATTATTAGCAAATATGACGAAACGATTAAAACCACTTATCTGTTGACATAAACGATACGCGATTCCTATGAGATAGTAGTTTGCAAATAGCGATAAAAAATATAATAGAAACCCAGATCAGGTCAACTACAAACTGTCGACAGTCTGATCAGCTGTTAACTTCAGGGTCTCTGATCAGTTAACTGTCAGTGAAATGTTTCAGTAAGCTGTCAATAATTCGACGTCATACGTGACCTAAAAATCTCATCCGATACAACACCAGAAATATAATTTATCCTTTCACAGTGTCAGAAGAATAAATTATTTTTTTCTCAACAGTTTTCAATACTGTATCTATACTTACACGGTTCTGTGGTAGAAATAAATATTTTAGGTATTTTTGAAAGATAAAATAACGACTATCCTCTTAGGCAATCGGCTTACAAAGCACAATCGCGCAGAAAGAGATAAATATTCGCGATTACTCCATATACCTTTTTAAAATAAATTTCATAGATATCGTAAGTCTGATGGCAGAAATCACAGCATAAATTTCACCTTTTACTACACAACATGCCAGAGGATATCATTGACAAATTTTTTTGACTAAATCACTCTTTAGATGAAATAAAGTTAGGTTGAGGTCGCCATTTTCAGCTTGGTTGCTTAGTTCCCATTCTATTGCATGGACGAAGATGGCAACGCGAACATACAACACATTAGCTAATAATATGCCAAAATTATTATCATCTCACCTTATCACTTGGTATATTTCTGGATCCCATAACGATAATGATCCGTAACTTTATGAAAATATTTAATCGTGCAAGGTTACTGGTTTTTCCAAGTTCGAATTGGGATGTTCTATCGCGATCACCGATCCTATGCTTCTAACGCTTGAAAACTTTGATTAAAATATTTTTTTTTCTAACCGTATTGAAAATTTTACGTGTATGTCACTATACTTTTAAAACATGCCAGAACACATCAGATGGAATTTTTAACCAGTTATTAATCCTACTCGACGACAAATACACATTTCGCCTTTCAAAAACGGGATAATCCAAAATCACTCTCAACCCACCAACATGGCGGACGCTTTTAGAATCCAATCGACAGAATCGTCTGGACGAGTTATCAGTAGATGCTGAGTGAGGGCAATCCATAACTGACTGAACTTTGACGTCAGCAAAAGGGGCGTTCCATAAAATGTGC
>JAAFCE010001036.1:9325182-9364591 GCA_013389805.1 Trigoniulus corallinus
GACACTACACTAATGCGACGATTATTGGGTATTAGCAGTACCCAGCTTTCCTGAGCGACCACCCATGTCAGTACTAACTGGGCTTGCGTTGCTTAACTTCAGTAATCAGACGAGAACTGGTGTGTCCAACGCAACTCGCCGCTCCCGAGAACTGGTGTCCAACGCAATTCGCCGCTCCCCGGGGGCTACCGACCACCCGCATTCCAGGTATGGCCCTAACGAGGTCCTTGTCCCCTCTTCGCATTACGTGTCCATACCACCTCAGCCTATTCTCCCTCATTTTTTCGGTGTCCATCAGCTCTTGACACGCTACTCATGTACCACAGCATTCGCATCTCGGCTACTTGCATTCTATAGACTAGGACTGTTGTGTCCAACGCAATTCGCCTCTCCCTTCACTTTCCAAACTCACAATAAATAAAAAATACAAAAATTTCTTCGTAATCAGTACATTTACACAAACACCGTACTTTATTAGAATTTATTTTATGAAAAATAGCTTTTATAGAATTTCCTATGGCATATATATATTAAAAATACTTTTTTGTTCTATTTCCACTCAATACACACTAAGTCCAATAATATGACATGAAAAAAAAACCGAATAAATATAATACTTACGAGAATCAACTATGCAAAACCCCAATATCTTTTTTTTTTAATCAAAATCACCCGTCAATTGCCGCAAATGAAGTTTTGAAAAACCCTGACTTATCACTGCATAGAAACTTTGAAAAATGACCAAAATACGATGGATATCACTTAGACGGTGTAAAAAAAATTCATCTACAAACTAAAAAAAACCAGTTCAGAAATACAAATGGCGATGGCAAGTAGAAAAATTCTGGCGGTGTCTTTTCTGCATGCAAATACGGTTTTGTTTAAAGATATTGCGAAAGCAATAACCATTAAATCCTCGTATGACATTTAATATTAAATTTTGTTGCTCAATATAAAAAATACATTTTTTTGAATGCTGCATCATGTAAACAATCTAGAAATTTAACTTTTTCAAAAAGAAAAAAAAATGACTCCTATTCAATTACCATTTTCAAAATGCTCAAAGAAGGCAGTCAAAAATTCTTAATGTACACATTGGGAGATAGAAATCTCTCTTCACAACATTTCACAAACCCGAAATCAAAGAAAATAATCACGTGAGATCAAGATTTAAGATATATCTAAAAACATTTTCTTTTTTAAAAAAAAAATATCTGAAATATGTTGCTACATTAGAAACTCATCACAATCTCTACTACTCTTTGAAAAGAAAGAGAGAAACAAATTGCTTTTCCTATACTTACAAATTAATTAATCAGTAACCACCACCACCACCATCATCATCATCATCATCATCATCAAAAAATGGCATCAAAATAATATTCAAATCAAGAAGTATAACCGTTCTCAGTAATAATTTCATTCTGAAGAAAAAAAAGAAATCAGATGGGATGAAATTTAGTGACAATACTCACATAATCCATTCTTGTGAAGACTTTGATGACATTTTCATAATTCACTGGTCAGCCATTCTCAAATATGCAACTGCTGAATCTGGGGATGGGATGGACAACGACGTTTGCATCAAGAGGCTACATTTACACACACTTGATAGAGGAAAAACATTACAAAACTTAAACGACAAGCGACTATTCAAATTAAGAGTAAAACCTCAAGAGTGGATAGAGCAAAGTCAACTTCACAAGCAATACCAACTGTTGAAGAAGGCGAGGAACAACTGGTGACAGACTGCTGCAAAGCCAAGCACCCGCCTTAACAATTGCTCCCCTTCGTTCTCAGCAAGAAAAAAAACAGTCATTAACAAGGTGTCACATCACAAAATATCACATCACAAACTAATCAGACATTATGTTCAACGAAATTGAAATCAAGAATTTGTTACGTGGATGTGGTGGTGGTGATTACGACGCAGCTGTTTCAGAGTGGACAACAACATAGTTATTAACGCTGTTTTTAAAAAAAAAATGAAATTAATAATTATATTTCCAGAGTAGCCATCCATCAAACAATCTGAACGGCAAGGTGTGCGGTCATCTGTATTTCTCGATCATACTGAATTTTATAATCAAAACGGAAAAAAAAGCAATTATTTTTATCGCTTATTACAGCTAGCAAAAAAAAAATTAACAAAACTTTTGCAGCAAAGCCTTTTATATAACCACGCCATTCACTGAACTGGGAGAATTATGTCTTGTGGACTCTTCATTACAAAATACTTCTTGTACGTAGCAAATATCTTGTATGGAAGCATTATTATTGAAGGAAGGGAAAGAGGGCAACTGGAAAAGTCATGGACATCCGTCCAGGAAAAAAAAGGCAGTCTTAAGTAGACACAAGCGTGAGGACATCACGCAACCATCAGATAATTCGCCACCACAAGCACACAAGCTCATAGCCCTTCGTTAGGGTCACGATGGTTGTTACCTAAAGCCAAGGGGACAGGAGCAGGAATTCTCGTTTTCTCTTTCTTCATAAAGTAATAGAAAAAACAGCACAAATAAAAAATCCCTGACGTGATAAACATGGAAATTATCAAACAAATACTGCCTGAAGGTTGACATCATCATTGTCGAATCAGCAGAGGAGCCTAAGAGACGTATGGGCTTACCAGCCAGAAAATTTTGGTGATGGTGGAGAGGTTCGTATTTCGACCATGAATACCTTCGGTTGAATTCTTAGTTGAAAAAAAAAAACCACGATCAATCTTCACAACTGGGCACAGTCGGATATGATGCTTATTAAAAACTGGTCCATATCGCTCTCTGAACTGGTCACGGAGAGAAACAGTGCAGCAACAGAAATGTGCGATGAACACGATGAACAACTGACCAGACAAGACGTAAGATGATCGACTCTAGTGGTAGGCAGATAGAAGCAAGCGACAGACACCACAATGATGGAGGAGGGGATTGGAAATAACAGGTAGGTAACAAGAGGTGAGCTACGTCACCTTTCTCTCCATAGTAGCCTGGATCAGTTCGTCAAATGCAGACTCAAGGCAATGCTTCAGCTCTGCATAACTGACCACCAAGATGTTTTGTTCGTCACGAGACATTAGGCACACTTTTTCCGGAACTCCAGCATCCAACTTTAAAAAGAAAAATAAAAAAAAAAAATTCACTTTTTTCATGTTCAGCTTACGACGAAAATACCCAGTTATTTTTAATCCCGACTGCTGGAAGGTGCACATTAGGTCTCCCAGATGTGAACCTGCAGACATTAAGGTCAATAGGCAATTAACTGGTATCTGTATTCCCGTCTTAAGAGACTAAAGGTCTCCTATCCAGCTTCCGAAAAGAATGTGGCCTATTACGAAAGGGTCACTACTATTGCTCAATCCTCATGAAGAGCGCGGATACCAAAGAAAAAGCATCGCAAATTAGGATAACACATGGTTGATCAAAATCAAGGTGAAAAAAATGAGACATTCTCCAAAATGAAGGAAGAAAAAAAATTATTCTCACCTTGTTTAAACACTGAACAACATGAGCCATGTCAATCCACGGCCTTCCATCTTCAGTTATTTGATGGAATACATAATCACGGAAAAGTTTCAGCATGTATCTGTCACCTGTCTCAGACCAGGCAACATCCAGATTAAGTCTGAAAGCATAAAAATCATACACTTAACGGTTAAAAAGACTCCAAATACCGTATATGATACTTAAAATTGCAATTATTAGCTGGCTGACACAAGACTTACTCCGGACGTTCATTGATCGTGCTCAATTTAGATATTAGACGAAACAAGCGACCACACTCCACTTCCTAGAGATAATTTTTTAAAAAAAATCTCATTTAGTTAAGACTTTGTTATAAGTAAATCAAAACGAAACAACATATGGCGGAGGGCAGCATACCTTCGCTAATTCATTTTCCAGGACATCACTTCGAAGGTGAGCAGCATCTAACTGCGTGAAGAACCGAGCACCAATCATTGGCATGATATCGTTTACACTACGAATTCTATTCTGGTTGGTTAAAAGATACCTACAAGTAGCATTAGTTGTGAACAAAAGTTAAGACACAAATCGTCAGAGGAGAACAGCTTAAACTTACAAGATCAGATTTCGAAGATCAGACGAATAATTTCTAGCCACCAATTCAACAGACGCCTGCAAATTTTCTCGTTGAATTCCTCCTAACGAATTGCACGCTAAGGCAAGCACCACCTTGCCCAGCATTATTAGATCCTCCTGCTGTAATATGTCATACGCAAAATGACTTTACAAACCCATTATGAAGTTGCAACAGAAATTTCAAGATACAAAGAATTCTAACTCGCCTGGTAGTGAGGCATTGCAGCTAAGGGATTACTTTGGTTAGGATCAAAATCCAATATATCATATATTCCACAGCAATTAAATCGTATCCTACAATTTCAACCAAATGGTTTTAACTCTGTGTGAAAGTGAAAGTCATGGATGGTGGGCAAAAGTCACAATTTACTCTCCCCCACGTGCGAAAGAAATAACCACAACCACTAACCAACCAACTACCACCCTAGGAAAGAATCACATGACCCTGTACAGCACACATCCACCTGCTATTATCCAGCCTCTAAATCAACCAGCAAACTAGTTTGTTGTTAACGTGAAAACTGACCTCGATTTTCCAGTTATGAGTATTTTGGATGGATCCAGCATCCGGCAAGCTAATCCAGCAGCATGGATTGTTCTCATAGCAGAACACAACTGCACCACATAAGCCCAAATGAGACTTTCTGGCAAAAGGCCCGCATGTTGCCGTGGTTCACAGACGCCTACAAAAAATAGGAAAAGTTATTTATCCACTTCTTGAGTATGTTAGTAACAACAAAATGTACGAAATCAAAAACGCTTTACCTGGTTTGCTTTGTGAATATGCACGGGATGCCAGATCGGGGTGAAAGATACCAGAAACTAGTCCATTCATTCGCTGTACTTGTGCAAAATGTTTTGACATTAAAGTTTCCGCTCCAGGGTGATAATCATGAACAAATACTGTGCCTAAAAATTATGTATTATTTTACTGTCATTTGTACCGACAACATAAACACAAGAGGATTGCAATAGAAATGTGTTTACAGTGATCCCCAAATGCTTTCGTTGTGAAGACTTCACGAAGTTGGACGACGTTGGAATGCTGCAATTTCTTCCACATATCTACAAGCGTCATTGCCTTCGGATTGACCAGCCGATAACCTGATGATGATCAAAGAACCACATTTGAATAAATACTACTAAATGAATAGAAATTTCGTAAGCCGATCGAAAATTTACCATGAATCCTCCTCAAGCAATATGCAAGACCATTCTTCACATTGGTGGCCCTATAAACGGACGTTACATACCCAAAAGTGGAGGACTTGGCTAATGGATTGCTTGTTGGAGGCTCCAATGGAAATAAGTTATGATAATTATCCACTTCCATAGGAAGATCTAAAAAATTTAAAGTTCTCCTTATTTGATTGGTGTGCCTCACAATTAGTCATCTAGACCTGACAATGTCTATGAATGCTTCTATGCTGGCCAACAGGATGGTTTAAAGGGCGACATTTCACCCTACGTTTGGTCCTCACTTCATAGCAGACAGTTGTTTGGTCATATCTGTTTAACTGACTGGGGAGAACTGAAGGAATAACTAAAGTAGAGGCAAGGTGCCAAGTTCCTGAACAAAACATGGTAGTCACATCAATCAGTACTGATGACTGATGTTTGCCACGAGTAGAGTACAACAGCAAAAAGACCACCATTGCTTTTTTTGTAACTGATAAAATTGCTGCTTCACCTTGAAATAGGAAGCAATTTTATCTTTAAAAATTCACGATAAGATAACTACACTCAAACACATTCTAACGAATCTTTCTGAAACTTATCTAGCTCCTAACAATGTAGCCTGTATATCAACATACATCTGTAGCAAAACAAAGTCACAAACCAGGGTATTGCTCTGGTTCCACTTGTGCCATAGTTAAATTATGCCTATGAAGTATTTCCTAAAAAAGCAAACTTTTAAACTCAAAATGTCACCAAATAATATAAACCAATGTGCACATCATTGGTGCCACTTGCCAGCCTAAGTTCGTCAGGCATGAAAAACGATGGTGCATTAGCTTTTGGCTTCATGTGACTTATATGGGCAGGTGTGAAAGGGAACATAACGAAATTTGGCACCACCTGCAAAACAATTTTCGACATCAATACTGAAATTCATCCCAGACATTGTTTATTACAGAATAGAAACGTACCATTCTTGAGTTTCCAGTAGCTGGAGGTGCACTGCTATTAGCAGGATAGAAATAAGTCGTGCCATCCACATTTTTCTGTGGTTATGATCAATGTGAATCAGATTACTCTCTGGGAATTAAAAAATGATCTCAATGAGTTAAAGAGTTAAGAACCACCTGGAATGTGGGAACAGATGCTGGAATGAAATTGTCGGCACTTGAATAAGAAACAGGAGAATTACTCCTCCGCTTTAACGGAGGAGAATGCTGTGGCGTTAAACGAGGACTGTTTAAAGGTGTGGAGCTCGTCGAAACCGATGACACACCTTACAAAAAATAAAATTAGTCCAAAAACAAGTTAAGCACTTCCAAAAAAAAGTTAGTCTGCGATCAAGATGGGCTCTCTATAACAAAGCTATATTTATATTTGTGAGCATCCATCATGCAATCATTTCAAAATGCAGCTGAATATGAACAGTGTTGCAAGAATGCCTGCCAACCTTGAGGAATCCTCGACGAAAAGGGAATGGTTTCAAAGCCAGGTGATGCTGCAATCGACTCAAATTCCAAGAATTGCGGGATAGCAGTAGTCTGAGACAAACCACTACTACCACCACTACCGCCAGGAGTATTAGCTCTTGGAACAAATTCACTGGCTGCAGGATTCGGCGCCTTTAAGACAAGATAAGAAATTGGAATAACTTCCTAATATTTCAGTAGAATAACATCAGAGAGTTTACTGCAACGTAACCTAAATCTTACGGAATCGATGGCGAGCGACGATAAACTTGCAACTAGTTGATTTGGTGTCAAATTAGGTGAATGGGAAAACATATTTAGCTTCTCCGTTATCCCAGAGGTCAATGACTTGGTGACTTTATCAAGGCGAGAACTACTGGAAGTACCTGCTGGTCTCTATATCAGTGATAAGCATTCATAAATCATAAGCACGGTCATCTTATCGACTCACAAGACGGTTTCTTAAATAATACAAACGACGGGTAATAATTCCGTCAATCCAAATCCATAAACGCTACCTAAAGAAGGTGACTTAACAATAAAAAAGCAAGAGTGACGTTGGTACACTTGCACGCACAGTATATAGGACATACCAGCCATGGAATATAGAAACAAATCTAAACAACGCACTCGTGACAAAACTTTAATTAAAATCTTTAGAAGTAAATGAGCACTTACACTAATATAAGTGGATAATTTTGACTCGGGTAATATCCCATTGTGCTGTGAGTAGGGCAGGTAAGCATCTAATCTCGAAGAATGGCCACCTACAAGTAAGGAGATAAGGTGAATGCAACTTTAGGATCAAGATTAATGGAGAAACAAATTACTGTAAGCCGTTTAAAATTTACAAGCAAATAGCTGTTAGTGCTAGTGGCCAAGTTGTACCAAACCACATGATCAAACCATTTTTACACCTGCCGATCAACATCATTTACAGTATCTTCCAAATTACAGGCTGTTTAGGCTTAAATTCACGCACGCGCTGTACATGGTGCATCCATGTTTTTCCCATTACGTTGGGTGCAAACTCAGTCACCCCCACCGACATTTTCAAACAACTAAACTTGCCTAAATGATCCAAAGGGTCTTGTAAGCGTTGTGCTGTAAGAGGCACGACTGAATTTCTCGGCGAAGTTTCATTCAAACTACTGTCGTCTTTCAACATCGACGATGCTACATGGGCAAACTGACAATCGTTTCCGTAAAAACAAGTCCCGCTGGCGACAAAATAACGGCACAGTGCGGATTTTTTTATGCCACTCGAGCTTGTGTTCATGACAAAATGTTTGATCAAAAGAATAGAATTTTCTTATGCAATGATTTCCAGCAAAGAAACTGCAAAATAGATATGTCACAATAACAAACAACATAACGACTTCCAAAACAGACCGCAACACTTCGCCATTTAAACTTCGAATGGCTTGTTCTAAAAGTCGCAACTTAAGACGATAGGTGGCGGTGAAATCGTAATAGTCCGAAAGAATGAAGCGCTGTAGTGCGCAGTACAGAAAGTGTTCGTGGAGTTTAGGCTGGTCAATGAGAAGGACGTTTCGTACGGGACGTGCTCCAACTTGGTTAGCGGGAAATTACAATGGCAACTCTGGAGAGGTTAAGCATAATGGGGATAAGAAGTTTTGCCCCTCGCGATGACCAGAGCTTGGAATTCTTCAATCCGTTGACGTTAATTGTAGGACAAAATGGAACAGGTAAAACGGTAAGTTCGCTTTTTGCTGGCGGCGTAATTCATTTTCAGATGAATGTGTAATCTTTTGTGACAGATACCTTGCTAGTAAGATTTTTCGTGCTAGACCCATATCTCTACCAGCACCCTAGCCGCTCCACCCCAGAACCTCTTCCAATGTGGGGGTTCCCCAACCCCTTCCTGCAGGGATGTCCAGCGCTGGACATGCCTGACATTCTCCACATGATTCACAGCCCTCCTCTCCACCTGTGATCTTTGTCATCCTCTGTTTCGTCGCCAGTGACCCAGCTCTTGCCCGAAACAGAAGCGAGCTCTTCTACGTATTGTCATAATTACCTCCCTCTCTATGTTAAGCTTGTTCCCATACACCCTCCAGGGGCGGATCCAGAGAGGGGAGCAATGCAGCAATTGCTCCCCCCTCAGTGCCTCAATGGGCACATATTTCAACTGATGCAGAATTCCCATTTCTATATTGCCAGTCCAATCTGCAGTTGTTTAAACACTGAAGAAAGGACATTGTCCACACTGTCAAAATAATTGCTAGCTAGATTTATGCTAAGGGATTCTGAATATTTAAAAATATTTGGGGCGCACTTTTTTTGAAGTGCCCCCCCCCCCGATCCGCCCCTGACACCCTCAGCGTTTTCTTTGCCGCCCTGGTGCAGCCAAGTTTGCGTTGGACACACCAATTCTCGTGAGATCACTGTAGTTAAGCAGCGCAAGCCCACGTTAGCAGTGGCGTACCGAGGGGTGGGCGGAAGGGGACAGATGTCCCCGGGCGCAGAAGAAAGGGGATGCAAAAATGCGCAAAATATTAATTCACATTAAGTTTATAGGGTGCCAGAGGGCACAGATTTCGGTCTTTGTCCCCGGGCGCAGAATACCCTCGGTACGCCACTGCACGTTAGTACCAACATGGGTGGTTGGTAAAGAACGTTGGGTGCTGCACATCCTTTACACCTACCTCCTCATCTCCTGCGAGCAGCCTCCTAAGGGTTCGGCCTGTTATGGTTGCTTGGCTTACTCCCCAACCCGTTCTCTACGAAATACTAGCCTTCCCTTAATACTCTGTCGCCACTGCCTCAACTTTGTCCTGTACTAGTCTATGCAGTGTTGTTGCCCCCTTCTTGCCCTCACCGGGGTGCAGTGGGAGCGGTGAGTTGCGTTGGACACACCAGTTCTCGTCTGATCACTGAAGTTAAGCAACGCAAGCCCAGTTAGTACTGACATGGGTGGTCGCTGGGGAAAGCTGGGTACTGCTAATACCCAATAATCGTCGCATTAGTGTAGTGTCTGTGCAGTCTACGCATTAGAACTATACAGTGGACGGGTCTCTAATGACCAAGTAGTTGATGGGACCTTAAACACCAACAAACCAACCAACCGGGGTGCAGTGTCATGAAGTGAACATGCAGTCGCTTCAACTATGAAAGAATTAGCTTGTCGAAAAATGCGACATTGTAGGGTCACCCTCCGACAACCAATTTTTACGTGTGTTTGGTGTTTTTCAAAGCGGAGAGCTGCTCTAATGCATATCTTGTGGAAGTGACCAAAGTTTAATTTCCCACCCTGAAAACGCTCGTGATGTGGCTTCACGCCTTGGCGCCTGCATGGACTAACCATCTATCTGTTATATATGTCCATACGTATAGTTATAACAATAATGTCCTAATTCTCGTTTCAGACTATAATCGAGTGCCTACGATATATCACTACTGGAGAACTTCCACCCATGAGCAGACTTGACAGTGCCTTTATTCATGACCCTAAGGTAGAATTATCATTATTATCATTGTTGCAAGAAAGAAACATAAAGTAAACATAAAAAAAGCATTTCAATAGATAGCCCAAGTAACGGAAGTGAAGGCTCAAGTTCGTTTGGGATTCACTGACACTCGGGGCAATCACGTGGTAGCGACAAGATCAGTGTCAGCAACGCAGAAAGTAAATGACTTACAATTGAAGTAGTATATCACCTGTTACTTTCAATACTTCATGCAACTGTCGGACTAGCGAACTGTTAGACGGTATTTTTACGACCCGGCTACCGACCTACTGCCATAAGCCCTCGCTTATTTAATGGCGTTCTATCTTCTTTACGGGGCAGTTTCTTTTTTTTTTTCACCGACGTCAGGGAGTGAGATCTTAACTACCGAAATTTTGCCTAACGCCTCGGTAGCTTTGTTGTTGTTTGTTGGTGTTTTAGGGCCCTTCAACTGCAAGGTCATTAGAGCCCCGTTCACAGTGTAGTTCTTATGCAGAGACTGCACAGACAGTACACTAATGCCACGATTTTTGGGTATTAGCAGTACCCAGTTTTTCCAAGCGGTCACCCATGTTAGTACTAACATTGCTTAACTTCAGTGATCGGACGAGAACTGGTGTGTCCAACGCAATTCGCCGCTCCCGCCTCTGTGACCCAGAGATGTCTACTATGGACTACTGCGTCAGTGGTGCCAGGTTACATTCGAAACCGAAGTGGTTCGACTTCTTTTGGCACCAGTTCTCGTCTGATCACTGAAGTTAAGCAACCCAACCTCGGATAGTACTATCATGGGTCATCGGTTGGAAACACTGGGTACTGTTAATACCCAAAATCGTCAAAACAGCATAGCGTCTGTGGAGACTCTGCATTAGAACTACGCAGTGCACAGGGCTCTAATGACCATTGTAGTTGAAGGGCCCTAAAACACCATCAAAACAAAATCGACTTCTTTTGGTTTCGTTGTTACGACAATTTTGGGTATTAGTACTCAGTGTTCCCAAGCGGTCACCCGTGGTAGTACTAGCTGGAGTTGTGTTGCTCAACGTCAGTGATCACACGAGAACTGATGTGTCCAACGCAATACAGCCGCTCCCGACTTCTTTTGGGTGAGAGTGAGGCCCCTTGTGTGCCTTTCATCGGATGACAAGTCAAGTCGTGTAGTTCGATGCAGTTTCCAGGTGTATGAGTTCGCCCGTTGACGTCAGGGAGCAAAACTGTCCCAACGAAGAAAAATGGGCCGACGATAAACACGGTTGCAGCATTAGGTCGGTAGCCGGCAGTTAACTACCGTCCAACAAATCGCTAATGGGGAAAAATGGTGGTGTGAGGATGGCGAAAGTGTTTTTTACCTTTACCACCACCAATTATCACTGTGCCACCGAGGGATTTCCCCCTTCCTGTCCACTGAATGTCATGACTTGTTTTTTTTTTCTTCAGCAAAAGAGAGTAACCATGAAATCGCTAGATTCAACTATCAGCAGGAAAGGCGAAAATGGAGAGGTCTATCTAATTATCTGTCATTTAACAACACATTCAATTGTCAGTAAAATTAAAATTTCCAAAACGAAAATTGAATTTTTAGGTTGTTCAAATTAGTTCAAGGTGTGCAGAGATTGATCGTGAGGTACGTGTATTTCATCTGTGCCATGTCTTAGTCTTAACTTATTTAATTGGGAAATATTTCAAGATGGTAACCTGTTTTGGCGTCTCAAAAGCTATCCTGAACAACGTTATATTTTGCCATCAAGAAGATTCGAATTGGTAACAAAAACAGCATCATCCATTTCTAGCCTTTTGTCTGCCTAAGTCTTAAACATTTGTACTCTTCCCGAAGGCCGCTCTGCGAAGGCAAGGCACTGAAAATGAAGTTTGATGACATCTTTGCAGCTACTCGTTACATTAAGGCTCTTGATAATATTTACAACATTAAAAAGGAGCACGTAAGTAACACTGATAGTTACTACTATAAGATCTGTAGGGAGCGGCGAATTGCGTTGGACACACCAGTTCTCCTCTGATCTTTGAAGTTAAGCAGCTCATCCCCAGCTGGTTCTGACATGGGTGACCGTTTGGGAAAACTGGGCACTGCTAATACCCAAAAATCGTCGCATTAGTGTAGCGTCTGTGCAGTCCCTGCATAAGAACTATGCTGTGGACGGGGCTCTAATGACCTTGTAGTTAAAGGGCCCTAAAACACAAACAATAAGATCTGTAAGGGGTTGACAACACTTATTGACCACGCACCACTATGACGCAACTAGACCTTGACTCTGGCAATTAGAGCAGTATTGACATAATATCTGCCTAGTGTGAAGGCCTTCAATGTCTTGTACTAGAAAATGCATAATAATGCTTTTGACTGCATTACTTCAAGGATGCCAATGCCAAATTGTGGTCAGCTGAACTTCGTTATCTTGAAGAAAACAAGAAACATGCCGCCAAAGTATGCTTAATTTACTTTCTGTATAATATGGTCCTCTGTAACTTCTTTTAAGCCTGAAAATATTAATAAGAAATTTATTCCTTAGCTAAGATCTAATTTGGAAACCCTTGAAAGTCGATTGGCCGCATCGAAAGATCAAATTCAGAAAATTGGAGAACGTCTACAACCAATTGCAAGTCGCTTGACAGAAATTGGTGCTAAAGAAAAAAGCATTGTGGATATCCAGACTAATTTAGGTATGCTCGGTACTGCCAATCTGCGTTATAAGATGAATTTCATTTCTGAAATAATTGGAGTATAACGCCAATTTAACAGCTAAGAAAGAAACTGAGTTGCAGCTCGAACAGAAGGCCTGTGACAAATTAACCAAAACTGTTGCAGAAATGTTTACTGGTAGCATGGATGATCTTCTCAGTCGTCTAAGAAATATGAAATCTCAGTCACAAGAAAAAGAAGACGAGCGTCAAGAGGCGAGTAACATTAACAACCTAAAAATCAAATTCACTGACTGCAGAGTATTTTTAATTGACAGATACAATTTTATTTTATTATCTAGTTCGAGGAACAGTTAGAAAAGATTAAAAAAGATATCCCTAATATGACTAAGAAGAGAGAGGTTTTACTGGTGGATCTTAGTAAACTGAGGACTGAAGCAGAAGTAAGTATATTTCAACGCTTGTAAAGAATTGACTCTATTTATTTACAAATTTTTATTTAATTTATAGCAACATAAGTTGAGGCTTAAAGAGAGAGAACAGTTGGCCAAGACACTTTATAACAGTCATAACCTGGAAAGTGAGTGTTTGAAATTCCTGTTCATAATGCTGCAGTAATCTTCCAATTCATTGAGCACGTTGATCCCTGGTCCCTGGAATTCCTTTATCCCTGAATCCCTGGAATTCCTTCATTCATTGTACTTTGGACATAAGAAATCGCCAGTTGTTACTTTCAATGTGCCACCAGTTCGGGCAAGATGCTCACTGGAAATTAACGTTTGACTATTCTCATACCATGTCACTCCAATCATATCATTGGAATTGACGGATAAACTTCATGATACAGGAGGTGGTCAGGTCCACATCAGATTACCGATATAAGAAGATCCGAAATCTGACCCATTTCTTTTATTTTTTTCTCTTGCAAAATATTTATACATTTATTATATAGTCGGCTCTCGATATTACGAATCTCAATATAACGAACAAGGTAGCCGGTCCCGGACAAAATGCCTATACCTCCCATGTATTAGCTGCTTGATATAACGAACCACTCGATATGAAGAACGGTTTGGCTGGTCCCCTCATTATCCCACAGTACTAAATGACTTTCTTTATAACAAGCAACTATTGAATGTCATAGGTCAGAGACAAAGAATATCCTTTTGTGTCATTGGGAAAAAATTCACAAGCAGCTTTTAGATTGTTGTTGTTTAAGGTCCCGTCAACTACAAGGTCATTAGAGACCCGTCCACAGCATAGTTCTAATGCATAGACTGCACAGACACTACACCAATGCGCCGATTATTGGGTATTAGCATTACCCAGCTTTCCCGAGCGACCACCCATGTCAGTACTAACTGGGCTTGCGTTGCTTAACTTCAGTGATCACACGAGAACTGGTGTGTCCAACGCAACTCACCGCTCCTTAGCTTTTAGGTAAAAATCATAAGGAGTCAAAGAAAGCCATGAAAAACTGCCTGGGCCCTAATACAATATGTAAAACAAGATCTCTTGTGGTGTGAGCTTTTTCAGGAACGTGTTCAAAAGTATTTTGCGGGGCATTTTGTAAGAAAATACATTTTGCAATTTGTAATATAGAGGCCCACGCGCGGGGCCTTAGTAAACATGAGGCCGGGTTCTGGCGAAAGTGGTGAACCAGGCTCGCACCCCGGTACAAGCCTGGGCCAAAGGAGAGCGGCTTATTGCGTTAGACACACCAGTTCTCGTCTGATCACTGAAGTTAAGCAACGCACCCCCAGTTAGAACTGACATGGGTAGCCGCTTGGGAACTGGGTCCTGCTAGTACCCAAAAATCGTCGCACTAGTTTGGTGTCTGTGCAGGCTCTGTATTAGAACTACACGGTGGACGGGGCTCTAATGACGTTGTAGTTGAAAGACCCTAAAACAGACCAAAACTGGGCCGAGTTCGGGGAACGCGCTAAAACCGCTTTGCCCGGCTCAGCTTCTTGGTATAACGAACACTCCCCTTCCATCCCCTTCGCGTTCGTTATAACGAGAGCCGATTGTATTACCTTAATTTTGTTATATTATTATGTCGATAATTAATAGTGTTTAAATTTTGATCTAAATTATAGTTGGATGGAATGAAGGACAGTTGACAGATAGTGTCGCCGATGATGTACTTCGAAAGCTCGCGGACGTTATTAAGTCAAAAAAACAGGATTACGAAAAATTAAAAGTAAGACGGTCTAACCCTTTGTACTCCGTGGCCGACAAACTGTCGGTATGATCAATTCCCCTTGTAACAATTAACGGAGTACAAAGGGTTAAAAGAAAATCGATCAGTATTCAAAGCCTAATTGACAATTTCATCGCAGAATCGTTTTGCGGAGAAGGAAAAGACATTCCAAGATCATTTAAATACTGTGCGAGATGCAAAGACGAAATTGAACCAAACAGTGACCATTAGAAAGTCTCAAATTGTGAGCAAAATATTTGTGCTGACTTCTGGTTCTACAAGCTTGCAATATCAGTATTGATTTGATTACACCTACTGTCAGGTTGATAGCAATAAAGAATTAGAATTGATCAGCGAGAAACTGATTCGGGCTGAGGCAGCTGCTGAACGTTTACAAGAGATTGAGTCCAAACTTCAAAGAAAAGTAGGAATTCCAATTTGACAATTTTATCCTATTTTACAGATTATTTTCTTACTTATGCGTTTAAACGTTACACAGGAAAAAGAGCTTTATGCTGTTTCTGGAGAATTAGACAGGAATGCAGCTCAAACCGAATTACAGACATTGCAAAGACAAGCCTCTTCACTGAATGACACAGTCAAACAGCTAGAGTAAGTGATATTAAAGTTATGAAAAAAACAAAAAGTTTTTCAAAATTATTTATTCTGTTATTATTCGGGACTGTATGGAAGTAGCCCAAAGAAGGTTAGGCAGGATGGCATTAGGGGGTAATAGGTTCACAGCAGTAGAAGCAATACAAGGGGTGGTCTACATTTGAACAGAGAGAAATGATAAGTAAGTTGCTATACTTATGCAGGATATGGGGGCTAGGGAAGGAGAATCCGGTATGGCAGGTCAATGCATGGGTAAACAACATGAGGGTATCTACCAACTGGGAGAGGAGGGTAAACCAGATGTCAAAGAAGATAGGCATAACACTGCAACCCAGAGAGAGCAAGGAGGGGGCAACAACATTGCAAAGACTAGTACAGGACAAAGTTAAGGAATGGGGGTTAGGGCAGTGGCGGCAGAGTATGGAGGGAAGGGCGGAAAAGAAAACGCTGATGGTGTATGGGAACAAGCTTAACATAGAGAGGGAGATAATCTATGATAATACGTGGGAGAGCTCACTTCTGTTTCGGGCAAGAGCTGGGTCACTGGAGACGAAACAGAGGATGGCAAAGATCACAGGTGGAGAGGTGGGCTGTGGATTGTGTGGGGATCGAGTGGAGGATGTCAGGCATGTGATCCTGGCCTGTCCAGCGCTGGGCCACTGCAGGATGAGTTGGAGAACCCCCACCTTGGAAGAGGTTCTGGGGTTGATGGGTTCTGGTGTGGAGCAGCTGGAGTGGGTGCGAAAGGCAAAGGTACTGCTAGGGTGCTGGTGGACATCTAGGCATATGGGCCTGGCATGAAAAATCTCGCTAGCAAGGTATCCGTCACAAAGGATTACATATTCATATATCTTAGTGAATCGATGATGCGGATGCACAAATTTTCAGCAGTGCAAGCAGAATTAGAGTTGACTCAGACACAAAAGACATCAAAGGAGGAGTCCATTCGAAAATTGTAAATTATTTTAACTGAAGATTTTGATAGCGCCAAATAAAACCCCTGATAACCTTGCATCTTTCCTGATTATTTCAGAAAAGCGAAGCATCAAGACACCCTGATGCGTCTATTCAATTGTATACCAACACAAAATTTCAGTAGTCATGCAGATCAGCTAAATTTGTGAGTTGGAGCCCCATCATTAGTCAATCTTGAAAAATTCAGTCCTTCAAGGCTACATCGAAAATTTCAATCATTTTAGAAAAATTTTAAAAGATAAAAATGCGTTGAGTGATAAACGTGACACACTACGTTCAAAAATCGCCATGTTGGAGACTGCACGAAAATCAAAGATGTTAGTAAATATTAGAAAGCTTATTCATTTTCAATGTGATAGCATATTTACTAAATTTATAATTGTGATGTTTATAATATTTAGTCAAGAACAAAAAGCGAAGGAGGCGGAATTGGCAGGTAAAGATAACCAGGTAAAACACCAACGAACGAATCTAATTGTTGATTGGTTCGTTGGTGTTTTAGGGCCCTTCAACTACAAAGAACATTAGAACCCCGTCCACTGCGTAGTTGTAATGCAGAGACTATACACACTACATTAATGGGACGATTTTTGGGTATTAGCGGTACCCAGTTTTCCCAAGCGGCCACCCATGTCGGTACTAGCTGGGGTTGCGTTGCTTAACTTCAGTGATCAGACGAGAACTGGTGTGTCCAACGCAATAAGCCGCTCCCTAACAATTAGATAATGAGTTGGCTGACAATTTTAGCCAACCTTGGTCTCGCAATCCCCCTGCCCTCTCATCATCATACCCTTATCCCGTCTGTGGCAGGGTCGGGTCTGCGGGTTCTAGCACTCTCCTACCAGGTCCCCTCCATCCCACACACTGACATGTCCTTCGGTCTCCCCCTGCCCCGGGTGCTACCGACCACCTGAATTCCTGGCAAGGACCTAACGAGCTCCTCCTCCCCTCTTCTCATGACGTGTACATACCACCTCAGCCTATTCTCCAATCCCCAAGTTGCGTTGGACACACCAGTTCTCGTGAGATCACTGAAGTTACGCAGCGCAAGCCCACTTTAGTACCAACATGGGTGGTTGGTACAGAACGTTGGGTGCTGCAAATTTCCCCTCTGCTATGTCCACTACCTACCTCCTCATCTCCCGCGAGCAGCCTCCTAAGGGATCGTCCTGTTATGGCTGCTTGGCTAACTCCCCAAGTTCTCGTCTGATCACTGAAGTTAAGCAACGCACGCCCAGTTAGTACTGTCATGGGTGGTCGCTCGGGAAAGCTGGGTACTGCTAATACCCAATAATCGTCGCATTAGTGTAGTGTCTGTGTAGTATATGCATTAGAACTATGCAGTGGACGGGTCTCTAACGATCCTGTAGTTGACGGGACCTTAAACTCCAACAAACAACATTAAATGAATCCAGAATCCCCTGCCCTCTCGAGTTTAAAAATAGTTCTCAAGTTAGTCCATGACCGATGTAAACGCCATAGACACATAAATGGACGTGTGTGATATGCATCCGTCCTCGAACATTTGGGATATAATCAAACCCTGAGGTCAATTACAGGAATTGACCGTTTCAGTGTACGGTTACTTTTTTTCAGACTGTGAAGAAAAATTGTTTCAAAGTTGTGGAAGCAAGGACCTTGATTCAAGCATAATTGCAGCAGAATCCTTCCTAACAAACTTACAAGAGTGAGTACATTATCTTAAGTAGAAGTGGTCACTTGGGAATCCTCTGAGTGTCTGACTTGTGATGTCAGCTCGAGGACATGATATAAAATATTTTTTGTGTTGACGTTCATCAAAAATTACCATACGGATATATTCATTTTAGGGAAAATGCTTCTCTGTCAGGAACTGAACACGTATACACCGGCTTTTTAAAGAAACTGAAACAAAATGATCCTTGTTGCCCACTGTGCCATCGTGACTTTGGTGAACAGCAAGATATCAACGATCTCGTTACAGAGGTGAGTTTCAGTGTTTAAAAAAACCACAGAAACTTAAAGAATCTGACTGACCAAACTGTTAATATATTTTATGCAGTTGGAGACCAAGCTACGGTTGTTCCCTCACGAAGTAGAAGCAAAACAGAAAGCTCTAAAAGACCAACAACAAAAATATAATTCTCTACTTGTATTAAAACCTCATGAAGAAAGGGTACCTACTAAATAATTTTAGCCTTAGTAGCAGGCACGGCTCGTGAGTTTCAGGCGCCCTAGGCAAGTGGGTCAATAGCCGCCCTCATTAAATTGAATGCAGTTATAATTTGTCCCAGCGCCCCTAACGCCTCAGGCCCCTCCAATCAAAGAAATTTAGGAACCCCAGGAATATGTACATTTTAAATAACGGATAGACTGTGTGGCAGGGAAGTACAACCGAAATTTGCCACCTAAGTTTGTCTGCCCCATGAGCCGCCTGTGCTTAGTAGTTAAAACTTTCCCCAACATGGTCTCTAAAATGCATTATTTTAGGTCCGTATTTTGAATGAAGAGGACATTCCACACTTAAAGACAAAGATTAAAGCGCTTGGATTAGAGATTGAGAAACGAAATCAAGAACTTGCCGAGGCATGTCTTGTATAATTTTTTAATTTAATTTATTTAAAAAAAGCACAATTACGCGGGGGGTTTAATCGTACGGTTTTTTTTTGGTGCGCCGAAAAGGTGGAAAAAGATTTAAGTCAAAAAAGTCAAGAAGAGTCAGCTGTGCAAGACATGCGGCCCGATCTTCGCATTATTGATCAGAATGAATCTGAACTCGCCAAAATTGAGAAGAAACTCTCAAATGCCAAAATGTCACTTGGTGAAGGTTTGTTTCATCTCAGGACATCTGGAACCTCATTATAAAATGTTAGGCCCCTCCATAAAGTGATCAGTCTATCACGTAATGAGGCCCCTGTACACCAAAGATGTCAAACTGCATCCTAATCTCAGTTTTTAAACATATCCAAACTATAAAGGTAATTTTAATATTGGTGATTGTTCTTATAGGAAGCAATCGCACAATTGAAGATATTAGTAAAGAAAAGCATGAAGTTCAACATCAGCTGTAAGCATCCTTTTAATATTTTCAGAATTGTAAAATTTACAAAGCGTGTAAGCGGTTCGTTACTTGATCACTTGAACTCACGTAATTCAAGACATTTGAGTTTGGTTGTTTGCCTTTTAGGGCCCTTCAACTACAAGGTCATTAGAGCCCCGTCCACAGTGTAGTTCTGATGCAGACACTACACTAATGCGACGATTTTTGGATACTGGCGATACCCAGTTTTCCCAAGCGGCCCCCCATGTCAGTACTAGCTGGGGTTGCGTTGCTTAACTTCAGTGATCAGACGAGAACTGGTCTGTCCAACGTAATTTGCCGCTCAAGACATTTGAGATCCTTCAGGTCGTGATAACTGATCGATCCTGATGAGAGGCAAGCCTCTAATGCGAATTTCATATCCGTGGTGTTCGCCAAGAAATGCATAGCAAAGCCTGGCCCATAACCTTCAGTACATTAAGGCCTTTCGTTCACTGCCGCAACGCAATTGCAACCTAACTGCGACTCAACTGAAATGCAATGCAACTAAAATTGATTGCAATGTCACCATCGTCCACAAATGGAACTCTTTGGCAATAGTTGCACTTATGATGTCGAGTAGTTCAGAGGAAGAGAGTATTGTTGCAGTTACGTTGCACAAAGAGACGAAGGGCCTAACAAGACAATCACTAACACAATTATATCACAAACGCTTCTTCGGAGTAAAAAGACTGTTGATGAACTTATGTAGATTTAATGGTTTGCAATTTTACAGAGAAGAACTTCAACAGAGCATCAAGAATAAACAAAAAAGTCTGAATGACTTCCTGGAACGTGTGCAAGCCTTACAAGCCGAGGTAAACGCTCTAGGCAGTGAAAAGAATAAAATTACACAAGATGTACAAGAGATCGCTCAACTACAAAGTCGGAAAAGTGATCTGAAAAGCAATATTTCTCTGTATCAAGTTGAGATAGAGGAAAATGAAAAAAAGCTTATTCCATATGAAGTAAGGTGTAGAAAAATTGAAGTTTCTTAGCTCAGACGCACACTAAGACAAAACTGTCTCACGACAGTCTTATTGGCTCTGAGGTTGTCAATGTGTTTTGTGTGCTAGACGCCTTGTTTCATTGTGCGGCTACCCATTGACTTTCATTGCCCATAAGACTGTCGTGGGACAGTTTTGTCGTAATGTGCGCCTGGCCTTAGGGTTAGACCAGTGATTCTCAACCATTTTTTCGCCACGGTACACTTTTACTAATTTCAAAATTTGGCGGCACACTAGCAACGACACATTTCTAGGTACACAAACGCCAAAAAAAAATATATAAGTTGTAGCCTAACCCTATGCAAAATCTTGCCTCGGTAACTGTGTCAGTAGTTTTTGGTTCAATACTGGACCGAGGTGGGTTGGCTTTTTTCGGGCGAGAGAGAAGCCCTGAGTGCACCTTCTTTCGGGTGAGAAGTAAAACCGAGGTCCTGTGTGGTATACGATGGCATTTGCACATGGAATAACCCTCTCTATATGGAACGGGTAGAGGACCAAAATTTCCAGGTGCAGGAGCTCGCCCCCCTGTCTTCGGTGGAATGTCCCAACGAACAGTAGAAAGACGATAAATAACATAGGAATTGCAGCTTTGATTGGCAACCGGCTGTGGGAAAACACTGCCCAATATATCGCCCTTGTGTCCAGTCAGAGGGACAAGATGGGTACCCGACCTCGCGGCACACCCTCGTGAATCTCACGGCACACTAAAGTGCCGCGGCACAGTGGTTGAGAATCACTGGGTTAGACTATAAACAACAGTGTGTCAACATTGTAGAATGGTTTGTTCGTATATTGATATAGGAAAATTTACAACTATTTGAGAAAGAGAAGGAAATTTTGATTTCTCAAAAAGAATCGGAAATTGACAAGTCGAACCAGAATATAATTACAATTCAAAGTAAGGTCAATGAATTGCTTCAAATACATACCGCAATTCTTAGGTGAGATATGCATACCTCATTAGAAATTGGTGCAAGGTCAAATTCATTTGTCCATTTTATTATTAAGAAGTTGGAAATTTCCTATAAATCGTATAAATAACATAGCTTGAAATGCATTTTCCCAGGTTCAGCAAAAGTCAGAAACCCGAAGACCTTAACAGAATTCAAAAGGATCTAGAAATATTAAATGCTAAGCTAGACCGCCTGAACCTACAGCAAGAAGATGTTACAGAAAAGTGGCGGTTTGTTTGTCAAAGTTTAGATAGACACCAGGTGAAATTATATTAAAAAAAAAATTTAATGCGATACCAAATAGTTTGTATTATAAAACCATGATTAAGACATTTCTTTTTTATAAATGTTCACTAGGCACACTTAAGGAACCTAACAGATAATCGTGAGTTAAAATTGAAACAAGAGCACATGGAATTAATCGGACAAGATGTTGCTGAATTAAAGCATCGTCTGGGCGGTTTCAATGTCAGCACATTGTTAAAGTAACCTATGATTATTAATAGTTTGAAAAACATCACATATCTTATTAAATTTGATATTTAAATGCAGTATGTATTTTAGAGAAAAGAGGAATCTTTTGATCGATGAACAGAACTCAATTTCAGAGGTACGTTTCGTGGGATTAGTAAATGTTTACTAAGGTCTTCATCTGGAAATGTGGAACTCATGGATGTTCATCCTGCCATAGCAGGAAGTGCCATTAAACTGATTTTCTTAGCTGATTAATTAACTTTGATCATGAAATCGGTTAAAAGTTTGAAAAGATGTAGGGGAGACCGGGGCAAGATGACTAATGCCTTAATTAGCGATTTTCCTGATAGTTAGCAGCATCATATGAATACTACTAGTAATCCTCATGACTAGACACTAAAAAATCCTTTTTTCAAGGCACTGTTGCCATTACTATATTATTTACACGAGTTTCATTGTTTTCCTGCTGTGTGCTATATGAAACCAAATTTTGGAATTAAGATTTAATTAATATAGAGGTAAGCTATAGAAATATCTAATAGCATTTTGATCTACCTTAGACAACTGGCTATTCATATTCAGTATTCATTATTAAAATAATTTTTTAATCTTCTTGCTATAATATTTAAATTTTAAAATTGTTGCTGGGGCAAGTTGACAAACTCATCTTCTTGACCCTCAGTGTTAACTGGCATCTTCTTTGTGGCAGACAGCTTACCTGTGATTATTTTTAACTAGAAACATTAACTTTTAAGTTGACAATAAATTCGATTTACTATTTAATTCGATTTTAACTTTTAGTGTTAATGCGTTTTCGTTATTCACAAAAAAATTAAAAATATTATTTCATTTACCTTTAATAATGTAATAAATAATGCCTAATCCTATTTTACTATAAAAGAAATAAGGGTACCATAATAGAATTCGGAGAATTTATTAATTTCTTTGACTTTTCAATAGCCGTCATCTTGCCCCGGGTCTGGGGCAAGATGACGAATTTTACATCGTTCATTAAAAATTAGAAAATCACCTTGAAGATATCAAAAAATGTTTTACTTTAAACCACTAAATTATAAATAAAGGAACATTCTAAGTATCTCAGCACAGTAAAACATTTTATCTCGCAAGAAAAATAAAAAATTAATTAGAAAACTCTTAGTATCGTCAACTTGTCCCGGTCTCCCCTAAATACCGTAAAATCTCACGTAAAGTCCGCATCTCAAATATAGTCCCCGCATTAGCGATGGGTTTGTTTCAAATATAGTCCGCACTTTAAAATTCCTACTCTAGCCAGTGGTGCAACTTGTAGGGGCAATTGTTTGTTTGTTGGTGTTTTAGGGCCCTTCAACTACAAGGTCATTAGAGCCCCGTCCACAGTGTAGTTCTGATGCAGAGACTGCACAGACACTACACTAATGCGACGATTTTTGGATACTAGCGGTACCCAGTTTTCCCAAGCGGCCACCCTTGTCAGTACTAGCTGGGGTTGCGCTGCTTAACTTCAGTGATCAGACGAGAACTGGTGTGTTCAACGCAATTCGCCGCTCCCTGTAGGGGCAATGGGATCAAATGAATTTGAACATGAAATATCAGGTTACTCTGACGATAAATTTGAAATGTGAAATATTTTATATTTCATTATCGTACAAATAAGAACGTACTGTGTAAAGTCGTGTTGTTGAGTGTATTCAAATGTTCAGTAAATGAGGAGCAGTTACCCTTGGTTTCATTTATAGTCCACACTAAATGACCCTATGTTTCGCGTATAATCCGCGGGCATTACGTGAGATTGTACGGTATCTTGTCCATTATTGTTCTAACTGTGGATTGTATTATAGTGGAATAAAGCAGAAGGGAAGCAAAGTGAAATAGAAGAAAGTATCCGTAAGGCCAAAAGTGACCTCAGGAATGATCAATTTCGGGGTGCTGATGAAAAGTACAAAAAAAAATTGATCGAATATAAGGTAAACCATGGTCGTCCCCAACTGTCACCTAGGTTTTTGGTTTACATATGCGGAGAGCTGAATAAAAATTTCTTTCTAGGTTACAACAATTGCAAGTGAAGATTTGCTAAAATACTACAACGCATTAGAAGGGTAGGCACATAAAATATAATCGCTCGTTGTCAATTTCAATGGAAAACATTTCAAAAATCGACTGTTCAATATAAAAAAAACAGTGCCATTATGCAATATCATACTTTAAAGATGGAAGAAATTAACAAAATTTTAAGAGAGTTGTGGTGCAATACTTATTGTGGACATGGTACGTGATACTTCAATCAGAGATTTCCATTTTTGTTTTCACGAATGTCTTTTAAGTTTTGGATTTTTGCATTAATAGATATAGACTATATTGCGATCAAGACGGATGATGAGACACAGGCTCGAGCTACAACTCGACGACGTAATTATCAATATCGAGTACGTGCCCGTGTGAAACATGACGACTTTTTTGTGAGGTTAAGGCCCGGTGCACACATTCGGTTTTTACTCGTGCGGGTCCTGCAGGAAAACCGCTGCAATCCAAGGCACACATGCAGTGAAATGTCGCCAGTACAGTACACATTTGGCAACTGTTACAGAAGGCGAGTGGCGAATTGCATTGAACACACCAGTTCTCGCCTGATCACTGAAGTTAAGCAGCGCAACCCCAGCTAGTACTGACATGGGTGGCCGCTTGGGAAAGCTGGGTACAGCTAATACCCAAAAATCGTCACATTAGTGTAGTGTCTGTGCAGTCTCTGCATAAGAACTATGCTGTGGAGGGGGCTCTAATGACCTTGTAGTTGAAGGGCCCTAAAACACCAACAACAACAACAGAAGGCGTGCCCTTTTTGCCTACGAAATCGCAAAACTAAGAAACCACACGATATCGATGGATGTGTGCAGCACTCAATAGGCCAAGAAGTACTAGGTGATCGGATGTGCGGGTGCGGCGCCGTTACGGTTCGGTAGGAATCTGCGGGCATTTTCAGACGCAACTCCGATTTCGGAGGCATGTGTGCACTCCCCCATTGCAGCTAATGTATCCCATGCCGTAATTACGGAGCGGCGAGTTGCGTTGGACACACCAGTTCTCGTCTGATCACTGAAGTTAAGCAACGCAAGCCCAGTTAGTACTGACATGGGTGGTCGCTCGGGAAAGCTGGGTACTGCTAATACCCAATAATCGTCGCATTTAGTGTAGTGTCTGTGCAGACTATGCACTAGAACTATGCAGTGGACGGGTCTCTAATGACCTTGTAGTTGACGGGACCTTAAACACCAACAAAAAAAGCCGTAATTACGATGCCGCAGCGGCGCCCCACGAGTAAAAATCGGATGTGTGCACCGGGCCTAGAACTTTGTGATTCAAATTGCATTTAATAGGTTGTAATGGTTAAAGGGGGCATTGAGCAAGACATGAGAGGTCGATGTAGTGCTGGGCAAAGGGTAAGAAGTAATTGCTTAACAATACAACACGTCATCCTACAAATAAATATTTTTAATAACTCATTCATTTGATATTAGGTACTCGCGTCTTTGCTTATCAGATTAGCACTAGCGGAGACTTTTTGTCTAAGTTGCGGAGTTTTAGCATTAGACGAACCCACAACTAATTTAGATCGAGACAATATCGAGAGCCTTGCGAAATCTTTGGGACAGTAAGACTTCAAACATCACTTTTGTGTTTTATTTTCTAAATAATCATTGAAATTTATTGCTCGTGTAAATCTTATTATTATATCTATAGGTTGGTGAAGTCTCGTTCGCAGTATCGTCATTTTCAACTAATTGTTATCACTCACGATGAAGATTTCGTCGAGCAGCTGGGAAGATCCGAATTTGTTGATTATTATTATCGTATAACAAAAAATGACAGGTGTGAATTTGCTTTCTTTCATTACTAACAGTTATTTTATACAGAGCATTAATGCAATGTCTCATTTCAGTGGGCATTCCATTATAAAACTAAATACAGTACGAGAAGTCAATCAAAAAGTTGAATAAATATAAATTTAGTGAATATTAGTGATTTTTTAAATGATTTTATTGTTGAATATGCAATTAATCGAAATACTGTTATATAATTGGATCGTTATATGTGGCAAAACTATATATTATAAATTTCAAATTGAACTACTTGTCAATTTATATCGCATTAAAAACTCGAAACAGGTCTTACCGTTATCATTTCTTTTTCTGTGTCCTCTGTTTTGTGCCATTCTACATTTTAGCAATGCCGAATATTTTACAATAACCTTAGTGCTGTCAATTATTGAAAATAACTGCCAATTAATTTTCACTTCTGTTTAGTTTGTTTGTTTGTTGGTGTTTTAGGGCCCTTCAACAACAAGGTCATTAGAGCCCCGTCCACAGTGTAGTTCTGATGCAGGGGCTGCACAGACACTACACTAATGCGACGATTTTTGGATACTAGCGGTACCCAGCTTTCCCAAGTGGCCACCCATGTCAGTACTAACGGGGATTTTCTGTTTAGTGTTTTTATGAGACATATCATTCACTTACTGCAGGGCCAGCCTTTGGGCAAGGCCACCGAGGCGCCCGCCTTGGGCCCCGCGCTGGTGAACTAAAAAAATTTATTTTAAGCTATATTTTGATTTCGTATGTGTTTAAAGACATCAAAGTACTGCACTGATAAGCAATCAACTTCATAAATCTTAGCACTGGGGCCCCGCTATCGCCTGCTGCCAGTGGCGGATCCAGGATTTTCGCTGGGGGGGGGGGTGCAACCCCAAAAACCCCATCCTGGATTCGCGCGTGCCTGTTGCCTTGCGCCCCGCTATCCCCTGCCGCCTTGGGCCCTGGAAACTCTAGGGCCGGCCCTGACTTACTGAACACATCATCATGCCCTTATCGCGCCTGTGGCAGGGTCGGGTCTGCGGGTCCACTGAACATACTCTGACTGGTGTCACCCCAACAAGGCGTCTGGAACCCGCAGGCAGAGTAGCCTGTGGGGGGGGGATGCCGGTCTACCCCACGAATTGAGACGATGAATACAAATTGAAATATCGGCATATCGACTGTCTACTTACATTTCTGGCAGATCATCCTTTAGAAAATTGAGTCGATGACCGTTGGAATTCCAGCTCTGACTTTCATTACCGAACACATTAATTGAAATTTGATTATTCGCGCCTCTAGTCATCATGTCCGCCTTTTACAGAATGCAGACGAAAATTCTTGTTCGAAAAGCGCTTTCTAAGCGCTCCATTCGCTTCTTGCTGATAGGCTGCTTCATACCGGGCGAAGTAGCGACAAAAATTATTAAAGGCACGTTTTTTTTTTCACAAGAGCGCCATCTGGAGGTCATTGCGATAATTGCATTCCAGAACACGCAGAGAATACCGTTTTGAAATGGCAAACTCGTCTGATCTTCGAAATGCAGGACCTAACGAACCTCCTCAAGCACCGCCACCAGGATATTCACATCAAACGATGGTAAATCTATAAATTATAACATACGGATTAATATATCTTTGCGTATGATTAGTATGGAGCATAAAACTTGTGCATATCGAGAGTTATAGCCTTCTCAACTTTAATGAGACGGTGTAGCTTCGTCCCAAGATCGAAACCCCGACCTTGCAGTCCTTTACTTAAACTGATTAAACACCCAGTTGTTAAGAAATCATTTTGTTATTAGTGACTATTTAAACTATGATGAACATAGCAAGCATGAAGCCCTAGATATATAGCAACATAATATGTGCAATTTCTCTACAGAAATTCAAATTTTCCTTGGAGGAGATGAGAGTATTGCGGGAATGTAATCGTGAAAGCTTTTATTACCGATGTAAGTCACAGCCATGCAACTTTTCTACTTGTTAAGCCGTCCTGACTCATTTATCCACGTGAGAAAAGTTTGATTGTTTTACCTCCATTTAGGTGTTCCGTTTGGAACAACAGCTATGATATTAGCACATTATGCGGTGAAAACAGGTATAGTTCTGACGAAATTTGCATGTATTGATCACCAGTTGCCTTCGATGCAGGTGAAAATGTTTTCTAATTGTTTAATTACAGGTTATTTGAAGGGTAGTGCAAAATATGGATCTCTGTGGAAAGTCTTAGGTAATCACCAGCAGCACCCCCGACCTCTGATTATCGTAGTACGATATGCCAGTCTTATCACGGCTTGCACTTGTGTAATTTGGACGTCTTCACCTACACCCAAAGCGTAGATAATGCACCCACTCTGGTTCTAGAGTGATTAGTTCGACCTCCCTTATACAACATACACTAACGACTTCTCCGTAACGCATGCTTTGTAGTTATGTGACTTGAGGTGGTTTAACTGGGTAAAGTAGTAGGCCCATTACAAATGCCAGCCTCCGAAAGACGTTGATTAATGAATTTGAGTTACAAGCTGAAGAGTTAAGCTGCGTTACCACTTGTTGAGGCAGTCGGATGGCACAAGCCAGATGCAAATTTCAATTACTAGGAGCTTAAGTTCCCTACCTCGTCCCTTGTCATCACCCACTCGCGTCACAACTACTCTTACAACAACTCAATTTTTCAGGGGCTGGAGTGTTAGGTTACTTCTTTGGAAAATTCTCTTACCGATCAACGTGTGAAGCAAAAATTATGCAACTTCCGAACAGTCAATTAGCAGAGGCACTTAAAAGACGAAAGCAAGGCTTATCACCATTTCCAGAAATGTACGCTGTGGCAACAGTCCTATGTCCAATTCACGAATCTAAAAAAATCCACTCTTCCAAAGTTAATGTGGTTTCTTTTCAAAACTAGATATACGATGGATCCAACGTATAGCGAATCTAACACAAATAACTCTCCAACCGGACGTCCTCTTACACCTTTTCCTGATTCTGATTCCGGAGGAGTATGGGACATTGACGACGACAAGAACATCAAATACAGTGGCTTGGATGAAAGCCGACGACCAACTGTTGACAGTATGATATATTACTGTTTCCACTAATTCGCAGGAATTGTTTAAATTTTTGTCTTTCATTCTAGATACTATAACAGAGTTGCCAGATAGTCAACCCTCACCATCGTCTACCAGCTATGAAGAGTTAAGAAAACAAAATCGGGAAGAATACGAGGCGAGACGTACGAACATTTATCAAAAGAGGGATCAAACGGGTAGCAGCAATCAGAGGCCTTCTGCCAAATCAAGTCCAACAACAGATCCTGGTAAGGTTTTTTTGGAGCCCACGGTTTAGATTAACAATGAATGTTGTTCATCAAAATAATTAATTTTCTTGGTCAGTTTATCCGACAAACAAATATGGTGATGCATTAGAGTAAGAAGACTTAACATGATAGATAAATCATCAGCCCTCATTAATTATTACTGTTAGCAATAAAAAAATTTTAGTACCACAATTCACTTGGTATTTATTTTCTTACCATTTAATTTAACACCATTTACACAGATTCTTGAACTGGAGGTTCGTAACCTTCCGGTCTGTCAATTTTCACTCCAGTCTCGCTATCCGTAACAGCAGTTCCTTTACCAGATCCGTCACCATGTAATTCCAGTAATTTTCCAACTAGAAATTGTAATGTAACAGACACATTCATTCAATAAACTGAAATAAACCAGCATGTCAAACGTCCAAAGTAACTTACTGTCAAATTTAGGCTTCTTTAAAACCTTCACCTTCCTAATGCAAACATCGTGAAGTGGGTAAATGCCCTGACATGCTTTTTCGATGTCTTTGCCAATGCTATCTGGAATACTACACCACAAAGAATAACATTTTAAGTATTTTATCGAAATTTCAAGAGGCAGTTCTTGGAAATAATAACATCTAAATAAATGCAAGCAATTTAACAAGCCAATTAAAAGCAACTCCCAACCCTTTTCCTGCAGTCGGTTGCCGGCCAAAGCTGCAATTCCTATGCTTATTTATTGTCTGTCTACTATTCATTGTTTAGGGAATTCCACCGACGCCAAGGGGGGGGGCGAGCTCCTACACTCGGAAATTTTGCCTCATCTACCCGTCGCGTAGTAGGGAAGGTTCTTTTACGTGCAAGTGACATCGTACACCAACACGGGACCTCGGTTTCACTTCTCATCTGAAAGAAGCCGGGCCAGTATCGAACCTAGAACTACTAACGCAGTTGCCGAGCGTGCTAACCACTACGCAACCGAGGCGGGTCTAAACAAGCCTATTAAACGCTCAGACAAAATTAAAGGATTATTTAGGACGCTGTTAAACATCATAGAGCGATCAAAGTAGAATATATGCTTTTCAATGAAACTATAACACTTACAGTTTGTTGACCACTTCCTTAAGGTCGTTTGATGACACCTCACGGATCATGATTTCTACCATCTTTTTACGAATTTGGCGAACCTATGGATTAATATAGTTTTTTATTTGAAGGAAATTCTTTGCATTGCACTACACATATAATAGGGTCTTACCTGTTGGCGCTTTGCATAGCAGGTCTTTTTAACTTGTTGCGCTGCTCTCTTGGTGAACCCGATGCTGAACAATCTTAGTAGATAACCGTCAGTTGTTTTCACATCCACATTAGCCTCGATTAAGGTCTAAAATATCAACAACAGCAGGATTAAATTTTAAAAAATTCTCTCATATTTAACTGTAGTTTAATTGTGCACTACAGCAACCGACACATTTGCGGAACTAAATTAATTGACCAATATTGCTTGGAAAATTTTGAGCCAATTGAGGAGCTTGGTATCAAAGACGGACAAACGCAAATTTGAATATTTGTCAGGAAAATGAAAAATCTGTTCTCAGTAACCATCCGCCTGAGAGAGAAAATTTTTTGGTTGTAATTTCACTGACTTCTGTTTAGATTTGAAAGCAAATGATATGACCATTGCATTCAGCTTGAAAACTTCTGTAAAGCTGTGTACACTAGCAATAAAACTTGCACAAGTCGACTTTAGCAAGTGCACTGAAGCGTGTCGACAGCAAAGCAAGTCAGCTTGCAGAATTTTTTCAACTTGCAAAACTTGCGGGAAGTCACCACGTGTAGACACCATTTTTTAACTTGCAACTTATCAAGCTTAGTTTGATAAGTTTTCAGCAAGTATTTTTACCAATGGCTGAAAACATGGACAATCTAGGAAAACATGGACAAGAGACGAAATAATTACTCATTTCCATATATGAGCAATATCCTGAATTCATCACACCCTTATCCCGCCTATGGCGGGGTCGGGTCTGTGGGTTCTAATCCTCCACTCCCACCTATACCCTCCGGTTTAGTTTCCCCTTACTCCTGTTTCCACCAACCACCTGCTGTCCCATAATGTACCGAATAAACTCCTCCTCCCCATTTGCATCATATGCCCATACCACCTCAATCTATTCTCCCTCATCTTCTCCGCAATGTCACCCAGCCCCAAGCTACCTCTAATTGGAACCTGGCGGTCACACAGCATTCCGCTTGCCTGTCTTCACTTTAGCCATCCTGCAAAGATTCTACGACTAACGTCTGAGTCGATTTCCCCATCGGGCTGAAACACCGATCCTATATACCGAAACTCCTTCACCACTTGCATCACCTCATTTCCACAGCGAACCATAACCCCTTGGTCCTGGCCAAGTGTACTCTTTTCTTTGCGTTCACCTTCACGTTCTGTAAGCCCTGTTGTGCGTCCTCTCGAGACTCCTCAAGCCTTCCTACATCAGCAAATACCATGCACTGAGGGGCCCACTCACCTACTCCCATCAGCCATATTGCCAGCCAGATACAAACAGTCTTGCAAGTACTTGCAGCTCATCTACTTGCAGAAGGTGCTTTGGCAACAAAACTTGCAAGCAGTGTATACAGCGTTGGAAGTACTTGTGCAAGAAATTCTGCCAGTAACTTGCTAGTGTACACACAGCTTAAGAAACAACTTTAATGGTCGATACCAACCTCCTCAATTAATGGAAAGAACAATATCTAGCGATCTAACACTGTATCACATGTGGGATCACATGCAGTGCAAACAAGGTCAAGAAAGCCAATTACCTGCCATTTCTTCACCATGGATCTCAATTTATCAGTCGTCAAAGTCATACCATGGAAATTAGTAAGAACATTTTTTCCTTGCACTTCTTCGGCAATCAGACGGAATTTACGGAAGGCTATTTCATCGTTCTGCAAATCGGCCAAAGATACTTCAAACACACGTCCTTTCAAAAAGTCTGAAGCGACTTCTACAATAGCAAAATGCACAAGTGGGCATGTACATTTGAAATCATTTTAGACATGTTACACACAACAAAAATGTCAACTATTTCTTTCAAATCAGAGCAGCAATAGTAGAGAAGAATGCAAACCCTTCTCTTAACAATTATAACATCAAAAACAAAAAAAGACTTACTTGTTCCTTGTGTTCTGTTCACCAACGTCTTGCCAATTTGGCGAATATTGAACATACTTGGGGCTTTAGCATCGTACCAATCTTTTCGAGTGAATGGATCAACTCTACAAAGAAATAATAAAACTTCTTAATCTTATTCAACTCACGCATAATTTTACCTTCTGCCCAATCTCCCTCTATTTTCATAAGTTGCAAGACTACTACAAATATGAGCGACAGAATGCCACCGTGAACATCCATTCCGTCAGCTACGGCTACGATGATAATCAACTACTAATCAAAACCATCCTTAGCTTCAATGAGGTCAAAACATTCTGTTACTACTATACGACACTCAACGTAAAATCAAAGATGAAATTGTCACTTACACCTTCTTTTTGGCTCCTTTTTTACCAGGTTTAGTCGCGCCTCTATTTTTACCAACCGCCATGATTGCACTCACTCGAAGCGATAAACGGAAGAAAGCGAAGCGGCTTCAGTTTATGACGTCACCGGAAGTACTGTTATTTTCTGCTGCTTGACAAGTCATGGCCGCCAGGATAACCAAACACAAAAATGAATGACGACGGGTGCTAGAGATATTTTTTTTTATAATAAACTCTGCACCAGAACTACAACGTCGATGAAATGTTGCGCAACAGTACGTAGTGCAGTTCATCTTGATATAAAAAACACCGAAAGAAAATCCTATTTTTAATGGTGCACATAGAATATAAAAGTTAGCCGAGATACAGTTTTTGTATTTAAGATTTCACCAACAACATCATGTATAGCTGAGACCTATGACAAAACATCCAATTTTTGTTGTGTTGATATTGCGCCACAATCAAAATTAGGCAATTTTTCAAAGAGGAAAACCTTTCTCACGCTTCCATCGTCATGCAATAAGGCTATAGCTACAATATACTTCTACATCATGCAAGTTCTACTCATATTCAACGTGAAATGAACCTTCAGAGTTTATTTCAAGACTTCAATCCAAGGTATGATCGGTTTCACACCTAACTATCACATAACATCAATTAAGAGAGTCAATTACAATTCCACTTTCTACTTTTTCCAGCAAGTTCATAGTATACTCCTGTCTACTGCTGTTTACCTTATTATTTGCCTTACGTCTTGATGGCACTATCCAATGGAGTTTCTGGGCAGTATTTTTGCCAATTTGGTTGTGGAAAGCTATGGCTATCCTGGGTGCTGTCGTAGGCAGTTACACTTGGTGGAGGCACCCACAGTATAGGTATGACAATAACTTTTACATTTTTCCACATGTTCATTGCCTGAGTGAATGACACAGGTGTGTTAACCAGGACCCTGAGAACCTAAATGAAAACGATTGCTTTGGAAGGGCACTCTCGAAGGTACAGTATATCGTAGCGGTAGTGTCTCTTAGAGAAAACAATATGTGAAATATTTCGCTGAATGGTTTGTAATTCGAATCAATTCCATCAACTTAAATGTGGCTCTACCCAAATCACTACAAACCAAGACTGATTCAAATTAAAGGCTTGCAGAACCATGACGTTGTGTAAGATGCATTTTTCCAAAAATGTATTAAGTCTGTTACGTCCCGTCCCACATTAAAAGAACTTCATGTTTGTTTTACTGCTCTGTCTAGCTCATTTGTTGACAGCTAAGCTTTTGTCTTGAACTAATAAGAAAAAGTTGGGTAAAACACGGAGGCATTCCTTTAAAATGTTGAAAGCTCATAGTGAGATTAAATACCTCGAATGAAATCTTTCATAGTCAATTGAAATTTGTTGAAAGTTGGTTGCTGCGAACTAGCAGGGTGCCCATTATCTATTACTTTGTGGTAGGCTTGACAAAAACTCATTCTAGCCGTTAATTGAAAGCCTTATTCGAATCTTTGAGTGATTACTAGAGAAAAAGAGACATATAATCTGTTTCATTTTTTTTAGGGTTGAAGGCGAAGGTTATGTCCACTACAAGGCGATGCTGATTTGTTTAGCGCTTCATCTACTACTGTTAATGTTTGAACTGTTGGTTTGCGACAAGTTAGAAAGCGGCCGCCACTTATGGATCCTGGTTTTTATACCCCTGATATTTATTTCTATTGTTTCCATTGCCGTTTGTGTTTGGGCAGTTAAACACGACAGGACATTTGAGGTAAATTCCTCAGAGAATGCAACATCTTAATTTTGGAGAAAACCTCCATTAGGACTTGATTGGTCTGATAAATATCAATTTCTTTTTTTTCCAGTTGGAGTTATTCTGTTCTGTAAATATCTTACAGTTCATTTTCTTAGCACTCAGGTTGGATCAATTTATTAACTGGAGTTGGGTAGTACGTATTTCATATCTTGAATATTTTTTGGCGCAAATCAGTATAAGTATATATTTATAAATAAATAGTTATAACATTTGTCTTGCATTATTTTCCAGGTGGTTTTTGTGCCTTTATGGATTGTGATGTGCTTGGCGTTGATCGGCGTTCTGTATGCCATCATATTCGCAGGAATCTTGCTGAGGACAGCTGAAGTGAACCCTGAGCAGAGGAGGACGAGTGTGAACTCCGCAATCGCTTATAGCTTTTTGGTGGTGCCTATGCTGATTTTTCAGGTTGTGTAGCAAGCGTTTTCATTGTTGAACAACAAATTATATTCAAACATTTTCTTTTGAAGAAGAGGGAGACTCGATTAAAACAGCAATTCCTTGGGCACTACCCAGTCCCTAGACATTTTAGTGATTACGTAAAAAATAGGGACTTAAGAAAAGTTAAAGTTAGGTTTGTAGAGTTTGTTAAGCTGGGGTCAGTCAGGGGACCAATGCAAGCTTCTGCAACAACGAGTTTAGAGAGACAAAAAGAAAGGGGGGGAGCGATGCAGTAATTGCTCCCCCCTCAGTGCCTCAATGGGGCGCATATTTCATCTGATGCATAATTCAACTTTGCAACTGATGAGGCATTTCTGAATTGCTGTTCCCATTTCTATACTGCCGGTTCAACAATTGCAGTCCAATTTGCAGTTGGCTGAACCTCTGAAGACAGGACATTGTTTAAGGGGCAGTAGAAGAACTGTTGTAATTGCTAGCTAGAATTATACTAAGGGATTTTAATATTTAAAAATATTTGGGGCGCACTTTTTTTGAAGTGCTCCCCCTCGATCTGCCGCTAGATCCGCCCCTGCCCTAGATGGGGGGACATAATTTGAAGGGGTGCTCCAAGACGAAAGAATTTATAATGTAGTCAGTCTCGGCAATTCTAATGTTATTACGAGATTTTAAACTTGTGTCTGACTTTACAGGTTTTGTTAGCAAACAAATTAGATGGAGACACGACTTTACCCTACTTGGCCACTGTTTCTCCTCTGTTTGTAACGTTTTTTACTCTTATCTGTATGGCATTTGGATCGAAAGGTGGAAATCATTGTAAGTACTTTAAAACCAACCTGAATATTTTTATTGTGATTGCTTGTATCTCAAGATTTAATTAATCAAAATCCTCTTCTTAGGGTGGTTTGGAATCAGAAAAGATTTTTGTCAATTTCTGTTGGGCATTTGTCCTTTGTTACAAGAATATGGAAATATTTCTTACAGCTTACATAGTAATGAGAACGAAGAACAAGATACTCCAATTATCATCACTAAAAAACCAAATAAGATGTCCAAGAAAGGTTGTGTGCCTACTCAGTGTGAACCTAAAGTTGTGGTGCCTAAGTTAATCATAGATACTCCTGATTGAACTTTTTTTGACGATAGAACGAAGATGAAAACAGCTTGAAATTAACTGCTTCTACACCAATTTCACATCCTGGAAGCAGTGTTGTAAAAAAATTTGCAAAGAAAAAGCGATTTCAAATAGGAAATTCAATTTTTTTAACAAATCGGTGCTACAAGTGTCACAGCAAAACTTATAATGAGATATTATTGTACTGTATTTTTTTCTCTCTCTCGTGCATATTATTATCATCTCTTACATTATTTGTGAGATTATTCTAGTGATCATAGTGCTCAATTATGCTTAATTCCTCGTCTATGTTTTAGTTCTCTTTATTTACGTTTGTCTCTATGATTGACAAACAATTTTAAAAATAATTAATAGGTAATAATTACAAGTGGTAAAATTAACTGATACTGGTTAATAAATGAATACCATTTTTAACAGGTAACTGAAAACTGCACGATTCTTGTTGTCATCTTTCCATTTCAAGTGCAGTCACTTTGATTGACACTAGTGCCTTCTGTAGTATAGTCGCTATCGGATTTGCCTAATAGATCTGCCACTCATTGCCAACTCCAAGGCGTTGCTGGATAACTGGAGTATTAGTTCAACACTAAGTGGACGCAAAACCTATTTCCCTTTTATGCCTAGCAGTAGGGGCAACTTTGGGGCTCCAATTTTAGGCCTGGAACCCACACCGACAGATAAGTATACGCTGTAGTGTTTGTCGGGTGTGCTCAACCTTCGAAAGACCTTGGGGGTTCTCGGAACAAGAAGCACCACGTTCGTATTTACTCTCATCAAATCAAGGCATATATTCCAATGCTAAATGTTAGTGTGGGCTATCGCAAGTTTCTACTTCTGTGGTGTAGTGATCACGTCTGCTTTACACGCAGAAAGTCCTTGGTTGAAGTCCAAGCTAGTGCTGATTATTGCTGCAGTCGTGAAAGGTGGAAGAGTCTGATGCTAAATAATAGTGCAGGGCATTTTTTCTGTATCAGGGCCTGTGGTGTACAGGTCCACCACCTCGGTTTCGCACGAAGGAAGCTCTTGGTTCAAGCTTAGGCTGAAACATCACTGTTGAGTTTCCCTTAAATCATCAAAGGCGGGAAAGTCTGATTCCAAGTAAATCTCGTATAGAGGACATCACCTCTGTTTCATGCCTAGGAAGCCTTTGGTTCAAATAACGCCAGATGCCATTCTTCTGGAAATTTTTTGATAGATTCAGTCCGAGGCAATGTTTGACGCCAAATGCAAACGCACGGGATGGTACTGCATTGGTTTCTGTGGGGTAGTGGTCATCACACCAACTTAACACGCTGAAAGTCCTTAGTTCAATTCCAAGCAGAGCCATTTTCCACAAAAGGTTTTGCTAGAATCGGTCTTAGGGTAAGCATTTACTTAAAAGTTAAGCATTTACTTAAAGGTTAAGTATTTACTTAAAGGTTAAGCATTTACTTAAAGGTTAAGCATTTACTTAAAGTACAAAGTACAAGTAAAAGTAAATACTGCAATTGACATGAATAACCTTTTACTATGTAGTAAAAATACTGCGCTCTAAGTAAAAACTTTAATTCAAGACAAAAAAAATGGCGGATGGAGACGAAAAACAGCAAATTTTTATGAGTGTTTTGGAAAACTATCAAGTATTACTGAAGAAATCACAGGCTCCCACAATGAAGGCAAAGAAGGAGCGGGCTGCTGATGAGATGTTAAAGGAGTTGGCGACAAAACATGCAATAGTTTTGACATTGCAACAATTTGAAAAAAAATTAAACGATTTGAAGACTGAACTGACGAACAAAACAGACTTAAACCAAACGGGTAATAAACCCATAGTCCTAAAGGAATGGGAGAAACATCTCCTAAGACTGATGGGTGGCATGACAAATCCTGCAGTGTCTAAAGTGCCGGGTAAGTGTGAAATGTTTTTATAAATATTAACTAACTAGCAGACATTATATTTTAGGGTAACCAATGCCTTTTTTAAAAATCTATGGGATATGGTATAAAATACAGTAGAACCTCCAAAGTTGACCACCCCTATATGTTGACCACCTCCCTAAGTTGACCAAATTTTCACAGACTGGATGTGCACCACATTAATTAATGGATATCCAACCTCTCCATGTTGACCATCTCTGTAAGTTGTATGTTGACCACTATGACTGTGACACATGATATTGATTAACCTCCATAAGTTGACCCCTTGTCTCCCTTGTGCCTGACAGGAGCCTTGTCAAGGGTGACAAATACAAGATTGAAAGAGTATCCAAGAAACATTTCACTGGATTGCTTAGCACTAGCTCTTCTTAGAGAAAGCTAAAGAAATTAGTGATTGGTAAGTCAGCAAATTCATGTGCATTTAAGAAATTGAAGACCACCCTGTAACATGGAGATCAAACAAATGTGCATGGATGACTGCTGCCCTGTTTGAAGATAGGTGAGGGGTGTGGATCAAGAAATGATCTATCCTACTAACAGTAGACAACTGCCCTGCTGAACTGCAAGTCAGTCACTTGACAAATTTGACACGTAACTTTCTTCTTCCAAATGCAATTTCAAGGATTCAACCTCTTGACCAAGGTGTTATCAAATCCTACGAAGTGTTTTACTAAGCCCAGCTCCTGGAGTGGATTATTGGTAAAACACGTGTCACCAGCCTGTGTAAGCAGCTTCATTTGCTGCATCCATTAATGCTCTGGGTGCTGTCCTTTGGATAATTCTGCTTGGAAAAAATTTAACCAGAAACAATGTTGACATGTTTTAGGAAAGTTGGATTTATCACAAACCAACAGACAACATTTTGGCCCCATCCTACAGCCCATCTTCCATGGCAGAATTTTAAGGAGTAGCCTTTGAAAGTATTGTTGAAATGGGGAATGAAGTGTAAACCTCTAATGAATCTGATGCAGCTAACTGCTGGGGGGGGGGCATAACCCCCAACTACCAGATCAATGGCATTGGGGCTAGCTATGCCAATCCACTAGCAGTAGTTGTATTGATTACGTAGCATTTCATACAGTTGTATCCAATAAAAGCAATAATACCCATGTATCAGTACAGTACACCTAGTTCTCCATAAGTTGACCACCTCCCTATGTTGACCACTTTTCTTCAGCCCTTGGGTGGTCAACTTACAGAGGTTCTACTGTAGTTATGAAAACGTTATAGTTGATGGAGGGGGACATTCACTTCCTAAAACAGTTCAGAAATTTCAGCATATATATATATCCTTATCCATAT
>JAAFCE010001036.1:9404367-9417876 GCA_013389805.1 Trigoniulus corallinus
GGCCCCGTGTGGTGTACAGTCCTTGCAACCAAAGAGTGCAGCTCACAAAAGTCGACCGTCCCACTTCAACACTTCACTTTTAATTAGTAAAAAGTTCAAAGGTTAAGCTCCCAAGCTTGGTCAAACGTTGAGGTGCGTTGTGTGTTGTGCAGCCATGTTGCGTTGGACACACCAGTTCTTGTGAGATCACTGAAGTTGAGCAGGGCAAGCCCACGTTAGTACCAACATGGATGGTTGGTAAAGAACGTTGGATGCTACAAATTTCCCCTCTCCTACGTCCTCTACACCTATCTCCTCATCTCCCGCGAGCAGCCTTTTAAAGTCCTGTAAAGCCTTTTAAAGTCCTGTAAAAGCATTCACTTGTTACCGTATTCCCCTTCACTTGGGGGTGTACATGAGTTCTCCTCCTGGCGTCGGTGGAGTCTTGAGGCTTTGGAAGAAAGCCAGCTGCATAAAAACGCCATCCAGCAGAGAGCCCTGCCATAGGCGGGAAAATGGTTAGTGGTTGCGTTTTTTTGCTCACTAAATAAAATATTTGTGTAGATCTGTGAAGTTTTTAGATGTTAGAAGCAAACCCTCTGCTTATTTATAGTAGGTCAACTGTTCGTTTGAGCACTCCACCGACGTCAGGCGGCGACTATTTCTTTATAGTCAAAGGGCAACATAGAGCAGAGATTTGTGATTTGCTGGGCTATCCCCAGCAAAAATTTTCAAAAAGAATGTGGCCATAGGTTACTTATGCTAGGAATCGAAGCAGCAGGCAAGGCACATTCATGGATTTGTTGTTGTTTGTTGGAGTTTAAGGTCCCGTCAACTACGAGGTCATTACAGACCCGTCCACTGTATAGTTCTAATGCATATACTGCACAGACACTACACTAATGCGACGATTATTGGGTATTAGCAGTACCCAGCTTTCCCGAGCGACCACCCATGTCAGTACTAACTGGGCTTGCACTGCTTAACTTCAGTGATCAGACGAGAACTGGTGTGTCCAACGCAACTCGCCGCTCCCCACATTCATGGAAATGCAAGCAGGTTATTAGGTGGTGGAAATTGCCAACCAAAACAGGAATTTCATCAGGAAATAAACAGACAGGTAGATTGGAAAGGGACAGCTGATGGCATGTGGGACAGGGTCATCAGAAAAATTAGAAAATGTGGGAAAGCCATCCTAGGCCAGGCTACAGAACGAGGTTCATTCCAGGGCAGATGGACATGGTGATGGAATGACAAGGTAGAGGCAGCCATCAGACAAAAGAAGGCTGCATTCCAAAGGTTGGTTGAGATAGGAGACCAGGAGTCCATAATAGGCAAGCCAAGACCACAGCTAGGGGGACCACTGCCTTGGCCAACCACCAGAAGTATCCGACCCTCCATGATCAGTTAGAGACCAAAGAAGGGGAGAGAGAAGTTCCTAAAGTGGGCAAGGCTAGAGCTAAAACAGCTAAAGATATACCCTGAGCCATAACAGTGAAGGACAGCAAAGGTAGGGTTCCTGTTTCTCCCTACTGAGGTAAAGAAGAGGTGGAAAGAGTATTTCCACAGCCTCTTGAATGCTGCAAAGGGGGAGAACGATATTGACAACAATCAGGGGGTACCTTTACCCCATGAGGTAAAAGGCCGTTATGAAAAGCAATGGGTTGGGTGAAAAGGGGAATAAAGGCAGAATCAAGTTGCTGTCAGTGCTACTTTGATTGCGACAGGGTAGTTGAGAAGTTTAGGGAATGACCTCAGCTTTCGTGACTGGACACTTCAACTCATTTTTTGCTTTTGGAATTTCACCATCACATGACAACAACCACCTGAAAATAGCCGTCGCAATGAAATATTACCATTGGTGTATCAATTTCGGACAATGGAATGGACGGGGCGGACATGCGAGTCGAACATTCCACCATGCGCCCTTGAATCAAACTTTCAAAACAAAAAAATACAATGTAACCACAAATTATAGAGTAACAACAATTCACGTCGAGTTGCATTCATGACTCAATAAAAAAAACTTCACTGATCGCTTTCCAGAAACATGACCTTGTCAACGAGGAAAAAAATGCAGGCCCATCCAACCCCTCCCCCTCCCCTAGGCATTGGCTGACCCCAGAACCTCCCTTTCTGTTTTGTCTCTAAGCACAAACACGCTCCACAGACAATACAGCTTAAAGCAAACCAAAAGAGTTCAGGGTGACCAAAATACGAGTCGTCACCTAATTTCTTCAGCCTCTTGTAGAACTCCTACCCAGCCCCTTTCTCGAGACACAACGGGTCATTGGGTCACTGGCAAGCCTAAGGGGATAACATGAGCCACACGGAAGACGGTGTGTATCAAAACCAAAAGGTGGCAAAAGTAGATCGCGTTTTAAACCGACTTTGTTAGAACAATGACGCTCTCTTAACTACTGTATGTTGTTCTGAGATCAAACCCGACTAAGGCTAGTGAGAGTATATTAGTCATCGTCCCCAGATATAGAGACGGGTATCGGTATGAACAGGGAGCGGCGAATTGCGTTGGACACACCAGTTCTCGTCTGATCGCTGAAGTTAAGCAGCGCAATCCCAGCTAGTACTGACATGGGTGGCCGCTTGGGAAAACTGGGTACCGCTAGTATCCAAAAATCGTCGCATCAGTGTAGTGTCTGTGCAGTTTCTGCATAAGAACTGCACTGTGGACGGGGCTCTAATGACCTTGTAGTTGAAGGGCCCTAAAACACCAACAAACAATCGGTATGAACATCCAATCGCTCCCAACAGCTCAACCCCCCCCCCCCCCCGCCGAAAATCCTGGCCCCCTTCCTGGCGAGTTCGATCCTTACTTGATTCTTGGGATTACACGGGTTCGATCCCGAACGAGGTATGTGGCGGCCGCATACTGAAATGCTTTCTGTATATCTTTCGTCGGTCAGAGCGTCAAGACAAAAACCCCACCCCGGTACCCATTTTTGTCCCTCTGGATGGACACATGGGCGATCTGTTGGACGGTATTTTACGCAACCGGCTGCCAACCAAAGCTGCAACCCCTATACTTATTTATCGTCGTCCACCGCCACCAGGGGGAGGGGCGAGCTTCTACATCTGGGAATTTTGCCTAATCTCTCCATTGCATAGTAGAGAGGGTTCTTTTACTTCCCTTTACCTCCCATTCAGGACCTCTCTCTCTCGCCCAAAAAAATTCAACCCACCTCGATCCAATATCGAACCTGGAACCACTGATGCAGCAGTGGAGCACGCTAATTCCTACACAACCCGGGCGGGCGTTATGAATATGTAATCCTTTATGGCAGATGCCTATCTAGTGGGATCTCCACCAACACCCCGACAACATCTTGGCCTTTTTGTACCCATTCTAGTCGCTCCACCCCAACACACACCACTCCCAGGACCTCTTTCGATGTGGGTTGCCACAGAATCCTGCCCCCTCATTATTCCAAACGCCCCCTTTCCCACCAATGGCAAGGTGGAGTAGACATTTGTCCCGTTGGTACTCAGAACGTGGGTACTGCTAATACCCAGCGTAGTGTCTGTGCAGACTCTATTAGAACTACGGAGTGGACGGGACTCGAATGACCGTTGTAGTGGAAGGGACCTAAAACACCAATGAGACAAACACAAATTCCTGTGTTGCCCAAAAGAACAAAAGCTACTATCCGTCTTGACCGGGGTCAAACCTGCACCAGGGTCACCATGGACTCAGGAGTCAAGTAAATAGACATTGAATGACGGAGTTGGCCCCCAAACGTGTCAAAGGACAAGAAAGAAATCGTCAAATTACCCACGCGTGCGTGACGTCAGCAAAACGGAGTACAATGGAGGGCAACAATGTTACCGATATTGTTATTGTTGTTGAACTGTAGTTTGATTTACCGCCTTCTAAAGTTGCCAATTCCGATCATTTAACATGCAAATATGCAATGTAACAGTTTTCAAAGTGTTGTTGTTGTTACCAGAAAAGAAATGGAGGGCTGAAAGAATGGCGTTGGTCAGGCGCAGCGAATAAACCGAATAAACAGGCCTTTAGCGAGGCTCAACAACACCAATCTTTTCACCTTCCTAGTGTCTCGCAGACAATAAACTTGAGCTTTTGTGTTTGGTAACTGGTAGAACAACAGGTGGTCCAACCAAACAATGGGACAAAAGCCATAAGTTGCAACAATGGAGGCCAGAGAGGGAAAGAATGGGGAGGAGGAAAGGTATAAAGAACCAAAAAAAAATGGCTAACATCTCAGTGACACCCCCTAATAAGAACCCCATGTCTCTCTCTCTCTTTTCAGACACATGCACACACTCACCAGAGTAACAAAAAAAAGACAATCAAAATTAATCAGTTTAAAAAAGACCTGTTACACCTATCAGAACAGTCATTTACCAAATTTCACAGCTGACAGACAAAAAAGATGAGAATAAAATTATCATTTTTGCTTTGCCAAGCATATTCTGCCAAAAAGTCAAACAGGAAGCATGTAGTTACACAAACTGATATGAATTCATTAAATCAAATAACCTGCAACCTCCACGTGACGACTATTAACATGTCAAACTAGGAATTAAGTGGTTGAAATGGATCAAATGCGACGTGTGAGTCGCACCATTATGCAACAAATGTTATAATACATATAACAATGGTAGGTTTAGACATGGGTGTGACTCTCCTCTCTCTCTCTCTCTCTCTCACTCTCTCCCTTCTCCCTCTCTCTCACTCTCTCCTCTCACTCTCATCTCTCTCCTCTCTCTCACTGGAGCGGCGAGTTGCGTTGGACACACCAGTTCTCGTCTGATCACTGAAGTTAAGCAACGCAAGCCCAGTTAGCACTGACATGGGTGGTCACTCGGGAAAGCTGGGTACTGCTAATACCCAATAATCGTCGCATTGGTGTAGTGTCTGTGCAGTCTATGCATTGGAACTACGCAGTGGACGGGTCTCTAATGACCTCGTAGTTGACGGGACCTTAAACAGCAACAAACAACAAAATCTCTCCCACTCTCTTCTCTCTTTCATTCTCTCTCTCACTCTCTCTCTCCTCTCTCGCTCTCCTCTCTCACTCTCCTCTCTCACTCTCCTCTCTCTTCTTTCCTCCCTCTCCTTCCTCTCTCTCCTTTCCTCTCTCTCCTTTCCTCCCTCTCCTTTCCTCCCTCTCCTCCCTCTCTCTCCTGTCTCTTCTCTCTCTTCTTTCCTCCCTCTCTCTCTCACTCTCCTCTCTCTCTCTCCACTCTCGCTCTCCTCTCTCGCTCTCCCCTCTCGCTCTCCTCTCTCGCTCTCCTCTCTCACTCTCCTCTCTCACTCTCCTCTCTCACTCTCCTCTCTCACTCTCCTCTCTCACTCTCCTCTCTCTTTCCTCCCTCTCCTTCCTCTCTCTCCTTTCCTCCCTCTTCTTCCTCTCTCTCCTCCCTCTCTCTCCTGTCTCTCCTCTCTCTCTCCCCTCTCTCCTGTCTCTCCTCTCTCTTCTTTTCTCCTGTCTCTCCTCTCTCTCCCCCTGTCTCCTCTCTCTTTCATTCTCTCTCCTCTCTCTCCTTTTCTCCCTCTCTGTTTCTTTCTATTGGACTCCTGTTTCTATTTAGAGGTCTCCCTCTCGGTTTCTATCTCCAGACCATTTTCCATGCCTACGGCAGGAGTTTCCGGCAAAACCGGAAACTTTTAAGCAGCGGCGTAACTACAGTTGTGGCACCCGGGGCAAAAAGCATTCGAAGCGCCCCCCCCCCCTCCCAGGGGCGGATCCAGAGGCAGATCAGGAGGGAGGACTTCCAAAAAAGTGCGCCCCAAATATTTTTATTTATTCAGAATCCCTTAGTATAAATGTAGCAAGCAATTGCAATAGGTCCTCTACAGCAGTGGCCCTTAGACAATGTCCTACCTTCAGCGGTTTAGCCAACTGCTGATTGGACTGGCAGTATAGAAATAGGAATACCAAAGGCAAAAATGCCTCATCAATTGCAAAGTTGAATCGTGCATCAGTTGAAATATGCGCCCCATTGAGGCACTGAGCGGGGAGCAAATGCTGCATTGCTCTCCCCTCTGGATCCACCCCTGCCCCCTCCCCTGAGGCTTGTCCTGAGCAGATATGGTACACGTATGTAGGCATTTTTTCTATGCCGCAAAGTCGTCGACAAGACATTGTGTAGAGTCGGCTGATTTGCAGAAGGTGGACAAGGTGCCCCCAAGGTGGCGCTTTGTCCGGCGCCCGGGACAATCTGACTCCATTGCCCCTACAAGTTATGCCACTGCTTTTAAGTGGTTGTTTGCCGACCTAATGCCACAGTCCCCGTTTATTTTGAACGTCCACGTATCTCTATTACTGTCATTTCTTTGTCCGACCCCAGGTGGAGCGAGCCACTACAGCTGGGGGTTCTGCCTTATCTACAGGTACCCGGTATATTTTCTCACCGTATAGAAAGAAAGGGGGCACTGAGTCTATGGTTGCAGGTTCGACCCTGACCGAAGCGAGTGGCTTCTTCGGAGCGAGAAAAAGTGGGGAGGGGAGAGAGAGAGGGAGAGGGGCAAGCCCTGAAATGGGCCTGTCGTCGGACGGGAATTAAAACTATGGTCCCCCCCCCGGTATGGTGCGTACCATGTCACCAGTACACGCAAAAGAGCCGCTGGACACATCAGTTCTCGTCTGATCACTGAAGTTAAGCAACACAACCGCAGTAGAACTAACATGGGTGGCTGCTTAGGAAAACTGGGTACTGCTAATACCCAAAAATCGTCGCATTAGCGTAGTGTCTGTGCAGTCTCTGCATTGCATTAGAACTACGCAGTGGACGGGGCTCTAATAATCTTGTAGTTGACGGGCCCTAAAACACCAACGAAACAAATATATGGAGTGAAATAAATGGGCAAGATTGGCAAAATGTCCAGGTGTAGCAGCTCACCCTCCGGTGTCGGTGGAAGAAGGGTAACGTTAAGCAGCATTAAGTAGAAAGTCGGTTCACTCGTTCGCCCGTGTGTTCCCAGTACCCGACCTTGAGATAGGCGGGAAAAGAGTTTATAATGGGGTTATTTTCCCTGCAGTGGTGACACCGTATGCACCTAACCCGATGCCCCTCATCTTAGACAAAATCGAACCTGAACCTGCGATTGTACGAGTCAAACACGCTAACGACGAGCCATCGACCTACCAGAACACACATCCGTTACTAATTCGGGTGGCTCTGAAGAGGAATGGTCATTAGGCAATGTCCGATTGTTAATCGATATGTCGGTCATTGAAGGACACCGTTGCTACGGAAAACCAATAAACTGATGAACCAAGCAGGGATTCGCCCAAAGATCTCTCTTCATCCCTGCCTTGATCTCTGGTTGAATTACTACTGCGTACAAGCTGTGGTCAAGCATCAAGGGGATCCTTGACTGATATAAGACGCCGATCAATGACCAATGCACGCTATGACCGACCTTCCCCGTCCCATTACGAGTCCTTCCTTGGTCGAAAAAGAAGTGGGAAGTCAAAACATGCCCTAGAGTGGACAAGAAGTGTCCATCTGCCGGGGGGGGGGGGGGTAGTAGAGAGGGGGAGAGAAGACCATTTCATCTTCCTAAAATTAATATTAGACTTTTAGCACTAAATCAATTAAGTTAAACAACGCAACCCCAGCTAGTTATCACATGGGTGACCGCTTAGGAACACTGGGTACTGCTAATACCCAAAAATCGTCGCACTGTGCAGTCTCTGCAAAAGAACTATGCTGTGGACGGGGTGCTGATGACCATTGTAGTTGAAAGGCCTTAAAACGCCGACGAAACAAAAATCAAAGTGAAATATCGGTAGCTACAGGTGCATGGGTTCAAATCTCGTATCCCTAGATTAAGTTTCTTTTATTTCAAACTTCCTACCTGTGATTGACCACTCATTTTTTTTTAACTTAAAAAAGAATTTTGCAAACGAGTCCTTTAATGAAAAGGTGTTAACGACCTCTGACTCCTGGATGGACCTCGGTGGATGGATTTGTATGGTTGCAAAGTCGGCAATAATAATGATAGGGTTAAGATCACTTTGCATGGATGCAGAAGGGCAAAGAAGAGGATGGGTGAAAAGGAAGGTCAAGAGAACCTTTTCGGGGGGGAAAAAAATGTCTCAACAATATTCCAGGTAGATCATCGACCCAACCTTCACCAAATTCGACAATTTGATTGATCAACCAGACTGATGATAACTAAGATTTCTAAGAGACGGAACTATGACCTCAAGGGCCGTCATAGTGAGGTAGACGAATGCCAAAAAACAACAGCAGCAAATTTAAGAAAAAAAAAGGATTGCGGTACAACCTACAGTCCCACGCAAAACGACGACGGACGGGTCACCAAACTCGCAAATACGCAGTGAGAACAATAGATAACAACAGCATGACTCGAATGAAGGCCTAAGAATTTGGGCTTGTTCCAACAACATGCACTTGTAATTCCCTGAACAATAACAAGGCCCAACGTCTGAGGGGGGAGGGAGGAAACGAACTTTAGGGCAGTATCAGACGACGATAAATGAACCCCTTTACTTAGCCCAAATCTCTGAGTTTCACCCTGGAATAAAGAAGATGTGGCACCGGTCGCTGTTGTTGACGGCAGTAGGGATGGGGTGGGTAGCAGAACATGTAATGGCAATGCTCGGACTCAGCTGACCTCAGTTGCCAAAAAATCTGCGCATCGCCCACGAAACGATGCATCAAGGGGCCAAAGAACTGCGAGAGAAGCGGGGAAATGCCGCATTTTTTAAACTTTTAGGATCAAGATACTTTAAAGCACATGCGCGACAGACGTCACAACTGGACATCACAACCCATTATCTACTGATAGTAAAGGATAAAATAAGATGGGGTTCTTTGACATCTGCAAGCCATTGACTTGTAATCTGACTTGTAAGGCGAAAGAAGTTACCGGGTAACAGAATCGAACCTTCAACCACACATTTACTGGACAATAATTTTACCTGATAGGCTATGGAAAATGATAAAATAATGAATGTGGGGAAGGGTCGTATCTGTCAGCAGAGCTACTAACCTGGCCTGACAAGTTCGACCCTGGCAACCACAAAACACCTGCCAAATTCATTCAGCTAAAGCTCATTGACGGCGTGTTTGACCCTTGAACAGACGATTGCGGGTTCGATCCTGGTGGAAATGGAGATCCTTTTCTTCCTCTTACGTGAGCCTCTCGTCGGATGGGTAAAACCAATGTCAGACGCATCTAGTTGGGTACAGAAGCGTCTTCCCTAGTTTTCCCGGGCCTATGACAGGGTCGGGTCCAATTAGGACACATGACCTATCTGTTGGACGGTATTTCTACCCAGTCAGCTACCAACTTAATGCTGCACCTCTATGCCTATTCATCCTCGGCCTATTTTGATTCGATGGAGCTCGTGTTTTACAGGGGCTGCGGTGTCCCCCCATCAGAGCAAGTTCAGTGCACCAGCAGACTCGACCCAGCCACAGGCTGGATAAGGGTATGATGATGCTGATGATCTACTCGTGTTTTACGCGCAACTGACATCGTATACACAACACCCGACTCGGTGGCATAGTGGTTAGCACTCTTGGCAACTGTGTCAGTAGTTCTAAGTTCGATACTGGACCGAGGTGGGTTGGCTTCTTTCAAGCGACAGAGAGGCTACGAGCGCGCCTTCTTTCGGATGAGAAGTAAAACCGAAGTCCCGTAAAAGAACCCTCTCTACTACGCAACGGGTAGCCTACATGACACAAAATTTCCAGGTGTTGGATGTTTTTTTGTTGTTTGTTGGTGTTTAAGGTCCCGTCAACTACGAGGTCATTAGAGACCCGTCCACTGCATAGTTCTAATTCACATACTGCACAGACACTACACTAATGCGACGATTATTGGGTATTAGCAGTACCCAGCTTTCCCGAGCGACCACCCATGTCAGTACTAACTGGGCTTGCGTTGCTTAACTTCAGTGATCAGACGAGAACTGGTGTGTCCAACGCAATTCGCCGCTCCCCAGGTGTTGGAGCTTGCCCCCTGGCGTCGGTGGAATTCCCCAAAAATAAACAGTACATCGACGATAAATAAGCATAGGGGTTGCAGCTTTGGCCGGCAACCGGCTGCAGAAAAAAACTATGATCAATATATCGCCCTTATGTCCATTCAGAGGGACAAGATGGCTACCCGTCCCTGCCATAGGCGGGAAAAGGGTTAGGAGTTGCTTGTTGTTGACATCCTATACAGAACCTCGGCCTCACTTCCTATCCTTCGGAAGGCGCTCTCGCGGCGTCTCTGTCTCTCTCTCTCTCTCTGGCCCGAAAGAAGCCAATCCACCTGGATCCAGTATCGAACCTGGAACTACTGACGTAGTAGTCGAAAACGTAACTTCTGCGTCATCGAGATGGATCAGAAGTTAAATACGAATTAAAAATGGCGACACTGGGGAAATAAAAGTTTGGAGTATCTCCTCCCCTCTCTGCATTTTACGGGTACGACTTGAGTAAAACCCTCCCTGACGTTAGTAAACTACCCTCAAACTAGTTCGACGATAGGCCGACTTGAAATAACAAAATTAACTAAACACCAGCACATTTCCGTATTTTCTTAATGCGCTTGCTCCACCGGCCCGTGTTAATTAAGGTTGACAAACAAAGGTGGCGTTATTGAGCTAATATACATTTTGGGTTAACCCTCCTAAATCAATTTACAAGAAGAGATGATAAATAACCGGTAAAAACGAACAAACAGGCGAGACGACACATCCGGCAAGCAGCGAGCGGCTTGCTAGCCGGTAGTAACGCCGTCGTCGGCGCAAAAATTTCAGCCGTCATCATTCAGGCCGAACATTTTGATGAAAAAAATTATTAAAAAACATATTTACTGGGTTATTAAGAGGAAATAGCAGTTTTACGTCACCCATAATTGAGTTTAATCAAACAGAAATTCAATTTTATTAAAAAAAAAAAAGGAAGGTAAATGAGAGCAGATAATTAGGTTTAAAAATATATGATATACAGGGTGACATTTTTGATAAGTGTCGACATCAAAATGAAGAACAAGGAGGGAGGGGGAGAAAGAAAAAACACGGATTTCGCCTCATCTTCATTATTATGCATAAACGCAACTACTACCCCTTTTCCCGCCTAAGGCAGGGTCGGGTATCCATCTTGTACCTCTAGACGGGTACAAGGGTGATATATTGGATGCCGCTTTTAGGCAACCGGTTGCCGACCAAAGCTGCAACCCCTATGCTTATTTATCGTCGGTCTACTGTTCGGTGGACTACTCCACCGACGCCAGAGGGTGAGCACCTGGAAATGTTCCCACCTCGACCCGTCGCATGGTAGAGAGGGGGGAACGGCGAGTTGCATTGGACACACCAGTTCTCGTCTGATCACTGAAGTTAAGCAACGCAACCCCAGTTAGTATTGACATGGGTGGCCGCTTGGGAAAACTGGGTACCGCTAGCACCCAAGCATCGTCACATTAGTGTAGTGTCTGTGCAGTCCCTGCATCAGAACTACACAGTGGACGGGGCTCTAATGACCTTGTAGTTGAAGGGCCCTAAACAACCAACAAACAAACAAGGTAGAGAGGGTTCTTCTACGTGCAAATGCCATCGTACACCACACGGGACCTCGGTTTTACACGTCATCCGAAGGAAGGCGCACTCGGGGCATTTCTCTCTCATCCGAAAGAAGCCAGCCCACCTCGATCCAGTATCGAACCTGGAACCACTGGCGCAGTAAATCGAGCACACTATCCATTGCGTCACCGAGTCATAGTCGTCTTCATTATTATGCATATAAATTAATAAATAAAAACCTACTAAAAATTTAATTAAAAAACCCTTAATAAGTTCTCAATGTCCTCAAATAAAGAGAAAAAAAGGGTAATCGTATTACCCCTTTAATTTAAAAAAATTAACTGTCAATTTCTGCAAAAGTCTGAATAATTAAAATCCGGTTTTTTTACGTGTGATTGCCTCATTGATCTTAAAAACTCACTTTCAATATAATAACAATATAAATAATAATAATAATAATTGCAATATACTAGGAGGCCATTTTAATATTGATTAAAGTTTGCCACAATTAAATTTCAGAAGACATTTTTCTTTTGTGAATCGGCTTATTTCTTAAGAAAATCCTTTTCAATAACAACAATAACAAAATTGCCGCACAAATAAATTTTTATCAAATTTTAAATTTCTAATCTGTAAACTTTATATAATTTTACATCGTTATCTCTACTGTTCCAGTCCCGTTATCAGTTCTCGCGCAATCTAACGGACTACAACAAAACCGCGCCAAATTCAGCGCCTACGAGAAACTACCTCGCAACCATGTGAAGAACTGGGAAAAAAAAGGGGGGAGGGGGTAGGGGGTCCACAAAAAAAAAAGACAAAGTGGTGGACCGTTGACCATAAAAAGACACAGTAATTCATGTATGCCGAAATACTGTACATATCTCCTTAACGTTATACCCAAGGAACTTATTAGGGAGATTTAGTACAGTAAAACCTCTCTATGGGTACACCCCTTATATCGGTACAAAGTCTTCAGGCACCGACTTTTCATCCATAGGCTATTACTACCCCTCTTATGGGTACACCCCTCTGATGGGTACACTTTGGCTGGGTCCCCTGGGTGTACCAATTAGAGAGGTTTCACTGTACTAGGTAAAACGTACGCACGAATCAGCGTCACAACACCACGTGATCAACGTACGATAAATGTTTAAAAATGAGTTTTTGCACAACGATGTCGCACCCACTTAGGATTGAGCTGTGAGCGCCACCTAGTGATTTGAGAAAGGAAGCGTGAAAAGCATTGTTTCAAATGCTACGTTGAATCGTACGGTCCTCCGTAGGTCAGGCAAATCGTACGTTCTCCGTATCTCAAGCTGGTGTTTGCGCCTGCGTGTTTCCATTTTCGTCTGCTAGCCGTGACGTACGTTTAAAAAAACGCATTGCTAAATCTCCCTAATGTGTCACATGTTCGCCACGTGCATAACCCAAACCACCACCGGACTCGAACCCTCTACCTTGATTGCTTTGATTTGTGGACGATTTATTCAATTATTTAACGTGGGCCGTGATTGAGTTCGATCCTGGCCGCGGTAGTGGCCGGGAGTGAGGTGTGTCGGACGAGAGTGACGGAGAGAGAGCCTGGGAGCGCCTTTCGTCCCAAATAGGAATTAAAGTCCTGATCTCCGTCTACATGCGACCCTTTCTAAATTAAACGTGTGGATTTGCATAATTTCCAGGTGTAGGTGCTCGGTGACCGAGATTGCCCCCTAGAAGAATATGGCCCGACGTTAAAATAATAGTAAAGGGGTGTTACAGTTAGGTCGGTAGTCAGCTACATAAAACACCGTCCAATAAATAGTCCGTGTGTTCCCAGTTCCCTATGGCGCAGCCCTATGGTAATAAATTGGTACTAAAAGGGGGGGTTACCTCCAACACCTAGAACATCATCCTCATCATACCCTTATCCCGCCTGTGACAGACTCGGGTTTACGGGTTCTAGGCCTCCACTCCCATCTATTGCTCGTACGTATTTTGAACATGCTCTGACTGGGGG
>JAAFCE010001036.1:9419381-9466062 GCA_013389805.1 Trigoniulus corallinus
GACCACCCATGTCAGTACTAACCGGGCTTGCGTTGCTTAACTTCAGTGATCAGACGAGAACTGGTGTGTCCAACGCAACTCACCGCTCCCTGGTCAGGATGGAACCTACGCATCATTAATTCGACGACAGACGCACTACTAATCAAAGAGCTTGCGACACAATCAGGAAAGCATACAGTGAAAGAGTTTTCGTCAGGACACCAGGGGTGCATGTGAGTACGCATGCATCATCTCATTTAAGAAAAAAAAAATACTCCCATCCTCAGGAATTGAACCTATGAAACAATAATCAACTCACCTGATCAAAATACAACGCCAACATCATGCTGCACTGTCCGTAAGCAGAGGGGGTTACACAAATGAAGAAGTGGTTGAATATTCGAGACTGGAAACCGTCGCACCAACCGAGTATTGAACTCGAGATTTGCCAAGTGACAATATCCGTCCGTGGGCCACTTCCAATACGATTTCAAAATAATAACAAAAACACCAACGACGACAATACCGACTGGACGTCCCGTCTAATTGCAATTAATTAGATTAATTAACCGACTAACTATTTAATTAGAATCAAGAGTTGCAGCGTCGATTTCCGGTCTGTACAGACAGACCTCCTTCATCTGAGGATGCCGAGGTAGAATAATAGCCGAATTGAGAGAGTTGGCACAACCTCACACTCACTACTACCTTGTCCCGAAAACAGAAAAAAAGTGGTTTAACTAGGAGTACATGTTCGAGAGAGGAGGGGTGACAAGACACCGAAAAAAAAGAGGGTGAGAGGGAAGGGGAGACTGAAAATTAATCAATTACTCTTAAAGACGGGAGACAAGGGAGGAGAGGAGGGGGGTCTAGTTTATAGTTCTTCGCAGGTAAACATAATCAAAGTCGTGAACCAGGTGAACTTGTTCTGTAGACACAGTGCTGCTAATGAAGAAGAAGAAATTCATAAATGAAATTGCATCAACCACCGCCCCATTATACTCTTGCCCCCCCCCCTCGGGTTTCCTACCCAGAACATGTCTACTCTTTTGATTTGTTCAACTTCCCCACACCTCCCAGCAGGTAACACCGTTTGTGACCCTGGGCAGCCCGCCTCCCTTTCCACCATCCAATGGATGATGATAACCTTTGCAAGAACATTAACAAACCAATGAAGAGGAAAAGTAGTTGCCATCATCGTCGGTAGTGTCGTCATAGTCGACAAATAAAAAATTAAAAGACGAGTTCATTTCGTTCACCCCTTTCGCAAGAGCGGTGCAACATGGAGCCTCCTCCTCAATCGGCTTTATCTTTAGTTGTTTACTGGGAATTATTTCACGATCTGAAGGCCACATAGGGAGGAGGGATGGGGTAAGCACCTACAAGATACCCAGGTATCAATGATAAGCGTTTTAAGAGCAGTAATGCCAGTCATCCTAAAAAAAAACCGTTAACACTAGATAGAATCGAACCTGCGAACCACGGCAACAAGACACTCATTGGTGGCGAACAGGCTAAGGTAGAGATCCAAAGCAGAAGGATCAGGTACCCGTCTTGTCCCTCTGAATGGACACAAGGGCGATATATTGGTCATAGTTTTCTGCACCCGGTTGCCGGCCAAAGCTGCAACCCCTACGCTTATTTATCGTCGAGTCTAGTGTTCGTTGGGGAATGCTACCGACGCCAGGGGGCGAGCTCCTGCACCTGGAAAATGTTTGCCTCATCTGCCTGTTGCGTAGTACAGAGGGTTGTTTTACGTGCAAGTAACATCATACACCAACACGGGACCTCGGTTTTACTTCTCATCAGAAAGAAGCCACACTCACGGCCTCTCTCTCTCTCGCCCGAAAGAAACCAATCCACCTCGGTCCAGTATCGAACCTAGAACTACTGACGCAGTTGCCGAGCGTGCTAATCACTACGCCACCGAGGCGGGTTTCTAAGGTAGGGATCCAGACTTGGAAAAGCCGCTGAGCTCACTGCCTGTCAACAGGGGCTGAATTTTTAAAATATTGTTTACCGACACCGGATGGCAAAGTGAGTTGATATACAGTACCTGGAAAACCAAAGTCAAGGCTTGAACCTGCGCACCACGAGTTCATATCAAAACAGCTTCTAATCCTTTTCCCGCCTATGGCAGGGTCAGGTACCCATCTTGTCCCTCGGACACAAGGGTGATATATGGGACGGCATTTTTCCCCAGCCAGCTGCCGACCGAAGCTGCAACACCTCTGCTTATTTATCGTCGGTCTACTGTTCGTTGGGGCATTCCCCCGACGCCAGGGGCGAGCTCCTACACCTGGGAATTTTGCTTCATCTACCCGTTGCATAACCGGATCCGCCTTGGTGGTGCAGTGGGTAGCACGCTCGGTAACTGAGTTAGTGGTTCCAGGCTCGATACTGGACCGACGTGGGTAGACTTCTTTCCATCGAGAGAGAGAGAGGCCCAGAGTGCGCCTTTTTCCTGATGAGAAGTAAAACCGAGATCCCGTGTGATGTACGATGGCATTTCCACATCAAAGAACCCTCTCCACTATGCAACAGGCAGATGAGGGAAAGTTCCAGGTGTAGGAGTTCGCCCCCCCCTGGCGTCGGTGGAATTCCCCAACGAATAGCAGACCGACAATAAATAGGCAAACGGGTTGCAGCTAGGCCGGCAACCGGCTGAAGAAAACCACTGTCTAATATATCACCCTTGTGTCCATGCAGAGGGACAAGATGGATACCCGATCCTGCCTTAGGCGGGAAAAGGGTTAGGAGTTGCTTTTGCTACCCGTTGCACAGCAGAGAGGGTTCTTTTGCGCACCAGTGCCATCGTACACCAAACGGGACTTCGGTTTTATTTTTCATCCGAAAGAAGGCACATTCTCTCGCCCGAAGGTTTGGTTTCCAGGTGTTTTAGGGCCCTTCAACTACAAGGTCATTAGAGCCTCGTCCACTGCATAGTTCTAATGCAGAGATAGCACAGACACTACACTAAGGCGACGATTTTTGGGTATTAGCAGTACCCAGTTCTCCCAAGCACCTACCCATGTCAGTACTAACTGGGATTTCATTGCTTAACTTCAGTTATCAGACGAGTACTGGTATGTCCAACGCAATAAGCGGCTCTTCTCGCCCGAAACGAGACCAACTTACCTCCATCCAGGATCGAACCATGGAATAACTGACGCAGTCAATCGAGCACTCTACCTCCTGTCACTGAGGCGGCTCATTACGTGTTTAAGCAGGTGGCAGATTTAAATACAGTAAAACCTGCTTAATTAATTAAACCGGAAACCTAGATTAACGGAAAATAAATTTCGGAACGGAATAATTTGTTTCATTAAAACATAACCCTTCGTAAAACGGAAACCTGTGAACATCATCATCATCCACTTATCCAGCCTGTGTCAGGGTCGGATCTGCGGGTTCTAGACCTCCACTCCCGTCTATCTCCCACCAGGTCCCCGTCCACCCTGCCATGTCCTTACGAACAACCTGTTCCCAAAAATGTGGAACGCTTCACGATTTTGCGTGTCATCCTGTGTCAAACGGAAACCTGTGAACATGGAAAAAAATACGGGAACGATCAGGTTCCGTTTTAGAGAGGTTTTACTGTACTATTTTACGACTCCAGAGGGCATCCTGTTCCTCCCCCCCCCAAAGATTCCTATTCTTTAATATGCGTCAATGGCGTCACGTAGTAGCTACTATAGGGGCTTTCCGTATAGTATCGGATATAGTGGCATCAAGACATGGCCGGGGTTTTGAGTATTTATTTGATGTCTGGGTCCCGGGGAATTTTACCTCGACTGCCCTGCTGAAAGGAACCCTGTTGTTTCTCCGTTCTTAGTCTATAAGTCATTGGCCAGCAGGTCAGCGACGGTGGCGGAGACATTGGCCAGGATCGAACCTGCGAAAGCTAAATACGGTAGCGACGTTGCTAACCAAAAAGGTAAAAATGAAAGCGTGACCGAGGTGCGGGCCGGGGAGGGGTGGATTTTTGGAAAATATTTCTCGTTTTAATTAGAAATATTGCATGTTATTTTTTCTCTTGTAAATCAGACGAAACAGAAATAACCTAATTGTTAAAATAGGCTTTTCGTGACAACAACAACCACCCATCCGCCATGTTGAAAGTCCCAAAGTTGTAGAGGAGATTGGGGAGAGAGGTGACAGTCAAAAAAAGTGGAGGGTGTTGAAAAGGACACGGAATGAGCAACGTAATGCGCCTACACTTAAACATCAACTTTTCATTCTCGTCTTTAAAGGCTAGTTGTTGACTCCAGAGGGGAGGTGCAGGAGTAATTAACGTGTTTGACCTCATGGTGAGCAGGCTCGAACCTGGTGCCGGCTTTCGGTGGAGAAGGAAAAAGAAAAATATGGCGGCTTGTCACCTCTGAGGACCATAACCGGTACCATAAGGTAAAGGGGTGGGTGATCTTTAACACCTGGGAAGGTTCTAGGACCTCCGATCGTGAGTTCAGTAGTCAACCACAATACCGATTCCGCTACCAATTCCACTGGGTAGAAGTAGGACACATCGAGGAGCCCCACGCCCTCATTAGGGTTGGGAAAGGGCACTTTTTTAATCCGAGCTCAAGTTTTCCTGCTCATCGAAAGAGCAACCGCTTCCCTCACGCAGAATCGACCCCAGGTACCAAGACTTTAGATAATGAAAACACGCAACTAATTTAGCTATGAGGTGGGCCAGAGATAAGGGGTAGAGGGTCGCAATTAATGCCCCCTACAAAATTTGCGCCCTAACCATACAAAGATGGTTGCAGATAACAATTAATGCAATGCAGGAGGCGGTATTGAATTACCGAATGAGGTGAACAGGACAAAGTCCGAAAAAAATAGAAGGCGGAGGAGGTACAGGTAGGCGGATGGTCGAAGAGGGGGTGAAACGATGGACCACACACAAACCTGTCACACTGCCAATGCAATTAAGGAGTATGAATTAATCGACGCCATCAATTGTGTGACCTATTAAAGCCACCTATGTACACATCTGAATGGTGTCATTTCTTTGAAGGGGTTAAAGGATCAAACTATTTACCACCCCAGGTGGAAGGATAAACTCCCATACCTGAAAAAAAATTTCCTGTTCTACAAGGTGATTTCCCGGAAGTCCACAAAAGTGATATTTTCCTTTCAATGGTAATAGGATACACATACCACATCCTATCTTTCATCCAGGATTTAAGGTGAACTTGAGAGGTTTCCTCCTTCTCATCACCAAAAAACCAACCGACTCAGCCAGGATCGAACCTGAAACCATGAACTCATCTATCAAGTACCACTGACCCGGGACTACGAAGTAAAGAGATGATATTTTCTTTCTACGTAGAAAGGGTTATGTGTGGTGTAACTACGGTGACCACCTCCACACCACCATACGAGACAGCAGAGCGGCGAACTGCGTTGGACACACCAGTTCTCGTCTGATCACTGAAGTTGAGCAGCGTAACCCCAGCTAGTACTGACATGGGTGGCCGTTTGGGAAAACTGGGTACTGCTAATACCCAAAAAATCGTCGCATTAGTGTAGTGTCTGTGCGGTCTCTGCATTAGAACTATGCGGTGGACGGGGCTCAAACGAACTTGTAGTTGAAGAACCCTGAGAGCGGCGAATTGCGTTGGACACACCAGTTCTCGTCTGATCACTGAAGTTAAGCAGCGCAACCCCAGCTAGTACTGACATGGGTGGCCGTTTGGGAAAACTGGGTACTGCTAATACCCAAAAAATCGTCCCATTAGTGTAGCGTCTGTGCAGTTTCTGCATAAGAACTATGCTGTGGACGGGGCTCTAATGACCTTTGTAGTTGAAGGGTCCTAAAACCCCAACAAACAACAACGAGACAGCCACTTCGATTCCCATCCGGGACAGACATCCGTCTCTTTCACCCTTTTATCGGTTCAAACCAGGATCGAAACTGCGATGAAGTTCTCAAGCGTCAAGTACATGGGAGCGGCTTATTGCGTTGGGCACACCAGTTCTCGTCTGATCACTGAAGTGAAGCAACGCAACCCCAACTAGTACTAACGTGGGTGGCCGCTTGGGAAACTAGGTACTGCTAATTCCCTAAAATCGTTGCATTATTGTAGTGTCTGTGCAGTCTCTGCAGTATAACTATGCAGTGGACGGGGCTCTAATGACCTTGTAGTTTCAGGGCCCTAAAACACCAACGAAACAAAACAAAAGACGTCAAGTACACTACAAATCGAGGCAGAAGTGTGGCTTTTGTATTATGGTGACTTTGGTATTCGTTTTGTAAGTTAAACGTTTGCGGTTCAAGCCTAAGAAGAGGCAATCAGTTTTCATTTTTATCTACCTGTCACTCGCCAACTTGATACCTGTCATTTACAAAATAACTTTAACGTATATTAAATAAAATTGACCGTAATAATAACAGTGTAACACTTTTTTTGGCATTCAGTCTAAACAAGAGACTGGACGGGGGTAGATGAGGGGGGGTAACGAAAGGGAAAAGTGCCATACCTAGCAAGCTTTGACAGACATTTAATGAGGCGTAGGATTTATTTTTTTAAGTAGAGTGGTATTTTTTAATGAAAAACTCATGAAACAAATACAAACAACGAGAAAATTATCAATTGATTTATCCAAGGCAACCTTATTTTGGTGACCCCCATTCATAGGTACTGCCACCAGATTGGTATCGGCCAGTCCCTCAAAATTAAAAAAAAATCGATCAAGACCAACAGGCTAAAACAATCAATAAATAATTTAAATTCTCATTCTTATCAAATATAATGGGATTCAAATTTGTCACCCATTTATAAATTATAAAACTCCTTTCGATAACATATAGTAAAAGTTATGAAACGCCACCATGCGGAGGCGAACCTGTACAAACGAACTTCACACAATTGGGACGTCCCACGAAGAGATAAATTACTCCCGTACCGCTTCGCACCACTTTCCTAATCAAGCATCATTATGTATCCAGACCACCCTATGGATATTTAGGCTGCTCAGTGGAGGCTCGATACTAGAGGCAAAGAGGAGTGAGGCTTTAGCCCAAGGTGAGACCCCCCCACACTATGATGGACGGTGACCTTTTCCAGGTGAAGTACCAATTTTGTTTGTTTTGTTTGTTGGAGTTTAAGGTCCCGTCAACTACAAGGTCATTAGAGACCCGTCCACTGCATAGGTCTAATGCATAGACTGCACAGACACTACACTAATGCGACGATTATTGGGTATTAGCAGTACCCAGCTTTCCCGAGCGACCACCCATGTCAGTACTAACTGGGCTTGCGTTGCTTAACTTCAGTGATCAGACGAGAACTGGTGTGTCCAACGCAACTCGCCGCTCCCGTGAAGTACCAAACACCATCTCCCGAGCACTAGCCTAAAGTCGTTTGTCACTTTACATCAACCTGAGTACCTTAACCAACCTTTCGATGACCGTTCCATTTCCACAAATGGGTATGGAAAACAGAGGCACCCCCACCCGCACACCAGGCGGATGCCCTATCAATCCCTCCACTTGCAGGGAGAGTGACACTCCCCATAAGGTACACATAATTTAAATTAAGTTGCACAAATTTCGTTGTTTGTTTTTTGTTTTGCCGGTGTAATTTAAGGGCCCTTCAACTTCAAGGTCAGTAGAGCCCCGTCCACCGAGTAATTGTAATGCAGACACTACTCTGTTATGACCATGTTAGTACTAACTAGGGTTGCGTTGCTTAGCTTCAGTGATCAGGCGAGAATTGGTGTGTGCGGGGCAATACAGCCGCTCCCCCAAATGCTCCTTCTACTGGAAGTGATATAAAGCAAGTGACCCGTGTGGATTTGGTTGGTTGGTTTGTTGGTGTTTTAGAGCCCGTCAACTGCAAGGTCATTAGAGCCCCGTCCACTGCGTAGTTCTAATGCCCGAACTGCACAGACACTACACTAATGCAACGATTTTTGGGTATTAGCGATACCCAATTTTCCCAAGCGGCCACCCATTTCAGTACTAGCGGAGTATGCATTGACCCGCCTAGGTGGCGTAGTGGTTAGTTCGCTCAGTAAATGCGTCAGTAGTTCTAGGTTCGATACTGGACCGAGGTGGGTTGGTTTTTTTCGGGAGGTGGAGGAGAGAGAGAGAGGCCGCGAGTACGCCTTCTTTCGGATGAGAAATAAAAACGAAGTCCCGTGTTCTACGTAAAAGAACCCCCTCTACTACGCAACGAGAAGATGAGGCAAAATTTCCAGGTGTAGGAGCTCGCCCCTTGGCGTTCGGTGGAATTCCCCAAACAATGAACAGTATACCGACGAAAAATAAGCATAGAGGTTGTAGCTTTGGTCGGCAACCGGCTGCGGAAAAACAATGACCAATATATCGCCCTTGTATCCACTCAGAGGGACAAGATGGGTACCCGACCCTGCCATAGGCGGGAAAAGGGTTAGGAGTTGCCTTGCTGGGGTTCTGGGGTTGCATTACTTAACTTTAGTGATCAGACGAGTTTTTGTTTGTTTGTTGGTGTTTTAGGGCCCTTCAACCACCATGTCATTAAATCCCCGTCCACAGCATAGTTCTTATGCATATACTGCACAGACACTACACTAATGCGACGATTTTTGGGTATTAGCAGTGCCCAGTTTTCCCAAGCGGCCACCCATGTCAGTACTAGCGGGGGTTGTGCTGCTTAACTTCAGTGATCAGACGAGAACTGGTGATTCCGACGCAAACTTCACCTCCCTACCCGGATTTGATGTTACTATAGCACATAAAATGCTTTATGGAAAACGGAAAGAAAAGCACAGGAGTAGAGTAGCAAAATTCTCCATTTATAAAAGGTCGCCCTCTAGTGTCGGTAAGTAATCTGATCTGCAGGGAAATCGACGTCATGTGAAGCGAACAAAGCCCAATTTTAATATGAACAACAAAAGATATTTTTCAAGGATTTTTTTTCGGCATTCATTTTTTTAAAAATGAGATATTTGATAATGTGCTGAATAGGTAGAACAGATTAAACAGAAATCCGCCATTACAATAGAGTCATTCACAAACAACTGAAAGGATAGGTAGTTGATTATGAAAGGGCCATTATTCTGCAAACGGAGAAATGAAGACTGCAAAGAGCAACGTGGGCTGTCTGTCACTCACTCATATACGACCAAGCACACCCCTTCCCTCACCAAAATAAGCCGAGTAATTCTTTTTTTTTTCACAAGTTATATGGGTCATGGCTGCATTGACTCACCACCACACTCAACTATGAGACACTTTCATAAAAATAATAAAACTATTCAACCGCAGCAGTATGATGTGCTTCTCCAATTATTTGACCATGAACTATTCCAAACAAAAAACAGTTCATTCCTCATTTCGATCGGACGGGTCAATAAAATATTAAACGACCCCCTCTACCCTTTTCGTTTCATGCACAAAAGTGCTTAAAAATAACCAGCTAAAACTGAAATTTATGTGAACATCATGTGCATTTTATCACAATTCCTCACCTAGTACACCAAGTTTCTACTAGGGCCGACCAGCCGCAAAAAGCAGGGCCCTTACTTCACGCACGTCCAATTGTAAGTCCGATTCCGGAAGTTACCTGTCAGTACTCACAAAAAAAAAGAAGACAACCTTAAAGCCCAGCACAAAATCAGACGCAGTCTCCGCAGGTGACGCAGGGTGACTCGCTATAAATTTCTGTGGCTCACATGATAGTAGTAGTTGCGCATGTTAAGTCTCAGGGTGACGTGACTCGGTGCCTGCACCACGCGACCCTGCGGGGCGCAGTGCCAATGCCGCAGTTTCCTGCGTCAAGTTGGCGTGACAATAACAAAAAGCGGTGCTATTTGGTGCCAGTATGGTGAAAAACTGCGATTCAATGTGCGGTGACTGCCTGCTAGCAGAATTTCGCAGGGTTGCTACACCCTGAGTCACCTTCGCCACCGGGAGCGGCGAGTTGGGTTGGACACACCAGTTCTCGTCTAATCACTGAAGTTAAGCAACGCAAGCCCAGTTAGTACTGACATGGGTGGTCGCTCGGGAAAGCTGGGTACTGCTGATACCCAATAATCGTCGCATTTGTGTGGTGTCTGTGCAGCATATGCATTAGAACTACGCAGTGGACGGGTCTCTAATGACCTTGTAGTTGATGGGACCTTAAACACCAACAAACAACAACAACTTGCGTTAGGACAACAACAACAACAACTTGCGCCTTGCGTTAGGACGCAACTGCGTGAGATTTGTTCAAAAGTGCGTGGCAGTGAGTTGATATTTTTCTCTGTCCGGCCCCAGCAGCTGAATGCAACCTGCTGGGGAGGCGACAGTAAAGATGACAAAGAAGGATGGAATGGGGAATTGAAATATGCTTGAAGACAAGGGTATCATCACCATACTCTTATCTCTCCTGTCGCAGGGTCGGGAATGCGGGTGCTAGTCCTCCACTCACGCCTATCTTCCACCAGGTCCCCTACCACCCCACACACTACCATGCCCTTATGTGCAACCTGCTCCCACGTCTGCTTTCGTCTTCTTCTGCCCAGGGACACCGGGTGCCTCCAACAACCATCCTTCCAGTAATAAACCTAGGGAGCTCCTCCTCCCCCCTCATCACATACCCATGCCACCTCAATCTATACCTCATCTTTAAGACGATATCCCCCACTCCCGCTGGGAGCGGTTTATTGCGTTCGACACACCAGTTCTCGTCTGATCACTGAAGTTAATCAACGCAACCCCACCTAGCACTGACATGGGTGGCCGCTTGGGAAAACTGGATACCGCTAATACCCAAAAATCGTCGCATTAGGGTAGTGTCTGTGCAGTCTCTGCATTACAATTACGCAGTGGACGGAGCTCCAATGACCTTGTAGTTGAAGGGCCCTAAAATACCAACCTAAGGCAAGACTAAAACTCGCGTAGTCAGCTCAAGTGTGATGATAGTCTTAGGCGGGCCGCGGACCCTCCGACGAAAGACTGAAGTTTGCATTATTATTTTTTAATGTCAACGCCTAAGGTGCATATGCTGCATTGATATGTCGACAGTTCTAGGTTCCATCCTGCTCAGGGAGCCAAGGCACAAGGGGGGTTAACCCCCAACCCTCCTTGGCTACGCCACTGAGCGGAAGTTTCTGTAGGACTGGTAAGAAAGTCGAGATTGACCAACGGTGCGTACGTGATATAACCTGTACCAGTGGCGTAACTTGTAGGGGCAATGGGTTAAAATTGCCCCGGGGCGCGAGACAAAGCCCTACGTTGGGGGGGCCTTGTCCTCCTTACTGGAAATCAGCCGCTGCGACACAATGTCTGGCGACGACTTTAGGGCAAATAAAAAGTACCTTCATACGTGTACCATGTCTGCTCAGGACAAGCAACAGGAGAGGGGAGCTCTTCGAATGCCTCTTGTCCCGGGCGCCACAACTGAAGGTACGTCACTGACCTGTATGTCACAAAGCCCCTTCTACACGGAAACGAAGTGTAAAATCGGTAATAAAAAACTACTTGTAAGATTGTTAAGGCTGGGGCGTCTACCATCCAATAGAACTTTTCCACCAGAGAACTCTTTCTACGCGGAATACCACGCCTGAACTTCCCACACTGAGGCGATAGGGTGCAATCCCTACTTACCCTGGGATTTGTAAATAGCCTTCAGAGCTACTATGTAGGCGTTAAATAACTCGATAGCCAATTAACTCTTCCGTTAGTAGTCTTCTCTGGGGAACATTTTTGGCCTTCATATGACGTCAGAAACCACCACTACGTTATCATCACTCCTCTTAATTTAGTCGCCCCTAATTAATTATGGATGTCAGATTCTCCGGTCTAGTGGACGACCAAAATCCCGGTTTCACGCTCACTTTGAAAGGGTTATCCGACTCCACATCTGTAACGGATGGGTGCCATTTGCACCACGCTGTCACATCGGTGGGAATCAGACCATGACAACGGGAAGCCTCCTTCTTTCCAAATTCTTCCCTTAGACTTAACAGTAGACCTAAAGAGGTCACTGAAGGCCTGCATGACCTCATGCTTCTAAAACCGACATCTCGTTTATCCCACGGCCAGCAGGCCGCCACAGTAAAACAGTCAAATCGTCTACCTCTCGCATTTTAATCAGGCATCACATCACGGCAGCCAGAAACGGAGAACAGTGATTTTTTTTTTGACCCGCCAGAAGGCATTCTTCAAGGACATCAGAGATCGAGGAATTGGAGGGCTAATTATCGCGTCTTTTTACTGCACCTTTCCCGGAAAAAACGCCGGGTGACGTCAAATCACCATATTCTTTGAAACCGTTCGGATAATCATTAAATTTTAATTACTGTACGAGTATCGGGAGAGACCCGCCGCAGCGGCGTAGTGGTTAGCACGCTCGGCAACTTCGCCAGTAGCTCTAGGTTTGATACTGGACCGAGGTGGGTTGGCTCCTTTCGGGCGAGAGAGAGGCCGCGAGTGTGCCTTATTTCGGATGAGAAATAAAACCGAGGTCCCATGTTGGTGTGCCAAGTAAAAGAACCCTCTCTACTATGCAACGGGTAGATGAGGCAAAAATTTCCAGGTGTACGAGCTCGCCCCCAACGCGTCGGTAGCATTCCCCAACGAACACTAGACCGACGATAAAAAAAGCACAGGGGTGCAACTTGGCCGGCAACCAGCTGCGGAAAAACTATGAGCAATATATCGCCCTGGTGTCCATTCAGAGGAACAAGAGGGGTACCCGACTCTGCCATAGGCGGGAGTTCCTTTGCTTTGTATCGTGTGATTTGTGGAACACGAATTCCCTTCCAAGCGGTGTGAGAGGCTGTATTGTTGGATACACCAGTTCTCGTCTGATCGCTAAATTAAGCTACGCAACTCCAGATAGCAGTGGCATGGGTAACCGCTTAGGTACAGTGGTTACTACCAGCACCCCTTGTGGGAATGCTGTTACTAGGCTACTAATACCCAAAAAAATCGTCATAACAGCATAGTGTCTATGCAGATTGCATTAGAAGAACGCAGTGGACGGGGCTTTAATGACGGGCTCGAAATTAGGGTACCGAAGTAGTACATCATTTGGTCTAGGTTCGATGCTGAATCCAGGCGGGGGATATTTTTCTACCGTGATACCCAGCGGTGTGCACGATGCATCTTTTTTATGTGGGGAATAAAATATAGAGTACGTAGAGATCGCCAAAATTTCCAAGTGTAGGAGGTCGCTTCCTAGTGTCGGTAGACGAAATAAAATAGGCCGACAAAAAATACGTGTACGAGGTTGCAGCATAGTTGGCAGCTGACCGCGTAAAAAACACACTGTCCAACAGATTGTCCATTCGTCTCAATGAGACAAAAATCGGCACCAATCCATGACTTTCGAGGGTCTCCTTACCCTGTTAATGAAACGCATTATCCACTTGCCGGGATTCGAACCCTAGCCACTTGGCTACATATAAAACCAACATGTAGATATCAAATACGACGAACAGGTAAGAATCTTCGTCACTGAATTTATGTCTTGTTACTCGGCATAGCAGTGGTTTTCCTGCCAAGTTTACGGTACGTGGGTTCGATGCCAAGTAAGGACGATGGCTTGTTGTGAGACACCTTTACCATGAAATGCAATGGCTTAAATGCGATTGGTATACTAGGCAAAATTTCCAGGTGTAAGAAATCGCCCCCCTGGCGTCAGCAGCCAGCTGCAGAAAAACGTCCAACGTCAGAGGGACAAGATGGGTACTCCACCCTGCCTGCGGTTAGGAGTTGCTTTTGCTTTGCAGTGCATTTCTACAATGAGCACAGCGCCACGACAACGAGTCTTCTAAACTCGAATGTGGTTATTTAATACCGACCGACACTGGGGCAATTTACCGCAACCTGAGAATTTTTCTTTTTCTTCTTTTTCAAGAACGGGTTGGGGAGTAAGCCAAGCAGCCATAACAGGCCGAACCCTTAGGAGTCTGCTCGCGGGAGATGAGGAGGTAGGTATAGAGAATGTAGGAGAGGGGATATCTGCAGCACCCAACGTTCTTTACCAACCACCCATGTTGGTATTTCCTGAAGTCTGCGCGTACCAGAAGGGGCCATTATGCTTACTGACGTCCAATCCCGTGATTCAGTAGTAACAGGCTTGACTGGCGAGTCTGAGATTACCAGTTCGATCCTGGTGGGTGGGACTACCGTCCCCTCTCCTCCCCTTCGCCCGAAAGTCATTCGTCTCCATCAGGATCGAACGTGCAATCAGGGACCCAACCATAGTGACACATGTTAACATAGTTAACATGCACAACGGAAAAAGGCCACCTGGGTCGATTAATAATCCGACGTCAAACAAACACCAAACCAACCAGTCGTTCCAGGAAGGATGAATTCGGAGGTAAAACGCGACAAGGTGGTCGGTCGTCCCACCGAACGAACGTCACCAAAACCAACTTAATAGACGAAGCACGTTACAAGAATAAGTTTTAACTATCACCTTCAGACCATCAACTCCATGACACATTAGTTAGAGGGGGACAACAAAAAACACAAATAACCGTTCAGAAAAGATGATGAAGCCTTCAACGTGACACTTTCCAAACTGTCTGTCACATCAGAAGATATCTAATGAAGTTCCACAAGCGATGGCTAATAAGCCGAGCTCTTCAAGAAAAGAAAGGTCACAGGGGTCAAACCAAAGATGGATGCAGTTTCCAACTTCAAGGACCACTACCTCACATCTAAAAAAAAAGGAATTAGCAAATTAGGCGTATAATGCGCAAGTGGTATGTGACCTGATTTCCGTTCCCGGCCGAAAAGTCACAAGGCCGCCTGTAACTTCTTCCCTTAACTGCACAATAACCGAGTTTTAAGAGCAGCTGTATTGCGTTGAACCCACCAGTTCTCGTCCGATCACTGAAGTTAACCAACTCAACCCCAGCAAGTACTAGCATGGGTGATCGCGTGGGAACACTGGGTACTGCTACCATCCTAAATCGTCGTAACAGCTTAGTGTCTGTGCAGACTCTGCATTAGAACTACGAAGTGGATAGGGCTCTAATGACCGTTGTAGTTGAAGGGCCCTAAAACACAAAAAAACGAATTTTAATGTGCAATATCAGGAACTTTACTCTGGTCTCCACACTACTCATGCAGATCTCATCCAATGCCATCGAGTCTCAGAGGGGGGGGGGGAAGCTGAAAGACCACAAACCCACCCTCCACTAGCTCGACTACTTCGTCTGTAAGCAGCAGAGTGGAGGAGGACAAGAATGACGAAACAGCGATTGTACGTCGCTACAGGCGCCAGAAGACCTGAACCAGATGGACAATTGGCAATTTCATTCCCTGAAATGACTGCTACAGTTTTCAATAGTGAAATGAATGTGTGGGTGGAAACCATACTCGAAATTTTAGTCGTTGGACAACAACAGCATCAGCAGATGATAGACTACGGAATAAAAGAATAGGGCAGAGAGACACGCAAAACAACCACAGACAAAAATCCGATCGATAAAGCTTCCTGCATAAACCAGAGATTCGTGGTGATATCAATCACTTGAGGGATGGAGAACAGACTCAACCCACCCATGGAGTCTGTCGCCAATTAGCAAACTTTTGTGAATATACAGACATTAGTGGCGCATGACTAGTGGTCCCAGAATCAGTCGTTCTGAGCTTCCTACAACACCAAGATGAAGGTCACATGTGAACCGTGTCCTGGCCGGTCTCTTTCGAAGCAGCATTAAATCCAAACCACCTCGATTACTAGGTTAGCCGAAAGCTCAGAGTGCACGTTAGATTTCACCTGATTCTTGCAGTCCGTCATCCGAAAGGAGAAGAATACTATGGTCCCCATTAACTTACTAGCCTCTCCTGGACCCAGTATGGACCCAAGTCAAGCGATCGATGCTTAATAACTCGATAATCAATCGCTTTCCTGTTCTTGCAATCAAGGTTGATAGTCGGCATCCCCGAGGTCTTCATTCCTCCAATTTGTTAACCTTGTCCATGCCACTTGCTCTTTACGAGACCTTCTCCCGAGTGCTTCAAACAACCAGAATCAATCAGATTTTTCTATTTGAAATGACCTCCTGACAAGACGTACGCACGTACAAAATCACTTCACGACTCTTAAGTCTTTAATCCATTTCACAGTTGCTGACCCTCATCAAACTCAAGTCTGACCTTTTCAAAATTTCGTTTACAACTTTTAGCTGAATAGGGTCAGAATAACGTTAACCGCTGATCTATGCTGATATCTCACTACAATAATGGATTTTACACGTCATCCATATGGTAATTTCCTGAAAACAACCTTCAATTGATGAGAGGGGCGGAGAAAGAAGTGCCTTGACAAAAATCCTCTTAATCAGAGCTCACCATCAGAGCAACAAGACCCTGATCAATGAAACATCCATTTTTTTTAAAAAAAATATTAACAATATTTTAACGTAAGAGGTGCTTGAGAGGCATCTCTCAAGATGACGTCCCAAGCATGGATAGAGGTAAATCCTGCTTTCCCCTCTACGTTAGAGCACTGGCATCCTAAAACTACAGAGATACCCAGAGTTTATCAAAATATTACTCCGATACTATTCGAATCGGTTGAATTTTTTGACACGATGCATATCAACAATGTGTTCAATTCATTTGACACCAATTTCTTACCAACAATCTTATCATATAAAATGTGCTTTTCCCTCTGTTATAAATAACAATAAATCAAATAATTACAGAAGGACATCTACAGAACACTTCCAAATCAACAAGTACGAGGTTCAAGACAACTACATAACTGTTGCTGATAAACGTCCGCGATAACGAATACGTGGACTCAAAAATCAAAGCCACCTTTATTGTCTATCCCTTTGTATAAATAAATATAATAATAAGTAATATCCTTTACCTGACAGCCATTGTCTTTGATTTAAAGCTTGAAATATATTTTATATGGATGAAATTTCAATTTTCACCAGTTTGCGCGACTGAAACAAAACAGACGTTTCATAGCGTATGGCAATGTCACTTTTTACTCTCCAATTGATACGACACAACTACGCAACGACAATAATGCATAACCAAGGCCTCAAACTCTCAACTTGAAGAAAAGTGATAGAGATAAGCCATCAATAATCAAAGATGGTGGGGGGAGAGAGTTATGATAGTTAGGAGAATAAGTAGTCTTCCAACTCACTACAATTTAAATATAAAGCAGCGGCAGCAAATTACACTGTCACACAATCGGTACACACAGCACCCAATGAATGACGGTGGTAGCGATACAAGTGTTCAAGTAACCGTGGCACAAACATATGGCATTCACAGCTCAAGCTTGACATCTGCCAACTCATCGTCAGATTCGGTTGCACTGTCGTCTGGTGGTTTTTCACTTTCGCCACTCTCTCCCTCATACTCCTAATATCTCAATGTGCCATTCAAGGCGACAAATTAGATGGACGAGTCGAAAGGATTTAACAGATACGACCAGGATATAATACAATACTATATTGGATACTACAGCCAGAGAAAACGATAAAGGAGCGATTGCTAATGAGACTATTATTTAAACTACGATTTAAATGAAACGTATATAGAAATACAATACTACATATTCCTATAGCCGTCCAATTACTTACTGTGATAAGGGCCAAAACACCTGACACGAAGGGGATGGATGGAATGGAAGGGATGTATGAAGTAGCTCGAATTCCACACACATGTAATTCATTCATACCTAAAGAAAAACCTCCCACGTTTCAGTTATATCCCACATATACACATTGAAACACAAAACGAAAACTGATTTTTCTGCACTGAAGGTTACAAAACAGGCTTTGACTTACAAGGAGATCCTTCTTCTCTACATCAGGCATGCATCTGATAATTTTATTGAAGCTTCTTCTACACTAACAGACGAAAAAAAAATAAGTCTTCATCCTTTCTTTCCATACACTAGAGCTTGTCTGTCGGTATGCTGAATCTGAAACTCCGAAGCGCTAAATGAGATCCATTTCAGATCATTAATTTCTTACTTTGACACCGTGTATACAAAAATAAATTTTAAAGATATGACAAACCAGAGAGAGAAAGAGAGAGAAATTCAAAACATCTATTGAATACAGCCATATCACGCATAAAATATAATACTATGTGTCAATATCTTCCAGATACGTAAAGCAAAGATTTCTTCTTTACTAGTTCCTCAATTGTCTTGTGTGTAATATAAAGTATTTCACATCCTATTAACGGTTTATTACCTACAAACCATTACTGAAATAAAAATCAATATTTTCTTCGTCATCAATGAAACCCTAAATACGCATATATACAAAGTAACTAATGATAAGTGCGACAACGCCTAAGTATTTTTTGTTCGCTATTGTTTTAATTAAAAAATCAATAACTTAAAAAAAAGGTCCTACCTATCAAGTCATCAATAAATCATAAATGCAATAAGACGTGATGTTTTAGTGCCATTTTAATGGAAAAATAAGCATCCTGCAACGAACATTATTATTTAACCAAGATAAACTCAACAATGACAATAGACGTGTGGGTTTATCCAGCTTTTATCTTGCAGCAGAATAAAAAACTATTGATATTTTCTCTCTATTTGTTGTAAACCCAATATAAAGGATAGTATTCTTGCCAAGACAACAAGCCGGTACCGTATCATCAATAAATGATAGAACAACCTTTGCAACCACAACACACACTGTACGCGATAGTTAACCAAAAACTATTTTTTTTTAACGTATCCGTCACGCATTTAACTCAATCTTGACGAAATAGTTAACAGTGAGCCTTATAATAAATAAAATGCGGGGAAAAAATGTATTCTCAGCCATACAGTATTCTACTTGACATTAGAGAAAGCATTCTTTCCCGCAAGGCTTAACCGAACAATTCAATTTGACTTCAAATACTTGCTTACCTGCAATACAAGATTCCAGATGTAGCAGTCGAGATGGATTTTTCACATTGCTGTTCAGAATGCAAATTATATATCACATTTCAACATTATTTCTTTTTTAACAACACTATTTATCATTTCTGGAATTAATTCTTCTCAATGACGACTAAATAAATCCCTTTCAACAAATAGAACGTTGCGTGTGTTCGAATTTCACGGCGTCTGATTCGAACGCCGGCGTTCGAAAAGAAAACCCCGGGAAAATTCAGTCTTATTCCAATGGGCACAGCGACCTTCCATAACTATCAACGGATCAATAACAACCGCCCATACACGCTAACAACTAAACGAGGCTAACAAATAGCAGACAAAAAACAAAAACGCGAAAATAACATCATCTTGTAGTAGTGGAGGAGGATGATGATGATGATGCGACTGAATTCATCAGCATACATAATTATTTAAATTTCTACTTGAAGAAAATTGCATAACAGATGGCCGAAGTTGACCGACGGCACAGCATATACTAAGCTGCAGTGCAAAACAAAAACCGTGAACCTACTACACATTGTCTCTAGGAAAAAGAAATATTGCAAATGGTTGTTCATCCTAGTTTTTACTAAATAACAAGCACTATCTTTCATTTAATCAGTTATATATATAACATACTTTAAAAGAACTGACGACTAAACTAAGCAACACAGCATTTTCTCTGCTGTGGCTAAATACGATATGCTTTATGGATTATCCCTACATATTTCGAAACTGCCTAACAAAAAAAGATGTAATTCTAGTCTTGAGTGACGTCCTACCAAAAATATAGTCACGAATTTAATTCTCGCTTGACGAAAGCCATACTACAGCTCACATTTTGTTCAAAAAACACATCCGTCACTACCTGGATTAAGTTCGCAAACGTTCTCCAGCGGAACGACATGAATCCTAACAGTAATTATAAAAATGTCACAGCTACTTCTTGTAATATAAAATTACATCCCAATATTTGTCCTATTCAGCGACTTTTACTTCCTATCTGATGGGCTCTATATCCCTCCCGCTTTTATCAACGTGAGAACTACCAACGTAGACCAGGAACAAACCTAAATCATTTGAGGTTAGAAAACAAATACATCATTCTACCGTTTCAATTAGGCCACCTCAGTAAAATAGTTGAATTTGAGGTTGTGGTTGCAAGTTTAATCCTGGCCGAGATGGTTGAGGTTAAAGTCCGAAATGCGCCTTCCTCCGGATGGAAAGCCATTGCCCCGTGTGATAAGTAGGTAACCCGCAAATAAATTAACCTTTTCTTCTTGGAATAAATACATCGGCAAATTCTGTGGTGTAGCAGACCTCCCCTTCCTCCGACTTACGTAAATCTGCTCGTTAAAGAGCCAAATAAACTAATTAAACTAACGAGCTCAGCTACTATTCTACTACTGTCAGATAAAATAACCCCCAATCCTTTTCCCGCCTATGGTAGGGTCAGGCACTCCACCTACGTCACGGGGCTAGTTCCTATACGTGGAAGTTTTGCCTCATTACTCGCTGCATAGTACTGAGCATCGTACACTACACGGGACCGCGATTTTACTTCTCATTGGAAGGAAGGCGCACTTGAGCCCCCTCTCTCACTCGAAAGAAGTCAACCTACCTCTATCTAATATCGAACCTGGAACCACTGACGCAGTAAGTCGAGCACTCTGTCTTCAGCGCCACTGAAGCAGGGTTCCACTACTGTCAGATGGTTTTTTTAAAAAGACAGATGTAAATACTGCGTGTTGTAATGAGAAAGGGGAAGGAGAGCTCGTTAGGTCCATTACAGGAATGCAGGTGGTTGGAAGCACCTGGGGCAGGATAGACGAAAGCATGTTCGTAAGGATATGGAAGTGTGTGGGGTGACGGAAACCTGGTGGGAGATAGGCGGAAGTGGAGGGCTAGAACCCGCAGACCCGACCCTGCCGGGTAAGATTGGATTGGATTGGAGTAGTTTCATGGGTTAGGGAGTAAGCCAAGCAGCCATAACAGGAAGAACCCTTAGGAGGCTGCTCGCGGGAAATGAGGAGGTAGGTAATGAAGACGAAGGAGAGGGGTAATTTGCAGCACCCAACGTTCTTTACCAATCACCCTTGTTGGTATTGACGTGGGCTTGCGCTGCTTAACTTCAGCGATCTCACGGGAACTGGTGTGTCCAACGCAACTTGGCTGCACGAACGACGATGTGCAAGCACTGTGTACCACACCAATGCTTAACAAACGACCTCTCGCCCTGAAGAAACCATCTGCCTTGCCAAAGATTAAACCTTCAACCATGAACTTGGGAAGCTTGCTAACCACTCAGACAACGAGACAGATGATAACAAGGTTTTATGATTTCAAAATCCTGATATGGCTTGAAATGCCTACTATAAAGTTAGAGTGACAATGAAAAAAGTTTATATTTACATACGGCAGTTTACTTACGTAATCAAACTGGAAGATTTTGCATCCTACAGCTGATGTCTAAACCGCATGCTATCGAGTATATTCTCTGGACTTTTCCTAAGCATTTAATAATATTTCTTTGTATTGCTGTTCAAATAAGATTGAAAAGTTCCTTCAACTATTGTTACACTGTGGCAATATACTGTAATTATAAAAATCGCCATTAGATGCCATTTGGCTCAAACTTATACAAATACTATAAAACCATAATGTCACAATTACCTTGTGGCGCGACGGCATGATGATAACACGTCGGTTTAATAAAACAGGTATAGTTCAATAAATGTATTTGATAATTAGGTTCAAGTCTTTAAAAATAAATTAATAAAAAAAGATGATGTTAATGACTCGAATATAAACTGGCGAACGAACGTACAGTACATTCCTCGTGGTAACATGCATTCTTTCTTCGTGGAGCGCGAGAATTTGGTTCTGTTCGTCATTAAGAAAAAATAACAAAATCATTCTCTAGATTTTAAACTAATTTCGTTTAACCAGTGCCGTTAATAGGGGCCTGCATATTTCCGATTTTAAAAAAAGGTAAGTGTTGGAGTTACCTTTCGCAGAACGCGAACGATCCGCCATCTTACCGCGCCAAGTTCGTAATTCTGGAAGCGGATCATCTGGAAACTATTGCAGATATGATAATTAAAGCTGAACTATAAACAAAAGAAATCATTGTCACACATAGCTGTAAACTATTCAAAAGCGGCGCTTATTTTTATTCAACTGAATTTGGTGGCGCACCACAACACGCCTCTACCTACTCTTACCTCCAGTTGGACGTCGCTTCTATCCGGAAGGAAAGGCATGGCAGTGAAATAACTTTTGGGACAATGAAGCCTGTTAAAGAGCAGTTCAAAACAGAGCATTTAAATGGAATCGAAGAAAAGGCGGATGATACTCAAACTGTAATCTTTTGGAAGCAGCTCTTACATGACACCGTTTATGGTATTTGAGCTATTTCATAATATCTATTAATATCTATCAAGGGAATTTGTTTCTATTCTGAGGAACGCAAGTTATTTGAAACGTCAATAGACATCGTTGCGTAACAACTCACTACGTCATCTATTCTAAATGGGGGGTGGAGCTTTTCGTCGTCGGCGTCTTAGAAACAGTTCCCATGGCAACGGCATCCCTGCTGCCACGTGGTAATAAAAAGCAACTTGGTAGTCATGGAAACTTATTATCAATTATACATTGATTGTACTATTGTGGGCACTATGTTATAACTATTATATTATTAATCTAGAGATTTCATATCATAAAGGGGTGTTACGAGATAGTGGAATGGTTCTGTCTTGTGTCTGTTTGCTCAACTATGCGATAGCGTGATCTTCGCAGCAGTGGCGCCGCCCGGTGAGGTTGCACCATGGTGTCATCCCCCCCCCTCTACCGAAAAAAGCCGCTTCTTCTGCTTTAGTGTCACCCCATTTCTCATGGTACGAGTGGTGTCACCCGGTGCGGCTCGCACCCCCTAGTGATGCCACTGCTTCGCAGCTCTGTATGTTAATTACTGTATTTACTGATACCAGAAGACCATACTGAACGGCCAAACTCCTGCAGCCGCTATGTTCCTATCATGGTCTACAAACACCTGTAAGCCCCCCACCGGGCCCAAGTGTGTCGCGTACCCATATGTTTGTTTTTTTTTCCTTTCATTTCGTTGGCGTTTTAGGGCCCTTCAACTACAAGGTCATTGGAGCCCCGTCCACTGCACAGTTCTAGTGCAAAGACTGCACAGACACTACACTAATGCGACGATTTTGGGGTATTAGCAGTACCCAGTTTCCCAAGCGGCCACCCATGTTAGTACTCAGTGGCGTCACTAGAGGGGTACGGGCGGTACCGGGTGACACCACTCGCACCATGAGAAATGGGGTGACACTAAAGCAGAAGAAGCTGCTTTTTTCGGTAGGGGGGGTGACACCATGGTGCCATCGCACCGGGTGACGCCAACCCTAGCGACGCCACTGTTAGTACAGTACTAGCTGGGGTTGCGTTGCTTAACTTCAGTGATCAGACTAGAACTGGTGCGTCCAACGCAATAAGCCGCTCTCATATATGTTTGTGAGGATCAACCAAACTGCAAACAAGATTAGCCGTGGCACACCGCCTTTAGTCACCTCTCTTGACAGGCAGGGATAGGAAAGGTGTGACTTTCTTGGGCGTCACATGCTTATGCCAAAAATTCAAAGTGGTCTGGCTCGGCGAGCGGCGAATTGCGTTGGACACACCAGTTCTCGTCCGATCACTGAAGTTAAGCAGCGCAACCCCAGCTAGTACTGACATGGGTGGCCGCTTGGGAAAACTGGGTACTGCTAATACCCAAAAATCGTCACATTAGTGTAGTGTCTGTGCAGTCTCTGCATCAGAACTATGCTGTGGACGGGGCTCTAATGACCTTGCAGTTGAAGGGCCCTAAAACACCAACAAACAAACAGCAAACAAGTGGTCTGGCTCGCACCTAGCTGAGATTGGTTGTTCTATTTCTCTTTCTGTCTTTCTTCATAATATAAGGAAGATCAAAAGTGGGCCTTCCGTCATATGAAAAAAAAACGTATTATTTGTGAGATGTGCCAAATGTCCCTTCGTAATTGTCATGTGGCAGTTAATCTAATTTCAGGCTACGTATTCTGGAGTTTATTTCACGGCCTTCCGCCAATGATATGGTTCTATCCTCTGAACGAGTTGGACATCACTGGCTACGAACTGTTCATAGCAGTGTTGTTAATTCCGATCATTACTTCGTGGAGTGTGCTTTTAAGTGCTCTTCAGCATCCAGTCGTCCTGGCATGTCTCCGCTTGACGAGTGTAGCATCTTTAGCTTCCTTCCATGCACCAACTACCTTCTGGCGCCTACTAATATTGGCAGTTGGCACTGCAGCAGCAGTACTTGTTGCAGAAGCCAGTTTATGGAGCTCTTCTTCACAAAAAAGGTAACCTAATTAATTGTTTTTAATGTTATCTTTTTTTCTGTCTAACCGGTGAAATATTTTGATTAACCTTGTAGCAAGTATACTTACTATGTTTTAATACTTTAAGGTTCACCAGTGGTCTTGGATTACTTCTGGGCTATTTGGCAGTGTTGGTGTCTCGCGTGTGGTTCGTCTCGATTTTTCCAACGTGGTCTGATTCCACGAGTAACACAATCATCTGTACGATTGCAGCTTCAACATGCATCCATCAAATTTTGTCAGGTAGGACATCAGCATTGCGTACTGACAAGTCTACTGATAAGCAATATCTATCATCTTGTGAATTACCTAGAAGATGGCAAAATACCCGAAGATTGCCATGCCATGAGCATCACTACAAAGCACCAAGAAAGACTGTCATGGCTCAGGATAGGTGCTGGATTGGGTAGTCATCTTTACTTAGTACATTCCGTCTTTGGAGAAGTGTCTATCCCATGTCGATGGGTTGTTAGCGGCTATCCAGATACGGGACCACTACCAAATCCTGGAGGGTAACTATATAATCGTCCTCGAATCTTTTGAATTGTCAGATGAGTTCTGAAATTGCATATTGCTCATATACATTCGTCGTAACCTTTGCCATGCCTTGAAATTTACAGAGCATTCGTATTAATGGCAATAATTACTGGTGTATTCTTGGCCTATGACGTTCCATGGCTTGCAGCTTCTCCTGTCTGGTGGCTCTTTGCAGTCCTTGGCTATGCTGTTCTTTATTATCTTCCAGGCTATACAGGATTTTTTGGTATCGTTAGTAGTTGATTATTGCACCCCTTGAGTTAATTCTAAGCTGCTTTGAGGCAAGAACATGTTTTACGTGATCGGAGAAACACTGCTAAACAACTACGAGTGTTTAAATCTTTAAAAAAAGACTTACTGTGCTCACAGGGCCTATACAGTAGATACTAATGTACAGGCCCTGCTAATGTAGCTCCTCGTTGAAGTTCAGTAATCACTTTAATATCGTAAACGCCTTACTTTACTCTGTATCTTACAGGAGGGTTAATATTAGCAGTGTTCGCATTTTCAACATGGCCAGAAATGTTCTCGAAAGCTACCTCCTGTTCGCCATCTCTGGTTCTGACAACTGCAATGGCTGTGTACATTTTTGAGATTCTGTTTTCGGTTTGGACCATTGCATATAATTTTGCTCCTGGGGGTGAATACACTAGAGAACGCACTCATTTTCTTATTGCTGGTGTGATCATTGCAATCGGAATGGCATTAATGACTGGTAGGATTTTCGCAAACACTGCTGTCATTCATTGCTTCAACTTCATGACCATTGTTTTATTTGATGTCTCCCTAGAAAAAGACAAGACATCCAAGTCCTTCAAACAGAGAAGAAAGCTCAATGATAATGATGCACTATTTTTCAAAAAGGGTAACTAATACTCTTCATTAGATGTGTTGTTTCTTTCTTGGAACTCGACAGCAACAGGCTGCTAGTATTCGAGTTGATGTATCCAACATCCTACTTGTATTGCATGTCCGTGAAAAATTTGTGTTTTTGTTTTTTGTTTTTTTTTGTTGTCACCTAGTTTTGCTGGCTATTATGGTGCTTGGGCTGCTTGGCTTTATGAAACGATGGCATGTACACCATTCTCATTTTGTTTTGCCAAAGGTATATTAAGTGTGGAATATTTAAAGGATCTCGCTAAATGAAAGCAAAGAGGGTTTTTTTTGCAGTTATTATATAGTTAGTGAAATTTACTAACCATTTCTAAATGAACTATTTCAATTTGTAGGTGAATGACAACACGCGACAATTCACAGCCGTGATATGGACCTATCATTTTGCATATGATAATGAAGGATGGCCAAGTTTGGAACGGACAGCAACCCTACTTAATGATTCAGGTAACCAGTGCTGAAATGAACTAAAATGTTGTAATAAAAAGGGTGTTTTAATTTACCATGATTCTATCTTTTGAAATCTGGTAACAGGAGCTGATGTCATAGCTCTTTTGGAAACGGATGCATCCAAACCATTTCTGGGAAACAACGATTTGGCAACTTGGCTCGGAGAAAGACTTCATATGTATGCTGATTTTGGCCCATCCACTCGTGACCATACTTGGGGGTTAGCATTGACACTGTGATCAGCTTCTATTTCTTCTGCTGCTTTTAAAATTAAGTCAGAAATTATTAATATCAATTCTTACTGTAGATGCATGATTTTATCCCGATACCCGATCATTAATTCTACCCATCATCTCTTACCATCTCCATACGGTGAGTTCTCGATTAGAAATGATTACTGTCCTGGGAAATGCATTATTTTGAAAACTAACTGTGATATATAAGCTATGCATCTGAATTCCTGCATTTAAGGCGAGTTAGCACCTGCAATCAGTGCCACTGTGAATATCTCGGGACAACTAGTCGATTTTATCACGACACATATGGGTAATGATGGCGATACTCTTGATCGAAAGCTACAAGCAGATTATTTATCGGACTTACTTAAGAAAAGGTAACCTGGTACACACCATCAATTTTCATGACATATATTGAAATGGTCCAGCCTTTCAAAGCAATGGGGAGATAGACTCGGATGTGACCCATAGAATTAATAGAAGATGGTTGAAGTGGAGACAGCAAGTGGGGTCCTGTGTGGTGGTTAGGCCAGTTATGTTGTGTGGATCAGTGTTGGGCAGTGAGGAAGAGCTACGTAAATAAAATGCGAGTAGCCAGATGCAAATGCTGCGGTACATGAGTGGGGTGTCGAAAGCCGATAGAATTAGGAATGAGTATGTTAGAGGTAGCCTGGGGGGGGGACATCGCGGAAAAAATGAGAGAGTAGATTGAGGTGGTATGGGCACGTAACGAGAAGATGGAAGTAGGAGAAGGAGCTCGTTAGGTTCATTACAGGAATGCATGTGGTTGGAAACACCCAGGACAGGGGGAGACCGAAGCATACGTGGGAGCAGGTTGTCCGTAAGGATATGGTAGTGTGTGGGATGGACGGGGACCCACAGACCCAACCCTATCGCAGGCAGGGCAAGGGTATGATGATTATATTGAAATGATTCATGTTATAACCAAACTTGATATATCTTTTTCCGTAGTAAAAATCCAGTAGTCTTTCTTGGATATGTGACTTCGCCTCCTGGTAGTAGAGATTACGTTCAGCTCACTAAAGTTGGAAAAACCAAGGATATTGATGAAACTGATAGAGATAGATGGTGCGAATATATCTTTTATCGTGGACTAATAAGGTAAGTGCCTAAAAATTAAATATTTGTTGGATTCGTAACGGAGTCAAACAGATGGATGCATACTCTACGACTATTTCAGGCTTGGATATGCAAGACTATCTCGAGGTGTTTTAAGCGATACGGAGTTGCAGATGGCAAAATTTGAAATACCTACAAATCCAAAAGCATACCGCGATAATAGAAAAATAGAGATCGATCAAACTGTAATCTCAGAATCAGTAGTTTTTAATTCAAAGTGAGTAATTACTCTCATTGCACTTACATCGTTGTCAACGTCCGCGAATGTCTAGCAGACCTTTCTTTAAATTTCTGTGATTATTACAGATTCGGCGGATACTTTACACGACACTACAGGGGTGATGGCCATCATTATCACATGGGAACACCGAAATATTTTCTTCCATAAAAACTATTTCCAATCGTTATATTAAATTTTTGTACATTTTACTTGACAGCTATAAGTACGTGTGGTACCAGTACGTGTAGCTACAGTATAAGGATCATTGTTACTGTGTTAACTATTCAAGAATCTCATTTAAACATTCACTATTATAGTTGTAAACATTTGTTTCACTCAAAGAGGAGAATAAAATCTATTTTCTATTAAAAAATGTCACCGATTACAATATGAAATAAAAGACAAGAATGAAAAGTCGCTTACCAACTTACAAACAAAATTATTTGGCAGACGTTTTCGAAATCAAGTACTAGCATTATGTAGGAGCGCCGTAAATCTCAATAGCAGGTATAAAAAAAAGAACCGAATTATTATTATAGGGAAGTTAAGGGGAAGAACAGCGTGTGCTGCGATGGCCGAGTGGTTAAGGCGTTGGACTTGAAATCCAATGGGGTTCCCCCGCACAGGTTCGAATCCTGTTCGCAGCGGAATCGGCTGTGGCCGAAAATTTTTGCTTCTGTTTATTTCTTTCTTTTTTCAAAATGGTTTGCTAAACTACAATAAATTATAAATATTTTTCAAAGTGGACTTTGACATGCGGGGGAAGAAGTTTAATTTGACGCAGTGCTATGTTGTAAACGGGACTTAGATATACACCGGGGAAAAATAGCAAGGAACACTGCAGGCTACGGAACTTCTTCCATCGTCAAATAAGCTAAAAACAGAAAGGTTAGTAGGAGATTTGAACCCAGATAGGGTGTAATAGGACGTAAACATAAATGTTTTCAACATGGCGGCGCCAAATCCCATAATCCTCTAGACAGTTTTCAAATTTCCGGGGGCTACGCACGCGTAAGTTGCCACGCAGTTTCAAAACACGTTTACGACTGTCATAAACAACACAATCCTGTTCCTGTCTACGGCGGAGCCGGTTATCCTCGTGTTTCAACGATCCATGGAACACATGGATAAATTGTTGGGTGGAAATTTTTACGAAGCCTTTTCATTAACGTTGGTCTAACTTCGGGGGTCAGTTGCTTTTAATAGAAATTGATTAGTTTGTGGGTTGGGGTGTAAGCCAGGCAGCCATAACAGGTCAACCCCTTAGGAGGCTGCCTGCGGGAGATAAGGAGGTAGGTGAAAGGAGGAGGAAGAGGGTTAATTTGCAGCACCCAACGTTCTTTACCAACCACCCAAGTTGGTATTGACGAGGGTGTGCGCTGCTTAACTTGTGATCTAACGGGAACTGGTGTGTCCAACGCAACTCGGCCGCACATAACGGCACTTGGAGAAGGAGGGAGGATGAGGTCGTACTGGGGGAGGCTGGAAGTTACAGCGACCTACACATACAGTATATTTTATAATACCTGCCTAAGGTGGCGCACTAGGTAGAGGGTTCGATTTACTGAGCCCGTGGTTCCAGGTTCGATAATGGATCGGTTGGGTTCTTTGGGACGGGAGAGACAAACAGGTCCAGTGTGGTGTACGATGGGTGCGGCTGTATTGCGTTGTACACAGCAGTTCTCGTCTGATCAGTGGCGTCACTAGGGCGGTGCGGGCCGCACCGATTGACACCACTCGCACCATGAGAAAAGGGGGTGACACCAAAGCAGAAGAAGCGGCTTTTTTCGGGAGAGGGGGGGGGGGGTGACACCAACCCTAGCGACGCCACTGCGTCTGATCACTGAAGTTAAGCAACGCAATCTCAGCTAGTACAGTACTAACATTGGTGGTTGCTTGAGAAAACTGGGTGCTGCTAATACCCAAAAATCATCGCATTAGCGTAGTGTCTGTGCAGTCTCTGCATCAGAACTACGTAAAAGAACCCTCTATGCTATGCAACGGGTAGATGAGGCAAAATTTCCAGGTGTAGGAGCTCGTCCCTTGGCGTCGGTGGAGGGCCCTACCGAACAGAAGACCGACGATCAATAAGCATAAGGGCTGCAGTTTTGGTCGGTAGCCGGCCGCCGAAAAACACCGTCCATTATATCACCTTTGTGCCCATTCAGAGGGAAGGGATGGGTACCCGTCTGCCATAGGCGGGAAAAGGGTTAGTACTTGAAGTTGCTTTTATAAACTTCATGTAGAACGAAAGGGGTTTTGAAGTGATATGATGACAGCGTACTGGACAACGGAACACGCAATAGGAGCTTCGCTGTCGTCGGTAGTTACCTACCTCGTCCAGGAAGTGTTTGTTGGTGTTTTAGGGCCCTTCAACTACATGGTCATTAGAGCCCCGTCCACAGCATAGTTCTTATGCAGAGACTGCACAGATATTACACTAACGCGACGATTTTTGGGTATTAGTAGTACCCAGTTTTCCCAAGCGGCCACCCATGTCAGTACTAGCTGGGGTTGCGCAGTTTAACTTCAGTGATCAGACGGGAACTGGTGTGTCCAACGCAAATTCGTCGCTTCCTCGGTCAAGAATGAACCTACAATCAGACACTAAAAATCGACGCAACCAGTGAGCCAACAAGACTGATATCATGATGAGAACATCACCTGAATGCAACGCGTCGTGGCCTGGCGCATAAAATGGCACTCCTGTCAAACACATGCCGAATGTACTCATACCGTCGTGTCATGTGAACGATGTCACCTGTAACTGGTAAGAAAATTGGAAAGATGTTAAACAGCAAGGACTGTGCCGTTAGGTCGGCAGTCCGTTGCATAAACTAACAACTTCGTACACTTGAATTCCGGATAAGGGCCAGAAGTGATACTGATTTACCTATTTATAAATGAACTTTAAAACTCCAGCCTTTAAAGGAACTAGGACCACTAGGACCTGTCATTCAAGGACCCTTTAGAACGGTTTATCTGTCAGTTCTGATGGCCACCACGTTGCCTCAGGACGGAGACGAGTACATACTTATATGTACTTGGGAATTTTACCGATCTACACATATTTTCTCTCTGAGCATCCTGAGAGTATATATACTTGCATCGGTCAGGATCGAACCTACAATAGTTAGTTATTTTGACATGAGTATGTTTTTTATTGACTGTAGAAAATTATGGTGAACTACTTCTACACTTGGATATTTTACTGATCTACAAGCTTCTTTTCGGGGTAGAAAGGGGATTTACATTTGGAGTGTTCCTGCACGATATGAAAGCAAAAAAACGCCAACCATCCGGTTAGACTAGTAGTATAAAACTCGTATATAAACACACAGGTCGCCAAACTCAGCCGGATCTTACACCAGGGAAAAATGCAGTGGGTCTTATAAAGTCTTGCCTGGAACCCCACTCGTTTGTTTGTGTTTTAGGGCCCTTCAACTACAAGGTCATTAGAGCCCCGTCCACATTGTAGTTCTTATGCAGAGACTGCACAGACACTACACTAATGCGGCGATTTTTGTATACTAGCGGTACCCAGTTTTCCCATTGTTGTTGTTGTTTGTTGGAGTTTAAGGTCCCGTCAACTACGAGGTCATTAGAGACCCGTCCACTGTATAGTTCTAACGCATATACTGCACAGACACTACACTAATGCGACGATTATTGGGTATTAGCAGTACCCAGCTTTCCCGAGCGACCACCCATGTCAGTACGAACTGGGGTTGCGTTGCGCAGCCAAGTTGCGTTGGACACACCAGTTCCCGTGAGATCACTGAAGTTAAGCAGCGCAAGCCCACGTCAATAACAACTTGGGTGATTGGTAAAGAACGTTGGGGGCTGCAAATTAACCCTCTCCTTCGTCCTTTCAACTACCTCCTCATCTCCCGCGGGCAGCCTCCTAAGGGTTCGTCCTGTTGTGGCTGCCTGGCTTACTCCCCAACCCACGAAACTAATCCAGAAATCCAACCCAATTCGCCGCTCTCCTGGAACCCTACAAAACAACTATAAGCCTTTTCCCGCCTATGGCAGAGTCGGGTACCCATAGTTTCCCCTCTGAATGGATTCATGGAGTAATCATTCGCTCTACATCACAGATTTCGTATCAATAAAGAGATGTCCTACCGAAAAAGGAAATAACAATGGCAGAACGTTTTTCAGTCCGGATCGAACCTACATTTCAAGTTTTCCTAGTGATCACGCTACTGCTTGCCCCATCAAAACCTGCAATACCACTATTTGTAGAACTACACTGCGAAAAATAGTTTTAAAAACAAATTATATATACAGTATGAGAACTCACTCAAGTCTGGAGGTCAGCTGATATCAGCAACAAGGCCCACACTACTCAGAGAACTGATTAACCTGTAAATTACATTTCAAGTTCTAATAAAACATGAAGTGATAGGGTAGACAAGTTGATTTTAAGTGACTTAAAAACGAGAAGAACTTAGCTCTACCAATTAGCTTCCAGGATTTTCTTGCAACATGAACAACAGTTGAAATGTGAGGGCTCGAAACATCATACTGACGGCAGAAGTACACATAGATGATTGGGGAGGGGTATAAGAGAAGTAACAAATGGTAACACCAACCAGTCAAGCCCTTCTTCTTCTTCTTCTGGGGTTCTAAATTTAGATTCTTGTAAGAGACTCACCGCCGTCTAAAAACCCCAAAAATATCATCATATCATCGCCGTCGTCGTCCTCATCGTCATCATCTGCATCTCGATGCCAACCAGAGAACAACACACACCAGTTTTCTAAGCAAGAAAAATGCAAGAAAAAGCCAGAAGAAGAAGAACGTAAGTTAGTCCATGTGCAAATGGCGGCAATGATAATGGTGGCGTCGGCGACAGCAACGACGACAATAGTGGTCAACTAGTTAACTACCCACGTGCAAAAAAAGGGGATAATTCAAGAATAATTCGAAATTATTTTATCGCATTCCGATATTAATCAAGTGAATCCGTCATATTTACCAATAAACCACTCTCTTGAGTAAGAGTGGTCAATAACTGACCAGTGTGCGTGCGTTCTGTGCGTGTATTTGGATATCGAACCAGCGTTCTATGCACGTTTCTTATCCCAACAAGGATAACAATTTTCAAATAACATCTTATATTACGGCCACTATAATAATAATGATAATAATTTTGACACAAGATTAATTTTTTGTTGAAATTCATAATTCAATCATTTTGTTTCTGACCTTCCTCACTGTCGCTTCTACGCCTACTCCCATCGTTCTTCTGCTGAACGGATTTGGTCCATAATTCCTCTTTTAATCTGATCTCAAGTTTGAATTTGTGAATTAAAATATTCGGTAGTCGTCACTACAAGTGTGGATGAACATTTTCTGTATCTTCTTATTCTCATTTCTGTAAGAAAACTTCAAAGAAAATCGTGTCACTCACTTCTAGAATTCGGCAATGGTGTGTTAAGTGGTGTGTGCATGGAAAAACTTGACGCCATCGACAATTACGGATAACCGAAGTGGTTTCGGTGGCATCTTGTCCACCTCGGAATTAAAGAGAAAAAAAAAACACCTGACAAGGAATCATTTCTATATAGAATTCTAGAAAAATCCGGAGGATAATCAAATACCGAATGCTGTTATTGCTGTTGGTCCTATTTCAGGGGCAACACTCGACTCCACAGGCAACTTCAGCCAAAGTTCAATGGGAGTTGTCACGGATAATCCAGAAACGTTAAGTAAGTATACTATTGTTATCACTTAGTAAGAGCGCCGTAATTTAGCGGATGTGATGTCACAGTGTTCATTGCCTGTCAATGAAATTACTCGACACATTTCTGCTGCCGTATCAGGCCCGGCTTATGAGTTTTAGGCCCCCTACGCTTATGAGTCCATCGCCGCCACCCTTCCTTAAATTTCATGCAGTTCTAAATTGTCGGGGTACCCCTCACGCCCTTGGCATTTGTCCCTTTGCCAATGCATTGCTATGGCTTTGCAACAGAGCGCCTCGAGAAAGCCAACATTTAGTAAAGGCCCCATCAATCAGGGAAGTTTCGGAACCCCAGGGCCGGTATTCACAAAAAGAGACTAAAGTCGATAGACTGGTCTAAATTCTAACATCTACAGCCAGGTTTTGGTCTATAGACTTTTATCCCTATCAGTGGCGTAACTTCAATTTTGGCGCCCGGGGTAAGAGGCATTCGACACCGCGCCCTCCCAACCCCCCCCCGTTGCTTATCCTGAGCAGACATGGTACACGTATGTAGGCACTTTTTATTTGCCTTAAAGTCGTCGCACAGACATCGGGTCGCAGCGGCTGATTTCCAGCAAGGCGGACAAGGCGCCCCCTAAGGTGGCACTGTGTCCGGCGCCCGGGGCAATTTTACCCCATTGCCCCTACAAGTTACGCCACTGGTCCCTATTGTGAATACGGGCCCAGGACTATGGACGTTTTAAATGGCGGCTAGACTGAATGGCAGGGAAGTACTTCGGAAATTTGCCGCCCTAGGCAGCCGCATGGGTTTGTCTGCCCCATGAACCACCTATGGGTGTGCCGTTTCACTGACCACTAGTTGGGTCACTAGCAGGGCAACTGCTTATCCGACGTAAAAAGTTGTAACATGCAATTGATGGGTCAGCTTGTAGTGTACTTGCTTCCCGAGTTCGTACGTGGTGCGTAGGTTCGCTCCTGATTCAGGTCGGTGGTGGATTTTTCTCCAACTCATACCAGGAGGAAAAAATGCCGGATTTGTGTTCACAGCCCTTGCTAAATCTGCTCCACCTGGCGTAGGTAAACAGCTTTCAAATGTGAGAACCGACATCACCAATAAAGGGGAGTGTAACCGGCAGTGTTATGACGCTACCCACGAAATTCGACACACAACTAAAAGATGACCAACGCTGATAAAGTGGTCAAACGGTCAGGAAACAAACATTTAAAAAAAAAAACTAGTTAATTTCCTTTAATATATAATCATCACCTGTAACATGAATGGGCCAGAATTTTAAGCGCCATAAAGAGAAGGGGTTTTGAAGAAGAAACTGCCCACTGCCAGACGCATACTTGACTGACCAATTCAACCCCTCTTTATTTCATTTTTTTATCATCGCCTTCTCCTCTGCCTGAGCAACAAAAAATATCCCGGAAAAGTTATTACAGTATTTGCGTTGAAACACGTGACGTGAGGGCAGTAATAGCGCCATCTACCCACAGCGACGAAAGGCCAAGAGTCAGTCATGTTCGACGTCACTGCACGCCCCGGGCCAAACAAGGCATCCGAATCCCATTTCGGTCTCAGCTATTCGTCCGTGGCTCCCGGCCAAACCTCATCAGGCTAAAATTACCTTTAAGTCATCCATTCGAGGTTTTTTCAACCCTCTCTCTCTCTCCCTCTCTTGCTACTTCCATCCCTTACTTCCGCCCCTCCCACCTTCCCCGAATTCTTCTCCCCCTCCCCTCACACACAGAACCTATCCCGTTCACTTCCACAGTGGCCCCTCCCAGCACACAAACGCGCACCCCAAATACATCCATCTGCATAGAAAAAAAAGAGAGAGAGTAGCATCTTTTCAACATGTTTTCTCTCTAGAAAGGTATCACATCATCACCCGGTCTCAATTAACTCAAATGGTAGCGTGTTGACGCGAGAGTTCATAGTTCGAGGGTTCGATCCTGACCGGAGTCAAAGTGAAGAACCTTCAACTGTGTGCGCCATTCTTCTCAAGAAAACTGTAGCCCTGATCCCCAGGTGAATATCATGTCATCACTGCATATCCCACACCCTTCCACGAATGGAAACTTGTCTGTCTCCCTGGTGTCGGTTAATGACCTTCAGAGCTGACAGGCCCGACATTAAATAGCCAAATAGACTAAAGTTAGTACACCCTGAGGTACGATATTCATTGGCCCAATAACGACTTAGCTACGCCTTTTTATTTCCTATCCAAAAAAAAAAAAACCTGAAATTATCATCTTGGGAACAGAATCGATCCTGTCATCATTAACTCCCGACACAGACACGCAACCATTGAACTACGCGCAGCAACATTTCAACGCGGTTCTATGACGTCATGACATGCTAGTAACTAATCAAGTATGCTATTGACACTCGCCTCTGTAAACTACAGAGGTGACAAAAAATTTGAGTTGATATTTGGAAGATGCGAGTTCGAATCTGATGTGGTCCGTACCTTCTTTCCTAATGCAGAGGTCCTTTCATTAACCCGGAAATAAAACTGTGATATTGTCACGAAAAAAGAAGCATTATGCCTATTCTACAGTGGGACCCGCCTGAGACTACCTTGGAGATTTTATGACAACCCAGGGTGGGGTTTCCTTTCCCGATGGCGCTTTGGTGGTAAACATTGGTCCAAAAGCATTAAGTAGGTCATAATTAATTCCCTCCATGGGGGCTAATGTTGCCGGCTCCCAAACGGGTGATAAAAGACCCGACGACGTTGAACGAAAGACACGAATAGACATCTAATAAAGAATAAAACAAAATTCCCTACAGAAAAGAGACCCAAATAGGGAATCATAAAGGCGACAATAAACAGGGATGTGGGCGCATGCGCGAGACACCTTCAGTCGCATGGGAAGTCAAGCCGTGGCCCCGTGTGGTGTGTACGACATCACCACTGCAAGGAAAAGAACCATTATTACAGGGATTAACTAACTCCTAACCCTTTTCCCGCCTATGGCAGGGTGGGGTACCCACCTTCTCCCTTTGAATGCACGCGGTGTGATACACTGGATGGTGTTTTTCCGCAGCCGGTTGCCGATCGAAGGTGTAACCCCTATGCTTATTTATCGTCGGTCTACTGTTCGTTGGGGAATTCCACCGACGCCAGGGGGCGTGGTCCTACACCTGGAAATTTTGTCTCACCTACCCGTTGCATAATAGACAGGGTTGTTTGACGTGCAAAGGCCATCGTACACCACACGGGACGTCCGTTTTACTTCTCATCTAAAGGAAAACGCAATCGAGGCTTCTCCCTCGCCCGAAAGTCGCCAGCCCACCTCGGTCCAGTATCGAACCTAGAACCACTGACGCAGTTATCGAGCATGCAGGCAGGATGACTAAAATATACGTGCAGTTCGGCAAATTTTCCAGGTGTAGGAGCTCGCCTCCTAACGCCGGCAGAGAAAACCTACCCCAGCAAATCAAAAGAAACTAACGATAAATAAGCATATTGGATTGTAGTATTAGGATGGGAGCCGGCTGCGTAAAAGCGCCATCAACAGATCGCCCATGTGTCCTAATGGGACCTGCCTCAGAAGCGGCGCTAGGGTTAGCGTCAACCGGTGCGGTCACGCCATGGTGTCACCCCTTTTGTCATGTTGTGAGTGGTGTCACCCGGTGCGGCCCGCACCCCCCCCTAGTGACGTCACTGGTCCTGGATTAGGCGATAATGATGTGTAACGCGCTCTTTTATGCGCAGTGGTAAGAGATACACTACATAGTAAAACCCCGGCTTTGTTTCCCATTCGGGACGGAAAGGGAACTTGGAGCTTCGCTCTCCCCCGTTCCAACCACCACGATCAGAATTGAACCAGTAATCACCGACTTCAGAGTCACCGAGTGAGAGCCTTCACGTCAGACTATCTAAAAGCAGCATCCCATTCACTATACGGGCATCTTGACTGTAAGGGGAAGGAGGATCGAACCCTCAACTCGTCATAAAGAAACAGTAACCGTTATTTTACTAGCTGTGCACGTCACCCATCACGGAATCACAAAAACTGGATGACGAAGCAGAGAGCGAGGGAAGAAGGTACGGTGTCGGTTGATGACATTATCAAAGCAGAGGGATGGAGGGGGGGGGCGAGCTAGAAGAGTGGGCAAGTGAGGCTGAGGAGAGGTGGGGGCGGTCGGGACGGGACTGCAATTGAAGACGACAACACGAAATGGGTTCCTTTCACGTATTTGTTCTCACTCCATTTTTAGTACAGCGTAAATCTTGTAAATTACTATGGTTGACGCCCCTAAGGCGCCAGAACAGGCCCATAAAAGCTCTGCATCATCGAAGGTCGGGTTTAACAAGGTGAGTGGCGCAGGGGAGGGACGTAAGAAGAAAGGAGTATCCACATCCCACGTGATCAACTGGAATTAATGATACCAATTAAACATTTTTGAATCCCCTAATGACGGAATCTACCTAATTAGGCCTTTAAATTATGAACGAACACAATGACGTCATTAGGTCGCCAGAGAAAAGGAGTAGGGCGTTCCTCACGTTAACGTCACAACTTGGCCTTCCACGCAATTATCCACATCCTCATACCCTTATTCCGCCTGTGGCAGGATCGGGTCTGTTTCGGGTTGTGGCCCGCAGGTCAGGTTCCTATCCACCCCACACACTATCATATTCCTTCGTACAACCTGCTGCTTACGGCTTCCCCTGCCCCGAGTGCTTCCAATAACCTGCATCCCTGTGATGGACCTAACCAGCTCCTCCTCTCACCACATGCCCAAACCACGTCAATCTATTTACGCCATTATCCACGTCACGTCATAATTCTTCATTCTAGCTATTGTCCACTTCGTTTCTTCAAAAAAGTTCATCGACTAGCATGTGATCGCCCAGTTAAGCGCACCGGTTTACGTTCGATTCCCGCAACTTGAGACTAGTTACTGGATTAATTTCATGGGTTGGGGAGCAAGCCGAGCAGCCATAACAGGACTTACCCCCAGGAGGCTGCTCGTAGGAGATGAGGAGGCAGGTGTAGAGGACGTAGGAGAGGGAAAATTTGCAGCACCCATCGTTCTTCACCAACCACCCATGTTGGTACTAACGTGGGCTTGCGCTGCTTAACTTCATTGATCTCACGAGAACTAGTGTGTCCAACGCAACGTGGTCAGTTTTCCTGAGTATCCAGTCCACGTTAGATAAGCAGGCATTATTGCATTTGATTGATAGCTGGTTACGTGTTGGGCAGTTAGGAAGAACCATGAAAGGAGAATGCAAGTGGCTGAGATGCGAATGCTGCGTTACATGACAGGGGTGTCCCGAGCTGACAGAGTCCGTAATGATTACATTAGAGGTAGCTTGGGGGTGGGAGACATTGTGGAAAATATGAGGGAGAGGCGGTTGAGGTGGTATGGGCATGCGATGAGGAGAGAGGAGGAGGAGCGCATTAGGTCCATTATGAGTATGCATGTGATTGGGGGGGGCACCACGGGTAGGGGAAGACCAAAACGGACGTGGGAGCAGGTGGTGCAGAGGGACATGGAGACATGCGGGGTGGCGGTTAAGAACCCGCAGACCCGACCCTGCCTCTGGCGGGAGGAGGGTTCGATGATGATGATGATTGATAGCTGGTTACATAGAACTACCATCCAAATGGCCATCTGAGTCTGCCAGACTTGCCATAGGCAGGAAAAAGGGTAAGGATGGGGATGAATCAGTAGGAGAAACAATACTACACATGTCGACATTGTGTTCCTTGCAAGGGCAAGCGCTCTTTTCATACTAGTGAAAGCGGAAGTCAATATATACTGTATAAGATATTCACCGTCCTGAAAAACTGTCAACCATGTTCCGGAAGCGTGTTTTTTTCCCCCCAAAATTTGAAAACCGCTCTGTAGTTGGAATTGTACTCCGATAGCCCCAAATCACGTCCAATCGCCATATCACCAGCATAGCGTTTTGCAGATCATGTGACAGGATAATATAATATTCTGAAGTGGGCCACACTGAATGGTGCATGTGAATGGTGACGTCATGTGGTGCACGCCTTTAGTTCCTATTCCTATCCTCTCCATTTAGGTTTATTTCCTCTCTCTCTCTCTCAAGAATTAATTCCCACCAACCTCGACTAGGGATCGAACCCGGGGACTACGAACCTGCGACCTCCTATCCACAAAGAAGAAGCAAGTAACGAGTGTCCGATTTCCTGTAAGATGACGACGTTAATGACTCGTAGAACGCCATCTACGCGCCATTACGGTCGCTCAACAGGCGTACAATTCCACGGGACGATGACGTCATAAAAGCACATTCTTACTACTTGAATAACGCGAGATACACAGACGCTATTCCAACGATCCTTTCGGACTAACACAAAAATTAAACCGTCACATTTACGAGTGACATGTTCGTTCCCAGGCGGCAGGGGAAAAAAACTTCACCTTCAGCAGTTTTTCGGAAAGACAGAGTACCACTAAGGGTATATGGACTGAAGGCGGGGGAGAGGGTGGTGACGGGGATGTCGAAGTCGCCAACTTTTGCAGGAAACGATGTGTTAATAGTTTGTTGAAAACGGACGTCAAACTTATTTTTGCGGAAACTGCGCCCACGTCAAGGTCTCTTCGAGGTACAGGACCGCCCTATGCAATGACAAGACTCCATTTTCCAGTTGCCTTTTCCCCACCCTCTCTGACATCTGCGATTTCTTACTGACACGCGTCAAACAGTGTTGGGAGACGAGGAATTCGGACTGAATTTCCCGCGTACTAATCTGCATAATCTAATTCGTCGTCTAACGGAAGATTAACGGTACAAAATGTCCCTAGTGCAACCTTAACACCCTGTCGTAATCGTCAAGAGAGTAAGCATGTCCTTCATTTGCACGCGAGTCACGCCGCAAATGGATACCACCGAGCTGCCAGAAAAGGATGTGCCTGTGTCCACGCCTCAAGTCCATCACAGATCATCAGCTCCTGCCGAAGGGGATCACATCACGGACACGGAAGCAGTGGTGGTGCTCCGACGTAAAAAACCTTTAACTTCCCACATCGAAAGGCCATGGTCATTTTCAGACTTTTTGACTTCCATGTCGTCAGCTCTCACTAATGCCGGCAAAAAAATGACTACTAGAACCTGTCCTGAACCTACTAATATTCAACCTGTCGACATCGGTGATAATAATGACGATGATGTTGACGATGACGTATTTTATTCTTCTGATTTTATCACAGTGATGCAGAAATCTAAGTCGGCATCGTCGGGTGGCCGACTCAACCCCAAGAAAATATGGAGGGCAAGGTCCAAATCTCAGCCCAGGAATAGCGGCAGTGCAGCAGCTTGTCTCTGGACGCCACAGGTGAGTAGTCATCAATGTCTTATATATTTTGTTTGTCCTTACTTCAAACCCCCTTTTCGTAAAAGTTAACGCATCTAGTTAGTACCAGTCAGATCGCACTGCCTTACTACTGCACTGACAGTGCTACTAACACGAACGCACATGCGCAGTAGTTTGAAGGAAAAGTTTTCAGAGAGAGAGAGAGAGAGAGAGAGAAAAAAAGGTTCACCCAACACGTTAAAAAGTAAGCCTACCTGTGGTCTCATCAACTGGTGGATATGTAACTTTCACAGGGCTGCTGTCTCAATCACAGCAGATGTCAACAGACTAGCAGCACCCCTGATTCCTCAGCTTCCAATATTGCGTTGTTTAGCATCATGCACATCAGAGAAAAGTGTTATCATGTGGCAGTCGTGTTGCTTGTAGGCTGTCGGTCAGCAGTTTATCAATTTTGGCAATCTTCTATCTATACACCCTCAACCGCACCTCCACAAATACCTCAACATATTTGTTTAAGGTGAGCGTGTGACTTTATGGCTCTATAACCAAACAATAACGAGAAAAGAAGACATTTACTTACTGCGTAGTCAGCTCCTTACTATGGTAATTAAACTACACATCTGCCTATTGAGCTAAAGGGTGCGAGTTCGTTCCTTTGCCAAAAGTTGGTGTATTCTTTTTTTGTGTTTTTGGAAAGACTAAAGGGATGGAAGAAACACTAGGTGAAACGATGCAGTGTATATACGTGTTGTCAACAAAATTTCCAGGTGTCAAACACTTACCCTGGCGTCTATGTATAGCCTGAAAAAAAAAGTATCACATTAAATAAAACAAAATGCCAACCATGTAAATGCGTCAATTCAAGTTCCTGTATATTGCAAAAACAGATTTAGTTCATCGATATATGCGATATCACAGTTTGGCATGGCGCCGTTCAGATATATCACGCTCAATTTAAGCAGTATTTCTAAAATTTATTATCGGATAGGGTTCAATTAGGCAACCCTTTCAGTGTTAATGTAGCTAATGCCAGAGAAGCAAACAACAGGCAGAATAATCTGGACGTTTGCTTACTTGATTCTTTACTATTGGCGCGTTTTGGCGATTGACCTGGTCAATTGGCATTTGACCATGATCTATGTTACACTACCAACGGTAGGGAGTAAGCCAAGCAGCCATAACAGGCCGAACCCTTAGGAGGCTGCTTGTGGGAGAGGAGGAAGTAGGTGTGAGACAGAGGCGTAACGAGGGGGGAGCGAAGGGGGACAGATGTCACCGGGCGCAGAAGACAGGGAGTGCAAAAATGCAGTTCGCATTAAGTTTAGAGGGCGCCAGAGAGCGCAGATTTCGGTCTTTGTCCCCAGGCGCAGAATGTCCTCAGAACGCCACTGGTGTGGGAGATATAGGAGAGGAGAAATTTGCAGCACCCAACGTTCTCTATCAACCACTCACGTTTGCACTAACGTGGGTTTGCGTTGCTTAACCTCAGTGATCTCACGAGAACTGGTGTGTCCAACGCAACTTTGCCACACATCTCCTGTTTGGTCTGACCAAAGGGGATCACTAAAACGCTTTGGTTGGACATTTTTGGGACCCAAGACTGAATTTTAACTAAAGAAACGAATTCAGTACAATAAAACAAATTTCTTAAAATAAAAAAAAAAACGAATTCCTTAAACTGAAAAAAAAAATAACTAACTTATGCAAATCCGTTTTTGAATTAATTTAAACTAATTAGCAGTACCTTCCATCGTCTGCTAAAACTGGTTGGAGCACGCCGCCATTTTCCTTTTAGACCAAACGAATTGACCACGTTTTTATTTTATGTTGGTCAGTCACCCTTTGGTCTGACCAAAGTCAGGGTCCGATCTAGCGCGACGTAAATGCTAGAGCGCCACTTAAGAATATAATTCAAATTCAAACAGCAGTTTTTCTCACGCCACGGACTAATGTCTGGGTTGCACCCCCCCCCCCCCCAGAGTGGGCCCTGCGAAAGTTGACCACAGCAATGGACCAAACCGGTTTGGGCACCGCCAAAACGCTTTGTTTCAAAAACAATGTGACCGAAATTGACCAGGTCAATCACCAAAACGCCCATTATATCTCACGCTTACAAGGAGGGATAGGGGTGGTCATCTGGACTCGAGACAAACAAGAACAGCCAAGTGACCACAGTCTCTGTGTTACCATAATGTACAGCATTCTTTAAAACTTCTCTGCGTATCGACTCCAAAAACAGCATACAATTTCGCATTAGGAAGCAACTATGGCATTTATTTATTGATGTTTTCATACAACTGCGGTTGATCTGTTCTTGATAATCTGCAAGAGGAACAGGATAATGCTAAAAGTAAGGAATGGATGGTGGCGAGCATGAAGAGAGAGAGAGAAGGAAAAAAAAAAGGAAAGCCGACATAGGATGTGCCTTGAACTGACAAATATTTCTAGTGACAGTTATGTTGGATGTAAAAAAAAAAACCAGGGATAACACAAAAAATTATGAGCGCAAAGGGGAGCAGGAGGAAAATTTTCACATTTCAGTTATGGTTGTGGTGGCCGTTTTCGTCATAGACGTGTCTGGTAATGTGCCAAACGACATGAAATAACTTTCGGGAAGTTCTTAGGAAAGCGCCTTAGCACCTAAGAGACAACTTACTAACTCCTTTATCTTTGTACGTGAACGAAAAAACGGCAAGTTTCCCTTTTTTTCAAAAAAAAAAAAAAAACCCCAGTGAATTTATGGATTACGTATATGAGTGGAAGTAAAAATTGGTTTTCTTGCTACTATCTCCATAAAGAGCCAAGTTTCCAATAGTCACTTAACCTTTTCGCAGCAACCAAATAAATGTTCATCCAAGGATGTGGTTTCTTATCTTTCAAATGAATCTTTTAACGGATAGAAACGCTGAAATTTGAGAGTGAAATTAATATGCGTATAGAGGAGAGGTAAGGAAGAAATGGGGAGTAGTTTCTTCTTCACTCACACTAGTCAAACCTATAACTAGTAACGATATAGTACAACTAGTGACACTTTGAATCAAAAATCAGTTCGAAATTCTTAAGAATTTGAAAACTTTGTGGGGGTAGGACTGAGAGAAAGGAGAGAGAAAAAAATTTTAAGAAGAAGCTGGAACATAAAAAAAAAATCGTGTTTACAAACTCTGACTGATACTGACCTCGATAATCAGGCAACAACTTGCTGAGAAAATAATTTAGATTTGTTGGCGCGAACAGAAATAGTTTTCCGCTAGATTTTTACGAAGCAATAAAAAACAACTCGGCGCGCAATATAGTTAATGTTAGAAGAAAACACGAAGACTTTTCACCATACATGACGAGTAGCACGATTTAAACTTCGTTTCTATTTTATTATGAAAGCAAAAATTTCGCGCTTACCCATTCATTTGTTGCTCTATAGTCTGTGATGTGACAAAAAAAATGGTTACCGCCAACATTTATTTTTAAATGCGAAACGTAAGATTTTTGACTTTAATGCAACAGACGCAAACTTTCACTTTAGTATCTCGAAGAAAAATGGCGGTTTTAGAACACGCATGGACAGTTCTATAACGTGCTCGCACTGCGCATGCTCAAAGCATGACAGCTGTAAACTATCTAACACGCGAAGGTTCGAGTCTTATCTAGACTGATGTCGATTCGGCGAAGAATAAGGACGCCTTTACTTTTAATTAGATGGCAATTCATATTTTAATTTATACACATAACTATCATGGCACTCATACGTAAAAGACACCCACCTCCTTCAGCTATAATGAAAATGCATGGTGAGATAGGTCAGATAGCAGGAGCGGATCCAGATCAGGGGAGCACTTCAATAAAAGGGATCGGCTAATTGCTGTTTGATTAGTTTGTGGGTTGGGGTGTAAGCCAGGCAGCCATAACAGGTCAACCCCTTAGGAGGCTGCCCGCGGGAGATGAGGAGGTAGGTGAAAGGACGAGGAAGAGGGTTAATTTGCAGCACCCAACGTTCTTTACCAACCACCCAAGTTGGTATTGACGTGGGTGTGCGTTGCTTAACTTCAGTGATCTAACGGGAACTGGTGTGTCCAACGCAACTTGGCTGCACATTGCGCACTTGGCCGCAATTGCGTTGGACACACCAGTTCTCGTCTGATCCCTAAAGTTAATCAATGCAACCCCAGCTAGTACTGGCATGGGTGGCTGCTTGGGAAAACTGGGTACCGCTAGTATCCAAAAATCGTCGCATTAGTGTATTGTCTGTGCAGTCTCTGCATCAGATTATTGTTGTTGCTGTTTTAGGGCCCTTCAACTACAAAGGCCATTAGAGCCCCGTCCACAGCATAGTTCTTATGCAGAGAGACTGCACAGACACTACACTAATGCGACGATTTTTGGATACTAGCAGTACCCAGTTTTCCCAAGCGGCCACCCATGTCACTACTAGCTGGGGTTGCGCTGCTTAACTTCAGCGATCAGACGAGAAGTGGTGTGTCCAACGCAATTCGCCGCTCCCTCTACATCAGAACAACACAGTGGACGGGGCTCTAATGACCTTGTAGTTGGGCCCTAAAACACCAACAAACGGTGGAAAAAAGAAACTTCACTAAAAGCACGCCCCAAATATTTTTAAATATTCAGAATACCTTTGTATAAATCTAGCTAGTAATTAGAATAGGTCCTCTACTGACCCTTAGACAATGTCCTATCTTCAATGGTTTAGGCAACTGCAGATTGGACTGGCAGTATAGAAATGAGAATAGCAAATGCAAAATAGCCTCATCAGGAGCAAAGTTGAATCTTGAATCAGTTGAAATATGCGCCCTAAGGAAGCACTGGGGGAAGGGGATGAGGGAGCAATTGCTGCGTTGCTCCCCCTGGATCTGCAACTGCGAGACAGACGGAGTTGAGTAAAGGGGGGGGGGTTTATTCCTACCTAGGACTAATAACTTCTTGTTAAAGAGTTTGAAATCTAAGTCTGAAAATACTTAACTGATAATATGCATGATTTACAGGGATCCGGAGTCTGGCAAGCCATTGGCGGTCGTCAGGTGGTCCTCAACGATGTCACACTATTCAATCTTACCGAAGTGGAAGTCATCACTCTCCGGCAGGTGGCACTCGCCAAGCTTCAGGGCATGGACCTCGGATGCAGTATTTCAATCCCAAAATCTTCAGGTTAGCAACCTTCATCAACTACTAAGGGGATGGGTTGGTTATATATTTGTTTGACAGGGAGAATCGGGTAACAACCCTTTAAAAAAAAAACACAGGCGAGTATACAGAGAGTGTCTTTACCGTAGCAGGTTCCTCAAAGTTGCTACTACTTCTGACGTCTAAAACAGCCCGAGACCCTGGTAGCTTTGACAGAAATTAAAAATAGTGATCATTTCTTGTCTTCATTTGTCAAAGATCAATTTCTTTTCCAAATTCATCATCATCACCACCTCTACTTACGAATGTCCTAAGACGATTGACTCGCAAACAACTAGCAAGGCACAATTGATGACTAACAAGCGGTGGGAGAGGAAGTGGTGGCGTGTGTTCATCAATCTGCGTTCATCAGCTCCATTTTTTTTTAAAAGTCTTCTTCAAAACCACAAAACCTGAGTTATAATTTTTAGTTTGGCACAACGCCCCGTTATCGTCATTAACTATAAATTTAAAAAAAAACTGATGAGAAACAAAAAATACTAACCTGGCACTGAATGGGTGGTAGAAATACAGATAAGGATGATGATAACAGACCATCTTTAAGAAAACGTATCGCAATAAGACTTGGCGGCAACACAGTTAGTTCAGTCCATTGCCGCTGGGTGCTCTAACCAAGTGTTTAAAAACCTAAAACACAAGCCCACAGATCTCCATTTATCATCATTCCTAACCCCCTTTTCCGCCTATGGCAGGGTCGGGTACTCATGTGTCCAATTGATACCGCGAACACACGAACGAACCATTGGACGGTAGTTTTACACACC
>JAAFCE010001036.1:9466072-9487854 GCA_013389805.1 Trigoniulus corallinus
TGAGACGCTGTGTGGCGTTTTGTACACTGGTCCTAATTCTAATTCACTATACTGCAAGCAGCCTTATTTGGCCAATATGGCAGTGGAGAGACTAACTCTCATTCCTACATATGATACCATAAAACTTCTAAAACCCTAAACTATAATTCTAGTGCCCCCCCCCTCCACCAATACTAGCAATGGTGGGCTTTCCTTTGAGGAAGCCCTCCACTTTATCCTCTCCAAGGTTATTCCATTGTCGAATGGTCCTTGGTAAAAAAGATCAGCAGTATGAGTCTGTCTGTGCTTCTCCCCTTATACTCAGCCAGGGACACACTTCCAGCCAGAGGTCCATTGCATCCCAGCAGCAGCAGTCTGAAAAAAAGACTAATGCTGTGAGATATAAACCACAGGCTTAGTGTGTCCCACCCTAATTCCCTAATCATGTCAGACACGCTCTCCCTGCGAGAAAACCTGTGGAGTGTACAATTCTTGCTACCCTCCTTTGGATCTTTTCAACTTCCCAAGATAAGTTCTGCCTGAAGAGAAACCAAATTGGACTACCATACTCAAAAATTGGGCGTACCATTGAAATATATGCTGTTTCTTTTACCTCCTTTGTGCTGTCCCCGAGGACCCTATTAATCAGACAGAGGAATTCACCAGCCCTCCCAATCACTTTACCAATATGATTCTTCCAGTTACCTTGACTATTTAAGACAATTCCAAGGTGCTTATGGGTCACAACCCTCACTCCACCTATGTAGTAATCAAAATCAGGTAGCGTCCTAGATCTGGATATCGTCAGTATCCTACACTTTTGCATGTTTAAGATGCTTAAAGATAAACAGTCTCTGCTCACTAAAACTATTACAGGGGCGAGTTCGATCCTGACCTAAGCTATTGTTAGACGTCTTATGAATACCTTGGTGGAAGTCTCAATGGGCTGCGAAAGTATTAGATCCCCAAGGCAATAAAAGCAACTCCTAACCCTTATCCCACCTATGGCAGGGTCGGGGACCCATCTTGTCCCGCTGAATGGACGCAAGGGTGATACATTGGACAGTGTTTTTCTGCAGCCGGTTGCCGACCAAAGCTGCAACCCATATGCTTATTTATCGTTGGTCTCCTGTTCATTGATTGGGAAATTCCACTGACGCCAGGGGGGGGCGAGCTCCTACGCCTGGAAATATTGCCTCATCTACCTGTTGCATAGTAGAGAGGGTTCTTTTACGTGCAAATGTCATCGTACACCACGCGGGGCCACGGTTTTACTTCTCATCCGAAAGAAGGCACACTCGGAGCCTCTCGCTCGAAAGAAGCCATCCCAGCTCGATGCGGTATCGAACCTAGAACCACTGACGCAGTTACCGAGTGTGCTAAACACTACGCCACCGAGGCGGGTTTTATTAGACCCCCACAGACAAAATCATGTCTAAAACGCAACTCTCCAAGATGGCAGATAGCTGTTGACTACGACTTTGAAGTTGGTTAGTGAGTTATTAGGATTTGAGGGCTTTCAGCTATAAAATGGCGACTATAAAATTTCGAAAGGAAGGATTCCTTGGCATGCAGAAATTTGAGATTCCCACTCCACATCAAACCACTGGTCTGTCACCATCGATTCATGATGCCGTCAACAAGTAAACACTCTCCCCATTGAGCCATCGAAGTTATTACTGTATTTGTCCGAAGCAGACCATTGAAAAGGAACCAAATTTCAAGGACCATCTTATTGATGGAGTATCGTTTCTTACAGGTCGCGGGTAATAAAATGGATTCGCATAATCTAGCAACGTTTTTTGGACCTAACATCTTGCATATGGCGAAGTCGGGACTTCAAGGATCTGAATATCAAGTTGAAAGCACGAAAAGGGCTGAAGAGCGCATCGAGGTCATCAAAGTGGTCCGTCTTATGATTGACAATTACAAAGAACTCTACGAGGTCTGTACAAACTACTGTAAACTTAAAGAGGGTGGGTCACACACCGAGAGTATAAAGTGAGTGATACGCAACTGACAATATTGTTACCTGACGGTAGTTCCGATTCACCTTAAGGGCATTCAGTTACAGTCATCTTTGTTGCATTTCACAAGCAATTGAACACGAATTGTCCCTTTTTATTATAGGTGAGTGCCGCTCTCCTCGATGAGGTGTACCATCGACTCTTACGCCAAAATCCCGAAGCACTCGGGCGATTACTTCTTGCTAAACTTCCAGTGGAGTGAGTACTAAAGATCAACGTAATTAATATATAGCAGGATAGGAAATGGGCCTTGTTCACCTACCTTTATGAGCATGAGTGCAGTGCCGGATTTACCACTAGGCTAAGTAGGCTGAAGCCTAGGGCCTCAACACTTAGAGGCCTTCCAAAACTTAAGAAAAAGACCCCAAAAGGGCTTGAAAAAAAGCAACTCCTAACCCTTTTCCCGCCTATGGCAGGGTCGGGTACCCATCTTGTCCCTCTGAATGGACTTAGGGAGATATATTGGTCATAGTTTTTTCTGCAGCCGATTGCCGGCCAAAGCTGCATCCCTACGCTTATTTACCGTCGGTCTAGTGTTCGTTGGGGGATGCTACCGACGCCAGGGGGGCGAGCTCCTACACCTGGAAATTTTGCCTCATCTACCCGTTGCATAGTAGAGAGGGTTCTTTTACGTGCAAGTGCCATCGTACACCAACACGGGACCTCGGTTTTACTTCACATCCGAAAGAAGGCACACTCGCGGCCTCTCTCGCCCGAAAGAAGCCGACCCACCTCGGTCCAGTATCGAACCTAGATCTACTGACGCAGTTGCCGAGTGTGCTAACCACTACGCCACAGCGGCGGGGTTCAAAAGGGCTTGAAAGGGACCTCAAAATTGAAATAGCCTAGGGCCTCTCAATATCTAAATCCGGCACTGCATGTGTCTTAATTCTTAAAACACATGAATAGAAAAGCTTAAAGGTCGACCTTACCTTGTGAACCTTTGCCGCTTTTCAAAAATAAAAGAAAGTCTTTTTTTTTTGTCTTCTCAGGATGGACATCGATGCCGACACTGGCAGCAGTGTTTGTAGTGAGACAACATCAGTTAGTCACCTGCCCATTGACATCAGTATGGAGGTATCCGCTCCAGTGATAATTAGTGTGCACACGAATGAAGGTGGCGTGGCAACAACAACAACATCGGGACACACGTGGGAAAGGATGGTGTCGACAACTGGAAGTCTTCCAGATGACACAATGATCACAATGACGACGACAACACAGACAAGAGACAGTAGTGAATCTCTCAACGCCACAGAACGACGTCAAGAAAGAGGAAGTTCAGTAGGTCGTGATGTCCAATCTGTAGCATCACGATTGTTCCGAAGGCGAGACAAAAGTGCTGTTCGAGGAGAGGATAGCAGAGACACAAAACCACAGACCTCTTCGGATGAGTCAGCCTCGAAGTCAGATGAAAGTGCTCGTTGGTTTCGCAAGAAAGGCGAAAAGACGGACAAAAAGGACGCAGGATCGTCCAAAATCTCATCAGAATCCAGCAACAAAAAGCCAAAGAAAGAAAAACTTAAACGCGACAGCGAGTCTGAGGGGAGTGGGTCATCAGATCAAAAGCAGCCTGTTGCAAAGGCGACAAGTTTGGACAGCGGTCGAAGCCAATGCAGGCCTCTCATGTTCCAAGAGAAGGTCATGGAAGCTCCTTCTGCAGTATCCATAGTGGACATCAGAAAGGAGCATTTGCATATACCGGAAGTTAGCAGTGAAAGACGTCTTAGCACTCCTGGTATGGATAGTACTGTCATTTCTGCCTCTCTCACCATTAAAGTGCCTTTGTCCAGGAGTCAAACAGGGCCCGCCATTGCTTTCGGACAGGGACGTGACACCGACATACCATTTATTGAGGATATTCCACAAGAACCTTCTGATAGTCAGCTGGCAGCTGCAAATCGGCAACGCTACTTGGATAAGCGACATAAGTCTTCCCCATTTTTCCACAAAAATGGGAGTGAAAAAGAACAAAAATCTACTTCCTCCAAGTCAGTCTCCGGATCATCGGCAGCTGCAACAGCACCAGTAATTCGCGCCAGACAGAGGATTGGATCATCTGGTTCGACAGAACCAGCACCTCTAACCACTTCTGCATCGGCATCAGCAATTTATAGCCAGAGATACGCTAGAAGAAGTAGAGAAACCTCTCACGGCAAGAGTGGAAGTGGTGCCAGTACTTCACTGAGTAAGACATCTACCTCTATGGATGATAAATCCTCGAACTTTGTAGCACCAAGCGACACAGCAGGGTCACACGGAAACACATCTTCTAATGCTTCATCAAAGCAAGGCTATTCTGCCACAGGATCACCTAAACCTAGACAACGGGACTCTACAAAACCAGATGTTAGTGGAACTACTCCAAGTCGTCGACCTTCTGGTAACGTGCAATGGCAGCAAGACACGTGGAAGAGGTGGGAAATCATTTCTTCAGAACACACAGAACAAGAGACAGTGGTGTGAAACATCGCCCCCCCAAAACTCACTCGTTGAAGGACCACTCCAAGAACAATGATAGTCCCGATCAAATGTTTGAAAAAATAAATTTTTAGTAGAGCTTTATTATATTCACACCGATTGTCTAAAGTCGTGTTGTTTTTTAAACATTGGGTTTTTGTGGAGGGACGGGGACTTGAACACGGGCAAGCCACACAACGTACCACAGTTTCTACTTGATGGGACGGAAGGAGGACTCTACGGATCTCGGCCGGGGACAAATATGAAGGAGCTGAAGGTCTTTATGGACAATCTTTCAAGAAGCTCAAGAATGGGTGTCACCACCGCACGTATCCACTTGGAAATTGAACTAATTACCTTAATCTTAGCAGGGCCGGCGTGATGGATGTGCGAACAGTGCGACGGCACAGGGCCCCGCGTATTCGGATTAATGAACCTATTGATAGAAGGGCCCCGCTTCATGACTTCACGGGGCCCCACGTAATTAGTCTGCACAGGGCCCCACAAAATATAGCGCCGGCCCTGCTCAAGATTATCGTAATCCAACTCAAGTAACTGGTCAGGTAAATTCTTGATCTCACAACGATCCTAGACCTTCAGCAGTAAATCGCAGTTCGGGAAAGGTTTTTTCAAAACAAAAAAGTAGTAGCCCACCAGGATTTATCACACGCTCATATTCTAACGAGAATATAGCCGGAGTTGGTAAAAAGGTCTGTCGGGAAACTTAAAAAAATTGGTGACTTATCACCAGTCAGATAAAACAGTTCATTTAACTTACCTATTCTTCAAGTGCAACCTATTCTTTCCCACAAATTCTCTGGATAATGACTCGATCTTGTTTGATCCTATTAATGCACAGAAATAATTCAACAGCGAAGAATTCAAAAATAAAATTGGTGAGAACATATTAAAAAACAGACAGACTTTTCAGGAAAAAAAGGTTCGATGGCTCTTTAAGAGCGTTTATTCATTTTTTGTCTCCTGAACTGTCAAGAGATTGAGAGAAAAGGCGAGGCACGCTACTGAATCCTCTTCAGGCAATGGTGAATCTTTTAAAACACCACGTTGCACTGCTAAATGCAGCATTAAATTAAAGCTAAAGTGATATTGACGTTTCTGAAGGTAACAACTCTTAACCTGGGTGGCTGTTGACCACAGAAAATCCAAAATTAATTCCTAATGGAACGATTCCTCACTGGTCCTTTAGTTTTGTGTTTATTTTCCAAACGCCAATGAAATATCGTAACCACAGGAAACAAATATCTCGACCCATTTGAAGAGAACTATAAAACGGTTCTAATTTCGAGCCTGAAATTGAAATTTCACACAAAATCCATGTACGAAGACATTACAACACCCTATAATAAATCATTTCTGCTCAACCTACCTTCAATTTCTGTCCAGTTTACAGCTACTTCTCGAAGTGGAATCTTTAAATATTCCGCAATATACAGCAATTCTACATCAAAAGCCCTAGATCAGGAGGAGAACATGAAATGAGTAAAAGTGCTATCAAGCCATTAAATTGAAAATAAAAGATTCTACTTACCATCGATGAATGTGCAAATGAGGAAAACACTGCCTGGCAGCTTCTCTGGTGAACAATTTAAATCCACATTGTGTGTCTTTAATAGTTCGCACGCATAAGAGCCAAACAAGAAAGTGAAAGCCATGCATCAAGATCGTACGAAAAATGGACCGTTTTGCAATGGACTCTTTTTCTAGATGAGCTCTGGATCCGATAATGACAGCAGCATCTTTCTGCAAACAAAAGTGACGTCAAACACGTCGCAAACGCTCCAAGACTTTCAACTTCAACAATTACCTCAGGATTACTTGTTAGTTCTTTCATGCTACTTTCTAGTTTTTGTAAATCACTAAATTTGGTCGCACCATCAGCATCAGCAAACAGAAGGTATTGACCACGACTCCTCATCATTCCCTGTGAAATGTCACACAAAGAAAAGCATTTGAAATTTCAAAATTTTTTTACAGAAAACATAAACGTTAACAAAGAAATAATCTATTAATCTATAAACGAAGATTGAATTCACATTTCAAAATAAAACACCTATACTCTGAAAGACTTGAAAGAGCACATCACGTCTCAAGAAATGTAAACACATGAGGGTCAACTTTAGTGCAATACATCTTGTTATTTCCCCACATTTTCATCGACTATTTGTTATTTACCCTGTCATATGCTTTCTTAAACGATGATATAGTTACCATTTGTACCGCCCCACCTTTGCCTCGGTTTTCGGCTAGGGTCAAAACTCGTACTTTGTCAACAGTATAATCTCGGCTATACTGCAGTCCAACTTCAGTCGTCTTGTCTGTACTGCCATCATCCACAATTATGACTTCGTAACTAAATGTGGAGTCTGATTTCTGAAAGTGTTAACTGATTGAAATTATCCTTTACCAATTTAAGCAATTCTGCCAATTTTGATATCTTCTTACCTGTCTAGTTTCCAAGAAATCCAGGCACTCATCCAACATCGGAGGCACTAGTGTAGTAATAATAATTTTATCTCATTAGCAAAACGAAGAGGTAAAGAAATATATAATTTACAGACTGACTTACACCTTTTTTCCTCTTTAAAAGCTGGAACGATAACCGATAATTTTCGAGACGGACTATCTTGCAAACTTGGGCAAGGAATTGGAGAACTATCCACTGGATTCTTAAAGAACTTCTCACTTTCGTAACATTTCATGTCGGTAACTGATGGCGTTAAGAATATCATAAGAATGGCCTGAAAGAAAAGGTAAACTTATGAAAAAATGCTCATATAAAACAACTATTTCAATTAAACATGATGTTAATTGATAATAAATTCCCACAAACCGAATGCCCTATGCATTAGGATTGAAGACCGAAAGGTCAAATTGAAAAGTGACAGCTGAGCAACACTAACATATAGTTAAGACAACACACAGATGCTGTAGGTCAGGTATTTGTTGACAAACATCAGTTATCTCTTATCAGTTATCTTTACAATATATTTTACTTAGAGAATTTTAAAGATGTCATGTTAAAATAAATTAACACGAAATAACGTCGGACGTTCGGCGGTATACCCGATGTCCTATGTATCACTGCCACATGTGGGGGTGGCATTGTAAGAGTTCATTAAATTTCGACAGTTTGGCAACTATTTCGTATTATATAAAATAACAATGATCATTTACTGTCAAATTACTTACGAAAATAATAACTCCGACAATTAACGATATCAAAATCCCAATAGTAGACACGTCTACAAACATCATTCGAATTTCTTTCACAGCGCTAGTTCGAACGTTGCGTCAGCTCCGGAACTAATCCATTGTTGCAAGATCCAAAAGCAATTTTTCCCTATGCGACGAAGAAAAACGTGAAACAGTGCTGCCAGCGTTGCCTAGGCAACAGAAATTCTACGTCATTGCTGACATTTAGCCAAACTACTATGACAACGAGTGTTTACAAGGCTGTTAAATGTATTTTTTATCATAACTCACGAGGACCGGTGAACCCGCCGCGGTGCCGAAGTAGTTAGCACGCTCGGCAACTGCGCCAGTAGTTCTAGGTTCGATACTGGGCCGAGGTGGGTCGGCTTCTTTCGGGCGGGAGAGAGGTCGCGAGTGTGCCTTCTTTCGGATGAGAAGTAAAACCGAGGTCCTGTGTGGTTGTACGATAGCACTTGCACGTAAAAGAACCCTCTCTACTAAAAAATCAACGAAAAATCTTTTTTGGACACACCACTTCCTGTGAGATCACTGAAGCATCGCAACCCCACGTCAATACCTAATTGGGTGGTTGGTAAAGAACGATGGGTGCTGCAAGTTAATCCTCTCCTTCGTCCTTTCACCTACCTCCTCATCTCCCGCGGGCAGCCTCCTAAGGGTTCGTCATGTTATGGCTGCCCGGCTTACTCCCCAACCCATGAAACTAATCCAGTAACGGGTAGATGAGGCAAAAATTTCCAGGTGTAGGAGCTCGCCCCCTGGCGTCGGTAGCATTCTCCAACGAACACTAGACCGACGATAAATAAGCGTAGGGGTGCAGCTTTGGCCGGCAACCGGCTGCAGAAAAAACTGTGACCAATATATCGCCCTGTGTCCATTCAGAGGGACAAGATGGGTACCCGACCCTGCCATAGGCGGGAAAAGAGTTAGGAGTTGTTTTTTTTTACTAGGACCGGTGAATAACTTCGCAATTTATGAAATCACCAGCTCACCAAAGGACGAACACACTAGTTGGCAACAAACAAGAAAGCACCTTCAGTTATTTAAATCGATCCAATAACACGATGAGTTAATGAGCCATTCCCTGAAGTTCTGGGAGAAAGTAACAGAATGTTGCCTCCGGGATAGAACTAGTGTCCGTGGAGATCAGTTTGGGTTCATCCCACGTAGATCCACAATGGAACCATTCTTCATTCTCACGCAGAAAATCGTCGCATTTGTGTAGTGTCTGTGCAGTCTCTGTATAAGAACTACACTGTGGACGGGACTCTAATGACCTTGTAGTTGAAGGGCCCTAACAAACAAACAACGAAGAAGGGTTTATTCGAATATTTCAGGATATGTATGATGATTCCATAGCCAGGGTAAGGACTCCTTGGGAAAATACTGGAGGCTTCATAATGAAGGTTGGAGTACACCAAGGTTCAGCACTAAGTCCATAGGGGCTCTAATGATTTTGTAGTTTCAGGGCCCTAAAACACAAACAACAACTAAGTCCATACCTTTTCATTCTCATTTCACACCGTTGATGGGAGTAGGGGAATGGGCCCCTCAGTGATTGTATTTTCCGACGATATAGGAATACTTAGCGACTCCAGAGAACAAGTAGAGAAGGGCCTAAGCAATATTAGAGGCCCATAGAATAAATGGGATAGGATTGAAGTGGAGTCCTGCGTGATAGGAGAGTCTCAAACAAGTTGAAAGGGAAGTTCTTTTTACAGGGCAGTGGTTAGGCCAGCTATGCTGTACAGATCAGAGTGTTGGAGCAGTGAGAAAGAGCCACGTAAATAGAACAGAAGTAGCCGAGATGCGAATGCTGCGACATATGAGCGGGGTGTCGAGAGCTGACAGAATTAGGAATGAATATATTAAAGATAGCGTAGGGGTGGGGCACATCGCGGAAATAATGAGGGAGAGTAGGTTGAGGTGGCATGGGCACATTATGAGAAGAGGGGAGGAAGAGCTGGTTAGATCCACTTCAGGAATGCATTTGTTGTTGTTTGTTGGTGTTTTAGGGCCCTTCAACTACAAGGTCATTAGAGCCCCGCCCACAGTATAGTTCTTATGCAGAGACTGCACAGACACTCCACTAATGCGACGATTTTTGGGTATTAGCAGTACCCAGTTTTCCAAAGCGGCCACCTATGTCAGTACTAGCTGGGATTGCGCTGCTTAACTTCAGTAATCAGACGAGAACTGGTGTGTCCAACGCAATTCGCCGCTCCCTTCAGGAATGCAGGTAGTTGGAAGCACTCGGGGCAGGGAAGGTCCAAAGCAGACGTGGTAGCAGGTTGTCCGTAAGGATATGGTAGTGCGTGGGGTGGACGGGGACCTGGTGGGAGTGGAGGGCTAGAACCCAGAGACCCGACCATACCACAGGCGGGATAAGGACATGATGATAATACCATGATAATATAACAGCACCTATCACTTCTTGTGAGATTGCTGGATAAACCCATCCTTTGAAACATCTACATGTCATTTTCTTAGGTAAGTCTTTACAACTCGCGACAGGTGATTTTTTTTAAATTGCGCACTTCCCAAAAACACAAGCCCTGGTGGCTCAGTGATAACGCAATGATTTGTGAGCCAGCGAGTATAGATTTCATCCCGGTCAAGATGAATGGTGTGTAGATAGGGTAGTCTTATGGTGTAGGAGCTCGCCGCTTGCCCTTTAATTCCACTTTGTCGGCCTTTAATTTGCGGATTGTCTCCCATCCCCTCCTTCACAGAATAACTTTTCACTGTCGAAGTTCACTGCGAAAGAAGAAGAGGGGCTCATTAACATCCGAATGGAGAGGCTCACAATGTCCGAGTTACATAAACCTATCTCAATAAATGCTCAACTTAGGAAAACTTAACTCTCTGGAGGATGTAATGAGAAGAAGGGAGGAGGAGCTCGTCAGGTCCATTACAGGAATGCAGGTGGTTGGAAGCACCCTGGGGCAGGGGGAGACAAAAGCAGACGTGTGAGACCCGACCCTGCCACAGGCGGGTTGTTGTTGTTTGTTGGAGTTTAAGGTCCCGTCAACTACGAGGTCATTAGAGAGCCGTCCACTGTGTAGTTCTAATGCATGGACTGCATAGAAACTACACTAATGCGACGATTATTGGATATTAGCAGTACCCAGCTTTCCCGAGCGACCACCCATGTCAGTACTAACTGGGCTTGCATTGCTTAACTTCAGTGATCAGACGAGAACTGGTGTGTCCAACGCAACTCGCCGCTCGCCACAGGCGGGATAAGGGCATGATGATGATGATTGTCGAGGGGACTCGGTGGGTTGCGTACTTAGAACGTCCTGCCAGTAGGAAGGAAGATTAAGAATCATCATCATCATCTCACCCTCCTCCCGCCTGAGGCAGGGTCGGGTATGCGGGTTCTATTCCCCACCTGCTCCCACGTCCGCTTCGGTCTTCCTCTACCTCTGGTGCCCCTAACCACCTGCAGTCCGATAGTGGGGGATCACGTCAATTTGGCGCATGACAATTTGGCGTACGTAACATTTGGCGTATGACAATTTGGCGCACATACAAATTTGGCGTACATACCGATCTCTTGGGTGCACACATTTGTTCAAAATCGCAACTGTCATAACAGTCATTGCAACGGTCCCGTATAACACAGTTGGGTTTGTTTGTGTTTTAGGGCCCATCGACTTCAAAGGTCATTAGGGCCCTATAACAGTTATGGTAGGCATTCATTGTTCTATTACCGTTGCAATTTTGAATATATTTGTGCACCCAAGAGATCGGTATGTACGCCAAATTGTCATACGCCAAATTGACGTAGACCCCCATAATGGACCTAATAATCTAGGCAGAAAGATTAATGTTGTTTGTTGGAGTTTAAGGTCCCGTCAACTACAAACAAGGTCATTAGAGACCCGTCCACTGTATAGTTCTAATGCATAGACTGCACAGACACTACACTAATGCGACGATTATTGGGTATTAGCAGTACCCAGCTTTCCCGAGCGACCACCCATGTCAGTACTAACTGGGCTTGCGTTGCATAACTTCAGTGATCAGAAGAGAACTGGTGTGTCCAACGCAACTCGCCGCTCCCAGGAAGATTAAAAATGAGATCAGAATAACTACAAATTATTTTAAATCAAAATTCCATTAATATTTATTGAACCTTAGATCTGAGAACCAACGTCAGAAATATTAAAGGCAAGGAAGAAAATAAAAGTGAAATATTGTGGAAAAAAAATCAATGATACTAATGGACAACCTCTTAATAGTCAACTACTACACAAAACTGTCTATGCAACAGTTTGAGATATACACTTATATAGAGACGTATGTATGGCAACTATAAACAAATGCAAGTACAAGCAATGGGAAAGGAAGGGGAAATATAATGGTGATCACAAAAGGGGGATATTCATGAAATTTTGTTGATATACATAATATATATATAAATATACAAAAATTGACTGAAAACATGGTTGTGGCTGCTATATCATCAGCCAAATTACAGAATATCTCGTTCAGATATTTACCTGCTCAACACACTTCAATTTCACAAACTTTGGTCTCCCGCAGTTACAACGCTCACAAATATGAATCATATGCTTGCTTTTGGTGTTTAATTAATGATTACAGTAGCTGGTCGGTCTTCTTCAACTTCACAAACTGATCGACACCTGTCATCATCAAAAATTTGTAAGGATACTGACTCAAGGTTGTCTAAGGATAAGTAACAAAAATTATATCTTTCATTACGTGCACTAGTTTTGAAATGTTATGACTATGGTAAGTAATGGGAAATGAGATGGTGATGTTATTATAATGCATGTCTATAAGAAGTTCAACATATTAGCAAACGTATATTGATATATTTTGAAAATTTTCCTAGTTGTTAAGGCTGTCGGAAATATTGCAACAAATATTTGTAATACTAAATGTTTAAATAAACAAGAAATTAATAAAAAACACTGGTCAAATACTTTTTTCTCTCACTGTAGCTTACTTGACTTCAGGAAGAAGACTATCACTGATGTGCTCGTACCTTTCGAGGGAGACAAATGCATTGAGACAGCCAGGAATAGGAAGATTGCAAAGTACAACGCCTTACGACAGTTATTCGAGGCAGAATAGTATACAGCAGTGGTTCTCAATCTTTTTGAAGCCAGGGAACACTAAACTGTGACATTTTACTTGCACGGAATACTTACAATTCAACATAAACTTTAAAGCATGTTGTACACTTTCTACACTTGGTACGTACTACCACTTTATATAACTAAAACGAACAACTATGTTATTTTATTTGCGTTTGCCGATTACAATCCTATCCAAAAATTATTTTAAATTGTATCGATTTTTTCCAACACCTTTATTTGTGTATTTAATTTTATTTTTGCGGACACGCTTTGAGAACCACTGGTATACAGTTTACCTCGATGCTTTCCTCATGGGTTCTCTAGGATCCTGAGACCCAAATAACGAGGACGTCCTAACAGCCCTGAAAGATTTCAGATGATATGCCTACCTGATGAGGCAACTGATATTGTTTGACACTAAGTGGTCCAGAGACACCTGTATCGAACATATTACTAATAATGAGTGTAACCTGTGCTCCATACCCCTCAAAGATCAGTGGCTTTATACCCCCCACGTGTTGTGACCTTTCATACCAGCACACCATAAGTGTGCCCTGGCTACCCCTAGCCTTGCCACCAACAAATAAACTCATGCGTCACCTAACTATGCGACGCTTGCAATTCGCTAATGCCCAAATTACTAATGTATTCCACTCCAAGCTATCTACTTTGTCAATTTGAAATTAATTCCGAAAAACCAACTACAGTAAAACACGTTTATAACGTTCATGGCTACAACGTTTCCATGGCTATAACGTCTGTCTAGGCTGGTCCCGGCAGAGCCTATGGCTTTTTAATTAATGATAAAAGGTCACGGATATAGCGTTTTGTTTTTATGGTTATAACGTTTACATTGAGGGAATATCTAATGCCATGCCCTGGTGGGCAGCCAAGTTTTTCATTTTCATGCTTGAGTGTAATAGGAATGCTGCATATTTGCAGAACGTACAACTTATATTGTGCATTACATTCATTCATTGTACACTAACAGATGACTCAATCTTGTTAACGTGTATTAGTAGTAATGCCATCAAGACATAACTCCCTAAGTGTGAAATTATCAATGAAGTTGAAAAAAAATCCGCAGCGACCTAGAATTGAGCTGGCAAGTACAGTAAAGAGCAAAAGTATTTTGATATCCTAACAATTTTAGCTTAGAGAATGCATAACCTTATGCTATTAAATGAATACTGGTAAAAACTAAATTAAATTTAGACCATTCTCTAGTAAATTTCAACCAAAAATCTTCAACAAAAAACGTTCCCTCCCTGTACCGCCTCATTCACTTAGAAAATGATGGGAAATAGTAAATAATTACTAATTTGTTACAAGTTGGTGGTATACTTATCTAGGAATAAATCACTTTCACCCTTTCAGTTATGTTTTTCTCATTTCCCTATACTTACCCACAGTAAATAGAAATGCCAACTGATTTTCAAGGTTCATCAAACGGTATAACCAAAATTTCAATCTGACCAAAGCCCGGTTTAAGCCTTGAGAGTCGAAGGCATAAAACCGTTGAAATGTCAACTGAAAACTATACAGAATTTTGAATGATTGGAAGTTGGGCATCTATAAGGAATTATGCCAAAAGTTGTCATTAATCTAGTGAATAACAAATTACTTTTTTTGAAGAAAGAAATTAGTAAAAATGGAAATTCGGGCAAAAGTTTCACCGGTAAACTTAAAAAAAGAACACGAACGTTCGAAAGCAAGCATGATGATTAACAGGAGCGTCGTAACCCAGTAACGTCATATGACCGACAGGTGGAAAACATAAGAAAGTGTTCTATTGACAAGTTCTTCAGATTTCGGCAGAAGAAAACACTTCAAAAGACAAATTTGAATTTTAAATTAACTGCTATCAGACAGCTTTTTTCTAGCAGACAATACGAAAGAAAAAGAAAACATAATGGTATGTTTACAAAAGGTGATTCAGAAGAAAAAAAAATTTGTACTATTTGTAAACACAACTAACTAAAATATGAGAATTTCGAATGTGATCGCCGTACAATTCTCAACCAAATGAGACATATAAAATAGTTTTTATGCATTTTAGGTATTTATAAACAATCACGGTTGTTGTTGTTGTTGCTAATCCTGCTAGAAAAGAAATCATCATACAACATCAAAACCTGAACGTTTTGATAACTAAAAGTATTATTTCTAGAGGGGAGGAGAGAGAGGGTGCCTGTGGTGCATGTAAATGTTCTTCACAATAACATCATAAAGCAAGTTTAAATTTGTGTGTCGCAGCCAATTACATTCTGATGAAGACGACGATGAAGATGATAATGGAAGATGACAATAATACCGAAAAGAAAAACGAAGCTGACATGAAACAAAATTGCCCCTCCAACCTTTTTGGGTATGAACCTTTGTCTAAAAAGAAAAAAGCCCATCAAAGCCTATGAGCCAACTCAACCGCCAATAACAACACCAACACAACAAACAAGAAAAATGTAAAAATGTTAGAAAAAAAAAAAAAAAAAGGAGGGAAGCAAAACCAAAAAAAAAATATGCAAGGTGTCGTACACGACCACATTGTCCAATTCTGTTCCCCTCCACCCACAGCCATTCAACTCTGAGGAGGTGCAAGGGGAAATACATATACTTTCCTAAGATTTCTAGGATGTTAATAAAGGACTACGTCTTCTCATTAAAAAAGAGGGTCACGGATGAAATAAAGGAGGGGGTAAGAAATGAGGAGGACAACATTTTCGGATACAGGCGAAGTTAATTCCCTTCGCCATCCCCTGGTCACAACTGAGTCCTTTTTTGTTACACTCCAGATAACTAGAAATACAAGAAATTCAATTCACACATTTACACACACATATTCACACTAAACACGCACATCTTTATACCTTTACGCCCTCCCAAAATTAACCCCTACACCCTTCAAGATTCACGTCACTCCATTATCATATAGGTCAAGAGGGCTGGTGTGGTGGTTGTGGGGATGTGAAGGAGGGAACAAAAAAAGATGCAACCTAAAGTTTCACACATGCCAACTAGGAAAATGAAGGATTAGGTAAGGGAGGGTGTACTGTCCCGTTTGTGGAACCCTAATTTCTTCGACGTCAGATCTTACACATACAGGAAGGGAGTAAGGTAAGGAAGTGAGAAGGTGAGGGGGGGGGGGGCTGAAATGATGCCTATGGCGATCTGTTTTATGCACTCTCTGAGGAAAGGAGGAGAGAGGGGCGGGCGTTGTCACCACATAGGAGCCTGTTGTTTTCCAACCAACACGAGGCATCGGAGACTTTGTTTTTAGTTTGTCGTTACTCAATCTGGCCCTAGGATTCCAAGTCTCCGGTTAGGGAGTGAGAAATTTGTCCCATTTTCGTCTTTTATACTTTTTTTTTTTAGTCAAATATCCCGCGCGGGTCTCCTTCTCTTCCTTCTCCACCTCCCCCTCACGGGATGGATGACGATGATCCACTCGTCCACACCACACAACGCACATTTACTTTTTTGGATACCCGACGCTTTGCGAAGTGTAAAACGCGCCTATTATCTCCATTACGAATAGGCAGAGACTATCACTCCTGGCCTTGTCTGTGGTTGAGATGCTCGAATCACGTGATGGCGGTAAGACAGGTCTGCTGTTGTCACCATCGTCGCTGCTGCTACCGGCGCATCAGAAGATAGTGGCGAAGGAGACCTTGGTGAATAGATGGTGGTGGTGGCAGTTGTGATTGTAACATTGTTGTTGTTGTTGTTGCTGCTGCTGCTGTTGACACTACTTTTTACGTGCCCAACGGTTCTCCTTGGAATTGGGTCGTCATTGAACAAGTGATCACCTTCCAGGTGACGTATGGCTTCCACTATGGTTTCAAGATTCTGCCTTGAAGTGCTGGCCACACACACCGCCCTGTAACGAATAGAAAAGACGCACACAATTAGAGGAAATATAAAATTCTCTTGTGCCTTAATATTTAATGTTAGTTGTTTGGTGTTTTAGGGCCCTTCAACTACAAGGTCATTAGAGCCCCGCCCACAGTATAATTCTTACGCAGAGACTGCACAGACACTACACTAATGCGACGATTTTTGGGTATTAGCAGTACCCAATTTTCCCAAGCGGCCATCCATGTCAGTACTAGCTGGGGTTGCGCTGCTTAACTTCAGTGATCAGACGAGAACTGGTGTGTCCAACGCAATTCGCCGCTCCCGTTTAATATTTAAGATCAGTCTGATATTCAATCCTCCATTTTCTGCGAATCACTTTAATGACAGCGAGAGAAACCCTTCAGACCTCTCCTAAGTACTACACTTCTCATCTACTCAAACCTAACTAAAGAGAACCCGGAAGATGAGCATCCTGCAGGTTTCGCAAAGACTTTCTCGGGAGAAATACGGACCACCCCGGAATATGAAAGCATTTTACTCGACGTAAGAAAAGGGTGTAAACACCGATTTAAATTGCGATCTCTCTCATAGGAGCCCTCGCTCGACCCGAATGAAACCAACACTCCTCGATCCAGAATCAAACCTGGGGCCGCTGACGCTACCTCTTGTCGGGGATCCAAATTAGAGGAAAAATCCGGTATTCCCTATCAGATTCCGGAATGTTCACAGAGATATTTTATGCGCAGTTCTGACACTGTATATCCATTAGAGAACTTTTGTGTCGAGGAAGGTGCACTTGAACTCTTTCCCCTTCCTCCAGCAACTAAAAACCCTTTCCTGCTTATGGCTGGGTCGGGTACCAGTCTTTGTCCCATTGGATGGTCACTTGGGCGATCTGTTGAACGGTATTTTTTACGCAGCCAGCTGCCGGCCAAAGCTGCAACCTCTTATAGTTATTTATCGCTTACTGATAGTTGGGGCACTCCGCCGACGCCAGGGAAACGAGTTCCTACTCCTGGGAATTTTACCGCATCTATCAGTTGCACAGAGGAGTTCTTTTACTGCACATACAAATGACTTCGTACACCACACGGTAGAGCACCAACTTTCCTCCCCATCCGATGAAGCCGCAAACGGGAGCCCTCTCTCTCTCTCGCCCGAATGAAGCCAAGCCAACCCTCCTCGATTCAGTATCGAACCTGGGACTAATGACGCTACCTCTTGTGCCACTGAAGCGAGTTGAAATTTCCTCTTCCTCTCTCCTCGAAATCATCAACTTCAACCAGAGTCGAACCCCCAAATCCCAGGTCTGGAAATTACTGCTTTAAAAATACCTTGATGGTCGAGGTATCAGATGTGCCACGTCTGGAGAGGATCCACAAGGAGATGGCGGCCTCTGAGTTGTCCTCTGATGAGTCAGGCGACGACTATCGCCGCTATCCTCTTCCTCCTCATCTTCGTCCTCCTCCTCCTCCTCCTCATCATCATCATCACCGTTATCATCATTTCCTTCAGATGCTACCAACTCTTTCTTGATTTTGACATCTTCTGATGATTTTGAATGACTGATTGGTGGCACACGACTCTCCTGACAAGAATGAATTGAAGAAGTGGTCGAAACGGCTGGCATTGATGTCGTGGCATGAGTTGATGATGTGACATTTGCCGACAGTGACGCTGGAGAATACGGCGAAGATGGCTTTAGTCTGTCTGTTGCTGGCGACGACGATCGACTTCTGTCAGCTCGATTACCAAGATGCTGTAAAAAATCATACATAACACATCAGACGGGTCACTTGGTTGTGTAATGGTGGCGATACAACGAAATTGATTCCCTCACAGCTAGTTATCGGAGGACATCTTCCACTATTTATTCACATCTCAGTTCAACCCACGCAATATTTAAAGTGAGGTTTTCAGTTATGTTTGTTTCATTGGTGTTTTAGGGCCCTTCAAATGCAAGGTTATTAAGAGCCCCCCGTCCACTGGAAAGGCCCAGTGCAGAGATTGCACAGACACGACACTAATGCGACGATTGTTGGGTATTAGAAGTACCCAGTTTTCCCAAGCGGCCACCCATGTTAGTACTAGCTGGGGTTCCGCTGCTTAACTTCAGTGATCAGACGAGAACTGGTGAGACCAACGTAACTTGGCCAAACAATTGGTCTACCGAGACAGGGTCCTAAGACCAAGCTTCACTAATAACTGAATTCCAGATTTCTCACAGATTGGACCAGATGTGGAATAATGGCCGATGAGTTTCTCACCTCATTGTGCGGCACTTGATACTGCAAGTGAACCTGGAGTGGCATCTCTAACATTCGCTCTGGATATAGTTGGGACTCTAAATTGCGATTCTGTTCTTCCAAGATAATTCGAAGTCTACGCTCTTGTTGCAATTGCATCTTCAATTCGGTAACTTCTTGCTTAATCCTTTCTACGTTTGTTTCGCCTGGATGACTTGGGCTATCACCGCCTACGTTAACAACTACGTCCTCCATCGCCAGAGAATCTAAAAGGAAACCACGAAACATTAGAGAGAGGCATATACATTCATTTTATCATTCACACTCAAGTCCTGATTATAGTTCAGTCGAATATTGCGGGTACATGGACATAAAGTGACATCGCGCTCCCACACTCGGTACCCACGCAACTTGTACTTCCTAATTCCCTTCGCAAAAGAGGATGGCAGTCATGGACGACAATACGGAGCTAGTCAACTTTTACTACTAACCCACTTCTCTGCTTTGACTGGGTTAGATTCACATCGGAGGACCTAATGAACGAAAAGTTTGACAGTGGCTTTGATGATCGGCTGGACTGCCGACTTAATGGTACCGTGGGATCCCAATATTCTAGCTCAGAACTTCTAGAATCTCTAAGCATCATTACCAACTCAACTCTTTTCCCTCAATGGTTGGCTGAAGAGTCCCAGCCCCTGCTCATGTAATCCGGCTTAGTATCTGTCTGGTAAAAATGCTTCTTTTACCAATGTGACAGGAAGAACTAGTATACAGGATCTGCAGCCTCAAACTAACGAGAAAGGCACGGAATCACAGTCACCGTAGCTCTTTGGGATGCTAGGCCAAGGTCGAATAAGTTAGGCAAATTTAAAGTGGGGAAACCACCAAGTGATCAAAATGGGAAGAGAGTAATCAGGTCAGTATTTCAATTTTGATTTTACGGCTATTGCAGAAACTAAAGCGATGTTGGGTGGTCATAGAACCAATGTTTGAAAATTGTTGACAATATAGGTACCTGAAATTAAAGGGGGTGTCGGACTACATTTTTTCTTAGCGCAACCGTAATGAATGAAGAGATGTCGAACACAGTTCCGGATCCAGGAATTGTTTGTTCGTCTTTTCGATCAAAGAATACATCCGTGTTTGTTACAGGTGAACAACAATGATGTACTGTAGAAGCCACATATCCTCTCCTCCTCATCCATTTGACATCCATACAATCAAGCCATCAATTTCAGCAAAGGCAGATACCGGATACGAGAGAACCAGACAGGATTACGGGACAGTGAAAGACCTTTGATACTATCTCGGGCATATACAGTTTTGTGTAATTCAAAAAAATCAAAAGAAAATTATTTTCTAACAAACTGCATAAATTACACGTATCCTGCTCCTACCATGAATTAATAGAAAATGAGTAATAAATTTTCGAATAAAGCACATCTCTGACGAGTATTAGGTAATAATTTTCTTTGGTTCCCCTTTTGTTGAGGCGCAATAAACAACCATGAGAACCCAGCGCCACATCGACTGACAGACGAAAACATAAGTCATCATCAGAATGATAAATACACAAAATTACCGAGTCCAAGGACGTATATGTAGGCAAGAATAGCCATAAATATTAACAAAAAAATTAATCATAATTCTAATACAAATTATATTTACCTGTGTCGTTTTTCTTTCTTTTAGGAAGCGGCGAATCCGGAGAACTACTTCCGCCATCACTATCTTGATTTTGTTGGTTGAGCAAGCGTTTTAATTGACAATTCTGTGTCAAGAGTCTAGTTTTCTCCTGTTCGATTTGATAAATGTATTGAGTTGTCTGTTGCAAAATCGCGGCCTAGTAAAAAGAAACGAAAAACAAAATTATAAAAACGCAAATGCAGGTTTAGAAAGAGAGATGTTTGTTGTTTAGAACAGAAAAATGGCGGGGGGAAAAATAGAATACAGCTTCAAAATTAACCATCAGAGGCACTGCATTCGTTGTTAGTGGCGACCAGATCGGTGTCGCCATTTAAGATTAAATAATATTAAAACTAGTAACACATCATAATTTTTAAAATTACGATACTAAAGGAAATAAATGAGTAATTCGATGTATTCATCGGTTAAGTAGCTAAAATTATGTAACACTCTTATTTCACGTTCTAATTCCATATCGCTTGGAGCGCTGATTTCCGTCATTTCCAACAAACACGCAAGAGTTGCGTTTAAGCTCAACGTCACTTTTAACGGTGATTTCATTTCTGTATTTAAAATGTTGCCCGTTTTAACTGAAGAGCGACCGAATACAGCATTAAATAACAACAATAGGATGTATTCACACATCGTCAGCTGAAAAAAACCCCAGACAACAGTGGATATGAATATGAAATTACAGCTCCTTTTTTTTTAAACGCTGCGTGATCATTCAAGGTGACCGAACACGAACAATAAATCCCATTCAGAAAACAGCGTGTCTGCAACTTCAGGAAAAAAAAAAACAACTTTTTAATAATCAGCAGTAAATAAGTATTCCCAATTTGAATCTAGTCAGTCAGTCAGCAGGCGGAAACCGGACAGACTTATTTTGATTGTAAACAGAAAGTAAATTTAACTAGCCACAGACGTAACCCATCCGAGAAAAAAAAAATCACGCATGCATTGACGAGATATTAGTTCTTCAGCCTCCCAACTAGAGGGCGATGCGCTCGTTGCCGTGGAAACCATACCGCTATTACCTCATTCTTAAAATAGCGTCGTACTACTATCTCCTCAAACTTCCTAAGGCCCGGTGCACACATCCGATTTTTACTCGTGCGGCATCGTAATTACGGCATGGGATACATTAGTTGCAATGGGAGAGAAGACGCATACCTCCGGCGCCGCTG
>JAAFCE010001036.1:9490142-9546257 GCA_013389805.1 Trigoniulus corallinus
TACAATTTGTCACCAAGATAATGAACTATACTAGAAAGTGTAATTGTACAGTTTACATCACAACACAGTCCTACCTCGGTGGTGCAGTGGTTCCAAGTTCGATCCTGACCGGGTGGCTTATTTCTGGCGGAAGACAAAATCCCAGTGTTTCTTTCCAGTGTACGATGTCACCTGCACACAAAAGAACCCTTCCTACACGTAGTAAAACAGTTCTCCAGGTGCAGAAGCCCGCCTCCCAGCGTCGGTAAAGAAAAGGTCTACTAGGTCTTCTAGGACAGGGGTGGCCAACTTTTGTGTACGTAAGATCTACTTTTTATCTTAAAAATGTGTCGCTTGTTGGTGTTATAGGGCCCTTCAACTACAAAGGTCATTAGAGCCGCGTCCACAGCATAGTTCTTATGCAGAGACTGCACAGACACTACACAAATGCGACGATTTGTGGGTATTAGCAGTACCCAGTTTTCCCAAGCGGCCACCCATGTCAGTACTAACTGGGGTTGCGCTGCTTAACGTCAGTGATCAGACGAGAACTGGTGTGTCCAACGCAATTCGCCGCTCCTAAAAATGTGTCGCGATCGACTTTTTGTCATAGTCGTAGTCAACGTGAGGCGGAGGAGTATCGAACCTAGAACCACTGACGCAGACCTAGAAACACTGAGCCACTACGTCACCGAGGTGGGTGTTAAGTCAACCCATCGAGAGTGAACGACCAAAATTGGCTTCGCGATCGACTTGTTGGTCACCCCTGCCCTAAGGCAACTAGGTTCCCAAGTTAAAAAAAAAAAGCAACTCCTAACCCTTTTCCCGCCAATGGCAGGGTCGGGCACCCATCTTGTCCCTCTGAATGGACATAGGGCGATATATTGGTCATAGTTTTTTCTGCAGCCGGTTGCCGGCCAAAGCTGCACCCCTACGCCTATTTATCATCGGTCTGTGTGTTCGTTGGGGAATGCTAATGACGCCAGGGGGCAAGCTCCTACACCTGGAAATTTTTTGCCTCATCTACCCGTCGCATAGTAAAGAGGGTTCTTTTACGTGCAAGTGCCATCGTACACCCACACGGGACCTCGATTTTACTTCTCATCCGAAAGAAATCACACTTGTGGCCTCTCTCGCCCGAAAGAAGCCGACCCACCTCGGTCCAGTATCGAACCTTGAACAACTGAAGCAGTTGCCGAGCGTGCTAACCACTACGCCACCGCGGTGGGTCCAACTACGTTCCCAAGTTGCTGGGCAAAAATACAATTCAATAGATCAGTCATATGGTCCAAGAAGATGAACTGGCAGCTACCCTGACAAGCCTTTTGATTCCCATCGGTTTAACAGAAGAAAGGGCTCTTTAGATTTAATTTTAACATTATAGTCACTCCTTGAAAAAAAAAAAAGCCACTTGCCTAAACCCAGGATCGAACCTAAACCACGGACACGAGTCAAGCGCGCTACCACAGACGGGCAATTACAACGCCGAGCACGTCGTTTCCCGCGTATTGGAGGGGGTTAAGTAAATCATTGCACTGCTTACAAAAAAAAAATTTTTTTTTTAACTACAAACGTCTCTTTTCAGTGATGCAGCGCCTGTCTCATGAGCAACTGGAGCACATCTGGTACAGTCTTACAATAGATTTCGAAGAAGCAGCTCCTAAACTTGGGAGAGGGGAGGGGCAGGGGTCAAAGTTTTCCTTCCTCACAAACATCCACCCTCACGGACTTGAAAAAAAAAGACTTAAAAACTAAAGCAAGAGGTTGAGGGAGGACGAAATCTGGAACTCTTCGCCATTTTTTTTTTTTGAAGAGAGGGAGAGAAAGAGAGGCTGTGGCCCAGAGTACAGAAGAGGATATTCAATAACAAGACAACTGACAAAAAGAGGGGGCCAAGTAAAAAAAAATCAGGTCTGAAAGATGTTTTGACGGCAATAACGGGCCCCGTTACCTTTTAAGCTCACAACTCAGGCCGATTAAGAACTTCTTCGCCTGGTTCCATTACCGGTGTAACTCAATCCACCCGTCTGCTGTTGGCAAAAATAGCGACCTCACAAGTGCACTGCCAAACAGCTGACAGACTAGAAGGGGAGAGAGAAGGAGAAAAAGGCACAGTGCCAAACTATACGCTCCGCGCCGCCGGCAGACACACACAATTATCTCCACCCACACAGTACTGCTCTGGACGGTGTTAGTCGTTCAGTTGTTTGTTTGTGTTTTAAGGGCCCGTCAACTTGAGTGGTCATTACGGCCCAGAAAGTCACAATGGTGGAGTTGTAAAGGGCCATCCCACCATTGTGACAACAAGGGCATAAGCCCAATAAAAGAATTAAGAAAATAAAGGCAAAAGCCAAAACAAAGTCGTTCAGTGACGACGCGATGATCCGAAACGTCTGGAACAGTCGCACTGCACTGCCTTTACTCCATTTAATGCAAATACAAATTTGACAATCATTGAAGGCAGTGCTCCGCAACCGGTGTGCCTTGAGCAGATACAGGTGTGAAGCTTTTGATGTGCCACGGAATTCTAGGAAGAACTTTGGTGTGCCGTAGGTGAGAAAAGGATGCGGAACACTGATTTAAGGCTCCCTCTATTATTCACTCACCTGCCCCAGTCCTCACTGCCTCAAGATTTTTTCAGGACTATCCACTTGCACAGAGAGCATAATCCATTCCTGAAGGTGCACTTGGAGGGAGCGGCGAGTTGCGTTGGACACACCAGTTCTCGTCTGATCACTGAAGTTAAGCAACGCAAGCCCAATTAGTACTGACATGGGTGGTCGCTCGGGAAAGCTGGGTAATGCTAATACCCAATAATCGTCGCATTAGTGTAGTGTCTGTGCAGACTATGCACTAGAACTATGCAGTGGACGGGTCTCTAATGACCTTGTAGTTGACGGGACCTTAAACACCAACAAACCAAACCAAATGAAGGTGCACTTGGAGCTTTGCTCCCACCTCGAAAGAAACCATCCACCTTGGTCAGGATTGAACCTTCAATCAAAAGTCGATACGGAGTCATTGTTACTGACCTTAACAACAGATAAACCCTCTAATGAAACTGACCGGTTCAAGTATAGAACAGGGTTAGTTCGAGATAGCGCTCTCCTGCAAGCATATGCCTGAAATAGGTTGTGCACGCACAGAGCGAAATCCCCTCATCAGCAGATGGTATCAAAGTTCGATCCTGGTTTATTTAGCGTCCGGCCAAATTGCACTAAAGTTCATCTCACCGACACTGAAGTTGGAAGATAGGAAGCCCCGGGGACACGGGTTAAATTCTGGGAGTAATTTATACTATATTTCTTTCAGCGTAGGATACGTTCTCTAACACACCATCCAACGCAGCGTCTTTGCTTCCCACCCGGGACAGGTGGCATAAATTCCTTCAACAACATCATACCCTTTTCCCACCTGTGGCAGGGTCGGGTCTGTGGGTTCTAGCCCTCCACTGACGTCTATCTCCCACCAGGTCCCCGTCCACCCCACACCCTACGAAATCCTTACGGACAGCCTGCTCCCACGTCTGCTTCAGTTTCTCCCTGTCCTCGGGTGCTTCCAACCACCTGCATTCCTGAAATGGACCTAAGGAGCTCCTCCTTCCCTCTTCTCACTACGTGTCAACACCCCCAAGCTCATCACGTTTTCCACCCCAGGCTACCTCTAATAGCAACGAATCCTTTCAAGTAGGAAAAAAAGCACTGAACAAAGCCAGAATTGAACCAACACCGTCTAATGGAACGTGGAGGTGGATCTCCTGCACACGATAGTGCAACACAAACAAGCAACCTAAGCCAGAATCAAACCTACAGCATGACTATCGAATACCTCAATCCCTGCCCCTCAGAGTCAATGAGCTCAAAAAACCCCTTCCACTTCCCTACATCGGCGGCACTCGAAATCACACCCACAGCCACTGGACATAGCAGGAAGGGCATGAAAGGACTAGTGAAAGCAAAGCAACTCTCCTAACCCTTTTCCCGCCTATGGCAGGGTCGGGTACCCATCTTGTCCCTTTGAACGGACATAGGGCGATATATTGGTCATAGTTGTTTCTGAAGCCGGTTGCCGGCCAAAGCTGCACCCCTACGCTTATTTATCATCGGTCTAGTGTTCGTTGGGGAATGCTACCGACGCCGGGGGGGGGGGGGGGGGACGAGCTCCTATACCTGGAAATTTTGCCTCATCTACCCGTTGCATAGTAGAGAAGGTTCTTTTACGTGCAAGCGCCATCGTACACCCACACGGGACCTAGGTTTTACTTCTCACCCGAAAGAAGCCGACTCACCTCGGTCCAGTATCGAACCTAAAACTACTGACACAGTTGCCAAGCCATGAAAGGACTATAGTGCTCGCCACGAAAGTTGACACATTGGTGGGAGGCAAAGGATGAGTCCTCTTCGAAAAATAGGGAAAACACTGAAGTTGTACTTGCCATTACTGAATGAAGTCTGCCATTTGACCTTTTTCAAACCCCCTAATTTTTGCAGTGAACTTTCTTACCTTCTACCTCCCGTGTGTCATCTTTCGTGGCGAGAACTATAGTATACCTGTAGAATCCCCAACTGAGGGATTTCTCCTCAAAGAATGGGCAGCACAAGGGCTAAGTTGTCTATGGGCTAATGTAGGCATCTTAGCAGTATGTTACACTTATCAGTAATTGAAATATTGACACGTGACCTACAGACATTCCATTTCATCAGAACCGGAAACTGATCAACAAAAAGGCATCAATTATAAACAACATCTCCAGAAGATGGCAGCACAATTCGTGACCGACGTTAACTATACTGGGCCAACGACCTACGTTCTCATTTTGGATAAATCCAGATTGTTGTTTACGAGTTATTCTTTGTCCCGTACCATGTAGTCATCATCCCCCCTCCCTTCCTACGACACAGAAGGTAGGGGGAACTTTCATACCCCCTATTCCCAAAACGCACAACAGCCTATCAGCTGTTTTATCACAATTCTTTTTGTAAAGCGACACGTATAATTACATTTTTGTCGACGTACAATTTTTTTTGCTGTCCACGTCAACCCAATTCTACAAATATTTACTTCAGTCTCCCACACCCGGCAGAGGACCAGCTTCAGCCCCTCTTCCTCGTGCCACAAAACAACAGTTCGTCTAACACAAGTATTTATTTCCGGATACCACAATCCTCCTTCTACCGCCATAGTACAAACGAAACGCGGCTACAACTTAGGTATGCCAGTCATTAACGCATATCACTGACGTCTATTTGATTAGGGGATCGATCCGCACTAGACGATGGGGAGGTGGGAGAGAGAGAGAGAAGACTTTTGCCGGATGACACGGAAATAATGGGAAAGTTTCACTTCCTGTGGATTAATTACTTATTGGATTACTTTCTTTACGTCTCACTGCTACCAAATCTATTTCCCGAAGTAAAGGATGCCCACCGTCAAGGAAGTAGTGAGAGGGGGGTTACAAGGGTGATGATCAGGGAGAGGTCACCTGTACATTACCATTCAAGGCTGAAAAATCATTTACCGACAATGGAAGAGGGAGTGGGCGTGCACGTACACTAGAAATTCCGCTGGTTTACACTTTTTCCGTGCAGAAATGGGTATTCCTCCGTGAGTGGTCTCTTGACTGGTCAACACCGAGATCGAACCTTCGTACCACTGGACTGCGAAGATAACAAGCCCATCAGCCTGGTCCAATACCCATCAGAGTATCTCAGAATTGAAGGTAGAATCAGCAACCAAAGGCAAGCGACGAATTGCGTTGGACACACCAGTTCTCGTCTTATCACTGAAGTTAACCAACGCAACCCCAGCTAGTACTGACATGAGTGGCCGCTTGGGAAACTGGGTACTGCTAATACCCAAAAATCGTCGCATTGGTGTAGTGCCTGTGCAGCCTCTCCTTTAGAACTACACAGTAGACGGGGGCTCTAATGACCTTGTAGTTGACGGGCCCTAGAACACCAACAAACAACCAAACAACAATAAGCCAGAAGCGAACCACGGGACAAGGTAGGTAGCTGTCAATATCGATCAAGGTGTTCATCGATACGACTAACCAATCGATCAGCTGCTTAGGTGACGTGGTCATAGCGGTATCGCTCAATTTAGCGCCATGAAGTCAGTGACGTCAGCGTACCCGCATAGTAATTGGTCCTTAATTTGTTTACGTCACCCTAGCTAGCGAATCACATGGTCACCTGAAGTGAGCGGTTGCAATGAGAGCGCAACTTCTGAACGCTAGTGAGGGGCTGCAGCATGGGTCCCCCGAATTGCATGGGCGATAAGTAAAAATTTGAAGTATAACCTGACAAAATACTGTTTATCTGTTAAAATTCTCTCGCACACGTGAGAAAAAAGTTATCTATGAGGAGAGTCATACCGTGGCACTAGGGCCCACCAGAGGTCACAAATCAAGTGGATCCCATAAACAACACAAATAACATGTAATTAAATATAAACATATCAAAACATTAGACAAACAAACGCGTGCTATCAAAAAACAGACTGCATTTCATTCGGCTGATAAAAACGCAGACACTGGAAGGCAACATTGTCATCTTCGTCTAGACGACTTAAAAACAATCACGTTTTCTGCGTTAAGATGAAAAAAACAAACAAACAAGAGGATTGCGACGTATGACCCCTTTTACTTAGGACAACCTGTCCAGCAGAGTGGACATTCTCCCTCCACGAACCTTCCAGTTTTCAAAAGCAAACCATTCCGAGACACTATTGACTAATTTGTTTTGTTGGTGCTTTAAGGCCCTTCAACTACAAAGGTCATTAGAGCCCCGTCCACTGAATACTTCTAATGCAGAGACTGCACAGACAGTGACTACAATGATGCGACAATTTTTGGGTATTAGAGGTACCCAGTGTCCTCAAGCGGCCACCCATGTTAGTACTAGTTGGGGATGCGTTGCTTCACTCCAGCGATCAGACGAGAATTGGCGGGTCTAACGCAATATAGTCACTCCCCTAATTATCAAATTGCAAATGAATTCCTTCAAATATTTTGCTGCGTTAAAAGTGGACATAACCCGAATTCGATTCGTCACAGAACTGAAGAACTGACGGTGGGGTGGAAAGAGACCTAGGATTGTGCCGATCAAAAACCAGAAAGTCAAGGCAGTGAGTGACCTCAAAAGTGTGGATACCGTATGTGATGGAAGCTGCTCCTGTTCAGCTTTCCAATAAGAACCCTGGTCGCATCAACTTTATCCTGTCTACCACCTTTCACCCCAACATCCTGGACAGGAACATGCCACCTGATGAATGGTTAAACGACCCAGCCATAGGTAAGAAGAAGGATGTAAAGAAGGGAGCGCCGGGTAGGCTTAATACCAACTTCAGACCCAAAAGAAGGTGTAAACCAACAAACTGGGAGGCACAATTATCAATGACCACTTCTAAACTCTGAAGGCCATTTCAAGACGCCAGTAAGAAATTGGGAAGTGAGACAAATTACCGATCCACGCATTACATTTTTCGTATAGTGGTAGGGTAAGAATTGGTATCATTTTCACACATCCCATTCAACTAACCAGGTGCTTGCCGCTTTATCCTGGTGCTATGGAGTTGCCGTTATCTTAACGGAGGTACTGTATGCCAATAATGAATTGCAGGGAAATCCCTATTTGATGACAACACAGGAGGACGGAAGGAAAAGAATAGATGATGAGAAAATGAGTCGATTCAAGTAAGATTTGGCGCGTGGTTGAATTTTTGGCAGACATGTGACTTGAGTTAGCCACGAGCCACAGTGGCGGCAACGTGTAGACGATGGTAATGGCGGCATTACAACATCGAAACTAAGCCGGAAATAACCTGATTGGCTTCCTGCCTGGCGGCGACACCACCCACTTCTCAGAAAAAATCGACTGGCGGCATTTTTATATCCGTGTCAGCGTTACCATGGAAGGGAATTTTGGCGTGGAATATTTTACCGATGAGTTCATACGTTTCAGACCGACCACGCCAACGACACCAACGCACATGCGCACACTGCGGTTGACCCAATGTGGCAACGTTTTGCCAGCCAACTTTGAAACCCGATCGCGCCGACTCTAACCTAAAGGACGTCCCATGAAGGCGGAGCAAAGCCTCATCAACCAATAGAATAGCTACAGGCCACGACAAAAAAAAAAAACCCGCGCGCAGACGACACGTGACACGCCATGTGGTGAACCAAGACATAATACGGAATTCACCAGATACGAAGTCCCAATATCTCAGAGCTTCTTTCTGCCCTTCCCCCCAAAAAAACCCGGACCATATTCGCCAAATGTTTTATTCATCTATCATCCTACCTCGCTATAATCTGTTTTTGATTCCTGTCCTAGACAATGTGGACAGCAAGAACAGCCTGATGTTCGCTGTCAACAAGAAATGTTACCAGAAGCTGCAAGACAAACCCGTGGCAGCCTAGAAACTTAAGATAGTAAGTAATAAGAATGCCTGCAAGAAATCCAAGAGCCATTCTGAATCAACAATCCCAGCAACCGCCCGGAAAAAAAGCAACTACCGTAAAGCCTCTCTATGGGTACACCCCTCATATCGGTAACAAATTCTTCAGGCACCGATTTTTCGCCCATAGGCTTTATGTGATTACTACCCCTCTATTTATACCCCTAACAATTTGTCACCATTTAAAAAAAAACACCTCTGTAATAGGTGCATCCCGCCTTGGTGGCGCAATGGGTAGTGTGCTTGGTAACTGCGGCAGTGGTTTTAGGTTCGATACTGGACCGAGGTGGGTTGCCTTCCGAGTGCAACTTCCTTTGGATGAGAAGTTCGCTTCCCCCTCAAGTTCAAATCCGACAGTCAACAAATCCCACGTATCGACACTAATTCCTACATCTGCGAATTATGTTGTTTGGGTCCTTTTCTACCCTCCTAACCAATTTAAGCGCACAGGTGTCGATAGTGAACAAACCACACGGAACCACCTCTACTCATCCCACTCGAAGAGGAATGTCTCCTTGTAATACACCTCAGATGCTCCAGCTGAACCTGCGACCGTGAGGCCGCAGTCAGGTGCACGTAACAAATTTGAGAGAAGAATGAATTCCTGGTTTAACGTTCAAGTGACATCGCACACCGAAAAAGAGACTTCTACTTTCAACCTGCCTGAAAGCGAGTATGGAAGGGAAAGGAGCGGGGCGAGGAAAGATACCACTCGCCTTACCTCGGGACAGAAGCAACTCAGGACTGCAGGCTGAAGCCAAATTACATTTGACAAGAAGGAATAAATTTAAAGGATTGTCAGGATTATATAATAGAACTTCGGTATATCGAACTCGCTGATATCTATGCTTAAGCACCGGTCTCACCCGACGTAAATTTTGGCTTTATGCAATTTCCGGATTTGGATATATCGAAGTATTTTTCACGGTCCTCTGAGGTTCGATATAACGTGGTTCTACTGTATTAATTAAACTATTCAGCAGATAGAATACCACCACCTGGATTGAAAGAAGAGATCTCGTTACGACAATTACATTATCCATTAGTTATTCAGGTGGAAAAATGGGCAAGAGGCGTTGAGTAAAGTCAAATGATTCCCTAGAAAAAAAAAAACTTGTGTCGCATCAGGTATGTCATATTTTTGTAGTAGAAACAAACCCCATGACGACGAACATGCATATCAACGTTGTGTTTTCACACTTTACGTTGCTATAAATAACAAGCCATTGTTTGCTAGACACCGATAATATACACAACACTTCTGCGTACTGTATGTCAAAAATGATGAATATTCATAACACCGACCAAAGTTCGGCGGGAAAGATCGATACTATCCTGTCAACGTCTGCTACAATGGCGGACATCAGGCAATCTTAAAAACACACTTCTAAAAGGTTACTGAAAGTGAGTCTTAGAAAACTCTTAAGGGGTTATTCTTTTCCGCTTTTACCCCTCTTAAGAATGATAATCATCTCAAAAAAATAAAAGGTAGAGAAATCCCTTCAAAAAAAATCAAGGTTAATTAATGGAAGAAATATGGGCAAGAAAATGTACACGTGGGTCCACCACTACTACAACACCAAAGCATGCCAATCATGGTGGCAATGTAAACAAAAGCGTTGCCACGACAATGACTCCACGTGCATCAAAACACATTTAAAGAACCAACTACCTCTATCGCCACCTAGCAACACCACGTCGTACTAAAAATCAACATCTCAATCCCGATTAAAGCAACTCCTTCCTAACCGTTTTCCCACCTATAGCAGGGTCGGGTACCCATCTTGTCCTTCTGAACGGACACAAGGGCGATATACTGTTTTGGTCACTGACTTTTTTCCGCAGCCGGTTGCCGACCAAAGCTGTAACCCCTATGCTTATTTATCGTCGGTGTACTGTTCATTGTTTGGGGAATTCCACCGACGCCAGGGGGGAGGGGGCTCATCTACCCGTTGCGCCGTAGAGAGGGTTCTTTTACGTGCAAGTCACATCGTACACCAACGCAGGACCCCGGTTTTACTTCTCATCCGAAAGGAGACACACTCGCGGCCAATATCTCTCACCCGAAAGAAGCCAACCCACCTCCGTCCAGTATCGTACCCAGAACTACTGACGCAGTTGCCATTTTTAGGTTGACATACGCAAAAGCTTGCCTTCCCCCAGCCTGGCCAAGGCCGGCATTCTCCCCCTTTTACGAGGCCGTGCAAATTTCTATTGGATGCTTAACCTATACACGGAATCCAAGCATCCGGAGCAATCAGGTACAGACTAGTTAACATGCGGACCGTAACACGCTGAGCCTGTGGAGCGGAAAAAACATGTGGTTGGCGTCTCAGAAATCTTTCTTGAAGGATTTCTTAGTTGACCAAAACTACAGGTGGTCAATGGAGGAAGGGAGGGAAGAGGAGGAAATGAGAAAAACCGTCTAGACTACGAAAAAAAAATAGAAACCATTAAAAAAAAAAGCATATAACCGGCCACCCTTATCGTCGTCATCCATCTGGCAAAGACACTGCTATTTTTAAGAATACCCAACTATTGTCTTCAGTCTTCCTACCTGAAAAACGACCCTGTTTCCGGTATCCGAGATAGGTAGATGGATAGAACAAAAGGGGGGGAGGGGGAAGAAACACGTCAATTAACTGTCAGAAGAAATGGTGGCTGAAGACGACTTGCACAACATTTGAGTAACACTTCATTACAAGAATCGCCTACGAATTTTTTGAAGATAAAAACCTGGAACTAATGTAGGACATAATTCTAGTTTCATAACAGTTAATCGGGTTAACTAGCAGTGGAAGGACAAGAAGAAAGGTAGGAAAAGGGGGAGGAGCGGGAGACTCAAGTCATGCAAGAATAGGGCAAGAACAAATATCTATAAGTTCGTGAGTGACACGACCCAAAACTGACCATTCACTTGAATGAAAGCCGCAAAGAGAAACGTAGGTGGGACTAAGCAGGCTTCGGCAGGATACTGAAACATATCTCGACCTCACAAATACCGTTCATTTGGTTTTCTTTTTTCTTAAGGAAACCACCTTATTTCATTCAGGTTGGCGTAACGTCAAGAATTTCGTGGCCCATTCAAGCGATTAACAGTTGCCCAGTTGCCTTTAAATGGAAAGATTGAACATTTTTGCTATATATTAAAAAAAAAAAACAGCTTCAAGGAATAAACGTGGCGAGTGGGCTGGAGCAGCGAACGACATGATTTACCAACCTCTGCCCCAACACACCTGCATCATCATCATCATCATCATCATCATCATCATCCTTCTAGTCATCAAACAGTTGAGAACGTTACTGCAGGGACTATCATTTTCAAGACACAGAAAGACTAGACCAATCTTGTTCCAAATCCATATGATGGTGGTGAGAAGGGTCCTCTATCCGTCCTACACTGGTCTGACATCATCCAAAATACGACCCACTTCGGTAGCTCACTTGTCTCTTCAATTCATAACAGCGAACTCCTCCATCCTGGCTTGCGTGGCTTCCTCATGGGTACAACTGTTTGTTTTGGTGTTTTACGGCCCTTTAACTACAATGGTCATCAGAGCCCCGTGCACTGCGTAGTTCTAATGCAGTCCATACAGGCCCTACGCTGTTAAGACGGTTCGGGTATTAGCAGTACCTAGTGTTTCCAAGCGGTCACCCATGATAAGTAAAGCAGCCCCAGTTAGTACTAACTTCAGTTATCAGACGACAATCTGCGTGTTCAACACAATACAGCCGTTTCTAAGGCAAGGCGCAAAATGAAACGCAGGGCGTAGCAGCCCTGCGAAATTCTGCTAGCAGGCAATCACCGTACATTGAATCGCAGTTTTTCACCATACTTTCATCAAATAACAAGAGAACTTTCTGCTTCGCACCGCTTTTTGTTATTGTCACGCCAGCTTCACGCAGGAAACTGCGGCATTGGCACTGCGCTCCGCAGGGTAACGTGGTGCAGGCACTGAGTCACGTACCCTGCGACTTAACATGCGCAACTACATACTATCATGTGAGCCACATAAATTTATAGTCAGTCACCCTGAGTCACCTGCGGAGACTGCGTCTCATTTTGAGCTGGGCTTAAAGGGTAACGGGCATCGGCGCATAACCGAGTAACCTTTCTGCACCATCATTAATTAGATCCTTATCCCAAGCATGGCAGAGCGGACTTTTGAGAATCCTGGCCTTCCGTACCACAACAAGTCTTCGGTCACCCCTCCCTCATACAACCTGCTCCTATGCTTTTCCCTACCTTCATTCTTCTCCCGATACACCATCACTAGAAAACTGCCCTTCACCTAAACAAACGTGATGCAAAGTCGTCACCACCATCCTCATACCCCTATCCCGCCTATGGCAGGGCCGGGTCTGGGGGTTCTGGCCCTCCACTCCCGCCTATCTCCCACCAGGTCCACGTCCACCCCACACACTACCACATCCTTACGGACAACCTGCTCCCACGTCTGCTTCAGTCTCCCCCTTCCCCGGGTGCTTCCAACCACCTGCATTCTTGAAATGGACCTAACGAGCTCCTCCTCTCCTCATTACGTGTCCTTACCACCGCAATCTACTCTCCCTCACTTTTTTCCACGATGTCCCCCACCCCCAGGCTACCTCTAATATACTCATTCCTAATTCTATCAGTTCTCGAATTCCCACTCATGTACCGCAGCATCTATAGTAACCATAATATTGGACATAACCTTTGCCCTTGAGGAATGGTACTATCCAACTCTCAAAAAAAGTGAAGGACGTACTCGCACTCCCCCTTTTCTCGGTCCCAGCAAATATCCACTGAGGCCACAGAACCGTGAAAATTTTGGTATCACCTCACACCAATGTAGTATGCGCTTAATTCTGCAGTTCTTGGTGTGCATAGGTCGACCCCAAGCCGAGGTCAACTTTCTGAAAACAAACCTTAAATACACGCCTTCGGCCTCCGTTGTTTAATTTACGGGCAAGAGAAACCCCAAAGTGTGTTCCCAGTGCAATGTAAAGCAAAAGTACCTCTCATACGCGGAAAAATACCATGTACCTGTAAAAAAAAAAAAGCTCCACGACGCATGACTACGTTACCCCAACATGGGACAGCAGTAGTTCGGTATCTGAAATACGTAAACACCCAGACAAGGTCGACAGCTGCTTGTAGAGTAGAGAGCATAACCTCAAGTGCGCTTTGTGTGAAGTGACTCTCCTCACGGCTTAGCATTCTGGGTTGATAAATCAAACTAACAGAATAAACAAATCAAATTCACACACAAGTTCATGAAGAATAGATGCACTATCCACCTAAACTACCAAAGACAGAACTAATTCTAGGTAGGCAGAAAAGTAAACAACCATGTAAACCATCCCGACACCTACTTCTGCACAAACATTTTCTAACTCTACCCTTAATATGAAGTTACTGCACATCATAAACACAGCGGTGGATGATGGAGACCTGACATTTCATCGTAACCGCCTGTTAACACCCTCATTCACAAATTCTTCGCAAACTATTTAAAGACCCCCTCCTCTTCTTTTTTTAAAGTCCCCACACATTCTCTCTACCTTTATCCCCTCTCGACATTTTTTTACCCTTGACACCTTTATCATCCTTCAGGTTGTTGAACTTCCTACAATCAAAGGTAGGTGGCGGCATCGTTTGAAAAAGTTGCAATTTCTCAGGTGGGCTTTAGTTCAGATAAATTTTTCTTTTACAGCAGCGATGATCAGGTTGGGAGCTTTATAAAAAAAACCATGTCTATTTTACAGGTCCTCCTTCCTCCTCCTGTTTTATTCCCATTTCATTCACTCGTACCCACAACATTTCCCACTGTGTGAGGCCTCATTTTCCCAAGTCTTGCAGAAGACTGATCATTTTTGCCGCCCCTCTCTTCGAAGTGTTGTCCGTGTACCTACCTACAAGACAGTTCTGCATTCCAATGCTTTGACGGGAAGGAGTTTCTTTGTGGAGGTAAGAAGGAAAAAAAAAAGCAATCTTAATTTTAAAATCAGCTTTCTACTACCAGTCTCCCTCTTTCTCTCTAATAAAGAAGATAAAGTCCATAACTTTAGTTTTAAATCAGCTCTCACATCCCTCTGAATTTACAATTACGTATATTATCGTTGTTATTGGATTTGAAAACTAAACCCAATCAGTAGCCAGTCCTCGCAAGTATTGTTGAATGTCACCACAAGATGACTGCATAGCTCAATCCATATCAGCTAAAGACATTCCATCACAGGAGGCTGGAATATTGAGCTAGGAAAATGTTAACAGGACACACAATATCTCTTTACTAGCTCACCATTTTCTTATCTTCTGAATTCAGGGGTGTGATTCTCAGGTGAAGCTTAGCAATACATACGTAACAGTATATGCCATTAGTAGCGCAACTACTTGGTGCAATGGGCAGGGCAGGAATATCAGTCACTTTCTACAACACAGAAATCTGTAATATTGGTTTAAAGTTTACAGCAGGACTATTTGGAGTTGAATGGTATCAATACAACAATCACGTGCTTCCTCCGACTATCAACACTTCTGAGCAAAGCAACTAACCATTTTCCCGCCTATAGCAAGGTCGGGTACCCACCTTGTCCCTCTGAATGGACCAGAGGACGATATATTGGACAGTGCTTTTCCGCAGCCTGCTACCGACCACAGCTGCGACCCCTATGCTTATTTATCGTTCGTCTACTATTCGTTGGCGAATTCAACTGACGTCATGGGGCGAGCTCCTGCACCTGGGAATTTTGCCTCCTCTACCCGTTGCATAGTAGACAGGGTTGTTTGACGTGTAAATGCTCTCTTACACCATACGGGAACTCGGTTTTACTTTCATCCGAAAGGAAGGCGTACTCGGGGCATCTCTCTCGTCCGAAAGAAGCCAACCCACCTCAGTCCAGCATCGACCCTAAAACCACTGGCGCAGTTACCGAACACACGCTGCCCACTGCACCCCCGAGGTGGAATCCTATCAATATTTCTTAGCACATATTAAACACCGACCTGTACAGTTTCATGGAAATCAATTTGAATTACAGATAATGAGAGTGCGGTTAAAAGCAGAAAGAGGACTTTGACGATAACCCCTCATTTTTTGAAGACCAGCAAATAACCTGTAGGTGGGTAACTTTTTCATAATAAAAATAACGGGGTCACCCTTCCAAATACTAAACAACAACAACACTATTATAACTACTACCTGTTCGACATGTCCAATATTTACCATCTGCCATACACCATTCCCCATTACCTATTATGTCAATCTGATTGCATTAAGGACACAGCCTTACAGAAGGTCACAACCGAAATAATTTTCACATTAATTTCATACCTTTACAAGGAGATGGAAAAGATTTCTGTTACAACTGGTAACTCATTATAAACTTCTCTTGATGAGTGAAATATCGAGGCTAATCATGGGCATATAACAAGGCTTAAAAAATTTCCTCTACAATTAGGCCTACAAACAGTTGCTGTTTTCCAGAGAAAGCTCCAGTCAGACATGTTTTAATGATGAGCTATTCATTGGCAGATACCCTATATAAAAACAATAATACTCGTAATAATTTACACGTGAAAAAAAAACAACCCAAAAGCTACTCAACTAACAAAGAAGTCGTCATAAACTAACCTTTTTCAAGGACTTGAAAGAACAAATGTTTGATTAAAGAATAGGAAAAAAAAGAAGCGGGAAGACTTCACACGACATTCTACAAGTTGCGAATAATTGCCACTAGGCGGCCGAAGCGCCGATCGTCACTCAGCTGTTCACACGGCGACGCATGCGTACGAGCAGGCGACAACCTGTTTGACTTCTTTCTTTTTTGCCCGCGTTTCGCCTCTTAGCAAAATTCCACTAATGGAGGCAAAACGACGGACGAGATAAATTAATTACACATGCTTAACAAGGTTATATTGAAGCGAATATAACGTCGAAGGAAATACTTTAAATAGTTGCACGCACTACTCAATGACTGGCTTACTTTTTAATCTCCACTGGTTATTATTATTGTACAACTTCTTTTTTTTTGAACGTCAAAGTCGAAAGAGGATGAACAACGAAAACAAAAAGCCAACTTCGGATAGGTAAGAGGTAAATTTTCTCAAAGAGATGATAAAATATTACAAAAAAACAAATAAAAAAAATTGAAGGATTAAAAATAACCGAAAGGCCAAGACGAGTTTATGAAACTTTCAATAGAGAAATACTGAAGAAGGAAGCACAATAATGATAAAAAGACTCGTTTTACAAGTGCTAGTTCGCAAGATGGCGGGCCTAGACATAATGAAGTTACCTCACACGACATTCCTCATGAAGAAAAACACCACCAAGTTGTTTTTTTACAGCTTACATAATCTTCGGTTCATTTTTATAAATGCAACAACTGATAGGCAGGCATAGCCGAAGAATTTATTATTATATGAGTCATTATAGGTCAGAAACAAGGTAGTAACCGTGGGTCAGGAAGACCTCAACTGACCAAAGCACATCCAGCCTTTCAAACCAACTAGTGACCAAGGACCACATACCGAGGATTTAAAAACGAGGTTGGAACATCGCCCTCTGGAAAAAAAAAGCTGAGTGACTAGTAGAATTGGATTGAATCACCACTAGTCAACCGCAGTCACTGAGGTCCTCTTCGTCGAGGTGGGTATGTTATTTCTGAGAAAGAAAATTAGGTCCGAAGTGAAAGAGACGAAAACAGAAAGGGGAGAGAAGATTCAAAGCATGCTTTTGTCTTTTCCCCCTTATTCCTCTCTCCCTCAACGTCCTTTCAGTCAAAGAGAGGGGGGGGGAAGGGAGAAAACTAGCCCAAGGCCACATGAAGGAAGGAGGAGAGTATTATATACACATAAACCAGCTGAATAGTAAACCCAGCACCATTCCCATGAATGGATTTTTAAAAAATCCCGGTTGTTTGGATGTTTTCAAAGACCTCTTTAACGTTTTTTACAAATTCACATTTAGGACCTTCACCCTATTGGTTCACATGTTTGTAAAAAGGAGGCCCTACCTACCTACCCCCTACACAACAGTGTTGCCTGTTGAATTTCTTAGAAACCATTCTTTTCCTCTTAGCCATAAGGAGGCGACTGTTAGTCTCTCTACGTCACCAGTGAGTGAGCGTTTTTGGACGACCAAATAACTCACCAACTGCTTACTAAACCTCTTGGTATTTTAATCGTACTATTCGTCGTCATCATTGCAAGTCCTCTAATTACTACCCCTTACAGTCCGACAACTATCATCGCCAATTGACACAATCTCAACAATGACTATGTAAGAAATTTGGCAACAAACATTTCTTGGCTCGACTTCCTTGAATTTAGATATTTCGTTTACATACGTGCATATTTTAATGTTTTTTTTTTTTAAAGGGCACCCCATGTAAATGAGAGGGGGGGGGCGAAGGTTTCGTTTCTCCCTATATACTCCTTTTTTTAAAAAACAGACACGATGCTCTTTACTCTTGGCAATGGTACTGAGAGACGTGTAATTTTCCCACGATCCCTAGCAGAGTCACTTGATTTATCCGTGTCAAAGTTGCATTTCCAATCAGATGTGATATCGGAGGGTCATTCTTAAAAGATGGTCCTTTAGCCACGTGATGCTGACAAAACTTGTTGGTCATACAACAGTCTTGTATTCTTATAAAAGGCTCGTTTAGAGCAATTTGACATTAGTTTCTCAAAGATTACTTATACGCTGACACACCCATAGAAATATGAAATATTTCAAGTTTCATATTACACCCTTTAATTTGAGGGTCTCAGATTCGTTCTTCCCATTAAAATATTTATGCACTTTATTAACTGGGCACAATATAGTGACTAGTCCTTCCAGGAGCTAATGACGAAGAGTAACAGAATTACTGCGGCCAAGTTGCGTTGGACACACCAGTTCTCGTCTTATCACTGAAGTTAAGCAACGAAAGCCCAGCTAGTACTGACATGGGTGGTCGCTCAGGAAAACTGGGTACTGCTAATACCCAATAATCGTCGCATTAGCATAGTGTCTGTGCAGTCTATGCATTAGAACTATGCAGTGGACGGGTCTCTAATGACCTTGTAGTTGATGGGACCTTAAACACCAACAAACAACAATCGGGAGATCCCTGAAGTTAAGCAACGCAAACCCACGTTAGTACCAACATGGGTGGTTGGTATAGAACCTTGGGTGCCGCAGATTTCCCCTCTCCTACATCCCCCTACACCCACGAGCAGCCTCCTAAGGATTCGGCCTGTTATGGCTGCTTGGCTTACTCCCCAACCCGTTAGCATAACATAGAAGTAGTAACCACCATGTCTCCAAAGACTGGAATTGAACTTAGTACGCCTACCAATTCTTCCATTAGCAGGACGTGAAGTTTCTGCTGATGCGGAAGCAGAAAAATGGCCAGTACTGAAAAGCTTATTTACCGAAAATGCCACGATTTGGTTATTTAACTTCGGTCACAGCCAGGATTTTCGTTTAGTGATGTTTTAGGGCCCTTCAACTACAAAGGTCATTAGAGCCCTACCTACTTATTTATTTATTTCCTCTTTTCACATACAAATGGTACAAAAATGACTCGTGATCTGCCATCTTGTGACACAGTTCGACACACTTCGTAGCTCTAATGCAGTTTTCTGCGCACACACTACGCTATTATCCACATTCATCATAGCCTCGGCGGAGACCCGACAAACTCTGCGGTTCCGCAGTACTCCTCCGGAGGAAATATCTCTCCATCAACACTTTTTCCCCACTGGAATTCTCTTCCGTACGCGCTGCGATCAACTGTATACAATTGTGCAGGGCACAAGTGCCTCCCTAGCTGTCGGCACTTCGCGAGACAGCTACACGCATACCTATTGTCTCTGCCCGCCTGAATAGTCTTCGGGATTGTACCCTTTTATTTTTATTGCACCACTGTACATGAAAAGAATAAATAAATATTACGACGTTCCCAAGCGGTCACCCATGCTAGTACTACCTGGGATTCCGTTGCTTAATTTCACCGCAGCCAGGAGAGCAACCTCCTACACCTGACAATTTTGCGGATCTACACACACACACACACACACACACACACACTCCTGAAGAAAGGGTCCTGTACTTTCCGTCAGATGGACGGGAGATTTCTACAAGACGGACTCTTGCCCAAAAGAAGCCATAGAGGGGGGTCCTCAGAGAAACCAAGGCTAAATATTTCTTCTATTCATCATCATCATCGGAACATACAGCTGATCTACTGGACGTATACAATACGTAATGGGGACCCTCTCTCTAGACCACCAGGGCTGTCCAACTTGCGACCCGCGGGCGTCTGATCATTCTCCATATCTTCATCAGCTCCAGGTTGAAAAGTTTCATTAATGAAAATAGTGCGCTTGCCCCGCTTTTGTTTTGACGTCCTGTGGCCCGTAATCTGTTCTTGGAACAGCCGAGTGACCCAAAATACCAGAGAAGTTGCACAACACTGTTCTCGGCCAAAAGAAGTCGCACGCCCTCGTCAGGATCGAACATGCAACCCCTAACATACCAGCCCAGTATGCTATCTCTGCACCACCGGGGCGGGGTAGAAACATTTCCATGGTAATTTATTAATAAAATGCAAAGTACCCCAGGGGTATATTTCTTTAAATCTATATCTCCATTTGGGTTGCAGATTCTGATTTCCTTTACTCAATATTATTCCTCCTCCACACAAGCAACCATCACCCATGGCGACATCTTAAAGAAATGCACCCTAATTTCCAAATGGCGAGAAGTGATAAGATAACGGAGGTGTTAGTTGTGGTCGTTTCTTTTTTTTTTTTTATTTAATTTCAATATAAGATGTGCTCCACACAACTATTGCATTGTTACTCATTCTCTCCCTCGGTCCACCTCCCTTTCTACAAAAGTGAGACATTTTCATTCATTTTTACTTCGTCCGTTTTCTAGTAAGATCTCTTTCATTCAAGTCTTTTTTTTCTCATTTCATTCATCATTACACTTCTGAAGACCTTCCCCCTTCTTTCTTTAACTTTTTTTCTTACTATAGTATCGTAGTTACTGTTTTCTTATAATGAACTAGAAAATATATCTGTAATGTCTCAGTGGTGTGCTCCACCGAAATAAAAACTCAGCTGACCCCACTGATAATTGGGAGATCTCTCTCGTCCTCGCATAAAGGTTCTTCAACTTATTCATGGTGACCCCGCAGGGGAACACCAAGACACAGCTGCAACTATTACTATTACAACCACCACTTCTTACATTCACACCCTTACTTCCACCCACGCCTTCAGAAAAAAAAAAAAGGAGTAAAAAAAAAAGAAAAAAAAATACACCACTCCCCATTTCCGGTGTGAGTGTATTTATGTCTATATACTGTATATGTGATATCTAATCACAGGATGCTTCACTACTTTCGGGCAGAGGGTTGCGGGCTGGTCGCCTCTGTCCTATCTTTGCTTACACTTATGCTACAGTTTTAGCAAAATCTACTCTTCTCCATCCACACTCCCACACGCAAACCCCGCTCAGCTTCCTTTTGCTCTCTCTCCGGTGACGACCCGAAACAAATTTCGCATTTCTAAGAAAATCAAATCTTGTTTTATACTCTAAATAGATCTATCAAAAGATTCTCGGTCACCCACGCTTTGTGAACAAAAGGCCTGTGGGATGTTTTTATCGAAGAAAGAGGGTAAGATGAAAACGACCAAAACAAGGAGAGGGAAAGAACTAAGCAGGACATCATTTTCACCACCACCAACGCCTCAAAACATCTGAGAGAAGAGAATCGCATTTCCAGAATGAACAATACAACAGTTTTGTAAGTAGAGGACTGGGATACGTTGGAAAAGCAGAGTTGTGTAATTTGAAAATGGAGACTCAAACCATTTCAAGTACCTTCTCCCTCTCCTCCCTTGCTACTCTTCCACCCCAAGTGTCCAGTTACACAATGCGCACTGCCAATAGTATTAAGAGTGAATTTTAACGGAAATACTGCCCACCAAGTTCACAACGTCCAAGGTTAGCAGGAAACGGCTATTTATATAAATGTTGACATTTCTTATACCCCAATGTGGGTCCCAAATGCCTGGCTGGGATGCCCCCAGTCAGAGCGTGTTCAGTGGGCCCGCAAACCCGACCCTGCCACAGGCGGGATAGGTGTGATGATGATTTATTTCTTAGAAAAATGCGTTGGGGACAGCCAAGCAGCAATAACAGGCCGAACCCTTAGGAGGCTGCTCGCGGGATATCAGGAGGTAGGTATAGAGAATGTCTGAGCGGGGATATTTGCAGCACCCAACGTTCTTTACCAACCACCCATGTTGGTATTAACGTGGGCTTGCGCTGCTTAACTTCAGTGATCTCACGAGAACTGGTGTGTCCAACGCAACTTGGCTGTACAACCGTTATACCGTACTTCACTCCATATACACTGATGCGATATAGCAACAAGCAACTTGCGATATTTTCTACTCAAGATTATGTTGACTGAAACCTATCGTAATGGAACAGTGATAATGGAGGACGGGAAGTGTGGGGCTATCCTGTTCAGGATGACCCAGAGGACCTAGGATGATAGCAGTGGAGGATCAAGCATTTTGAGGGCTCCAAGCAGGACTTAGTTTTGTGGCCCCTTTGTTTTAAGTAATGCCATAAAAGTAATTTACTGCTTAATAAAAATGCTGATGAATCAATCGTTTCCTTAAAACAAATTTCGAGCGGCGAGTTGCATTGGACACACCAGTTCTCGTCTGATCACTGAAGTTAAGCAACGCACGCCCAGTTAGTACTGACATGGGTGGTCGCTCGGGAAAGCTGGGTACTGCTAATACCCAATAATCGTCGCATTAGTGTGGTGTCTGTGCAGTATATGCATTAGAACTATACAGTGGACGGGTCTCTAATGACCTCGTAGTTGACGGGACCTTAAACTCCAACCAACAACAAATTAAAACAAATTTCTATTTTTAGCATTTTGCAGTCACAGAGATACTGTATACATCTGCTAACTTCAGGAGGCCGCCAAGTATGCACTTGTTGCGCTTGATGATCCACCATTGGATGATAAAACTGACGATGGCAGTAATTTGATTTAAAAATCGCCTTTATCAAGTATCGATCCTGCAGTCAGACACTCAAGAATCGAGTATGTTATTATAATAACTTACAAGGCCGACCTTTTCAACAGTCGATCCACAGATGTCGATCTCAACATGCAAAAGCCAGAAGACTATTTAGGTTCGCCCGGGTCGAGAGGTCCGTGATTTTCTCTGTGATGAAAGGAGGGTCAGACACGGTTCATGTTCGATAACAACTGCCAGTCCACGAGCCTCAGGTCAACGAATCATGAAAAATTGGGCAGCATCTAATGATGTAATTTTTTTTAATAGACCCAAATAGGCCTACTTGAGATCAGCAGAGTGCGTGCAGGTCTAACATCACAAACCCGTTATTTTGATTAGGATAACCTTGTTTCTTGACGTTTATGAAACTAAAATTTATGTTTTTGGTTTCCACAATGATGTAATAGTTTATTCTAGTCGAATTCAATTAATAAAAATATGAATTGACTGACGGTTCCGGTGGCGTTAATCAAAAACCACACTAAGTAGCAGCCATTAGCAAAGTTGATCCGAACAAACCTATCTTTAAACTTTACGTTGCCACGGTAACCTTAACCCAGCAATGCTACTGTTCGAAAATGACCCCCATTATGCTACACAGGGGTACAGAACACCCACCCATCATTATTTGAATAATGAAAAGCAATTAACCACCAATCTGTTTCTTTGTTTGTTGGAGTTTAAGGTCCCGTCAACTACAAGGTCATTAGAGACCCGTCCACTGCATAGTTCTAATGCATATGCTGCACAGACACTACACTAATGCGACGATTAATGGGTATTAGCAGTACCCAGCTTTCCCGAGCGACCACCCATGTCAATACTAACTGGGCTTGCGTTGCTTAACTTCAGTGATCAGACGAGAACTGGTGTGTCCAACGCAACTCGCCGCTCCCCACCAATCTGTGACTTATCAGAAAGTTCAACCTACCATGTGAAAATACAGTGAATCCCATTGTGCCAGGGTCACCCACAGAGAAGAGATAGGAAAAAGAAAAACCCTGGGGTACACCAGTACCCCTGTGTAGCAATGGAGGGTTAAAGCAGTGGTTCCCAGCGTGGAGCGCACGCCCCACAGGAGGGCAATTTGAAGGTAAAGGGCCGATTAAAGTATGAATTTTTTCATATCACTTAATATTTTTCTTCTCTTTTACGTTACGTTGGACACACCAGTTATCGTGAGATCACCGAAGTTAAGCAACACAAACCCACGTTAGTACCAACGTGGGTGGTTGGTAGACAACGATGGGTACTGCAAATTTTTCCTCTCCTACATCCCCTACACCTATTTCCTCCTCTCCCACGAGCAGCCTCCTAAAGGTTCGGCCTCCCCAACCCGTTAGTGTAACATAAAACATACAATTTCCCAGTGATTTCTACTTTGTCGTCATCCAGTGAAAAAAATCTCCAGGGGAGCGGCAAATTGCGTTGGACACACCAGTTCTCGTCTGATCACTGAAGTTAAGCAACGCAACCCCAGTTAGTACTGACATGGGTGGCTGCTTGGGAAAACTGGGTACCGCTAGTATCCAAAAATCGTCGCATTAGTGCAGTGTCTGTGAATCCTCTGCATCAGAACTACACAGTGGACGGGGCTCTAATGACCTTGTAGTTGAAGGTCCCTAAAACACCAACAAACAAACAACAAAAATCTCCACTATGCAACGGGCAGACGAGGCAAAATTTCCAGGTGTAGGAGCGCGTCCCCTAGCGTCAGTGGAATCCCCCAACGAACAGTAGACTGACGCTAAATAAGCATTGGGGGTTGCAGCTTGCGATATATCACCCGTGCGTCCATTAGAGGTACAAGATGGGTACCCGACCCTGCCACAGGCGGGAAGAGGGTTGGATGTTGTTTTGCACTATGTGGGCATCAGAATTTTAGGGGAACTTAAGTGGGGTATGGGCAAAAAAGACAAAAAAAAAGGTTCGGAAAACGGTCTTAAATTTCCAACAATGTGACACAGTGCCTCTCGCTTCTATAACTGCTTCATTTTGTCTATTGTCCCTACTATTATTTCACAAGGGCCACACTGACCAGAGAGAGGGAAGAGAGAGGAAGGAGAGAGCGAAGAAACCAGGAGAATGAAGGTAGTTTACACCCAACTAACTACATCTTAGCCCCACTTCAATCAACGAACATCTTCACCCTTCCCTACCCTCGCCTGCACTAACCACCCAAACGTCCAAGGCTATGAGAGTTTCCATTAACGTTCGCAACATACCAACCACAAATAATGAATGAAAATGCAAAGATGGATGCTGCCTGTTACTAGTTCTGACAGCTGGTCAAACAATATCACAAAGTCTATTTTCTCTGAACTATGAACCTTCCTCCAACTGACTGATATTCCGCCCAATTTCATTCAGTCCCTCTCTCACCACTTTTCCTTATCACATACCCACAACGCGGTTTATCTTGCCAAGATGTACGAAGAACTTCAGTACACTTAAATTTCCTATCTCTCCTTCAATCGACGTAAAATAATGTAGCAATGGAGGCGCGAGGGGCGGAGGGGAAGTAAACCAAAGGAGGAAAACAGGTCAGAGGTCACTAAGTAGGATAGCTAGAGGTTAAGCAATGAGGGTGTGGATGTTAGATAGTAGTTCGTTCTAACAATTTGGAGGGAAGTTCAACGAATGTCGTCTCTGTAGCTCTTGACTCGAATTCAAGCCTTATAATACGCACGCGTTTACATATTCCTCTCGCGGAGGGTATAGGAAGTGGGGGCGGCTAAACAGAGCTCCTAGTAATGGCCAGGATTGAACCATGTGCACACGAGTCCAAGGAAGAGTGCACGCTGTCAACTTTTTTCTTTTGGCGAAAAGGTTAAAATTTAGGTGGTGGTATATCAGGATAGAACCTACAGTTGATAGGAAAGGAGTTCACCAAAGCCTTTCACTTCATCCAGAAGGCTCACAAGAAGTGGGAAGTGCAAATATCCGGTCAATATTTTTATAGTTGACATCAGGATGACTCAAACAGATGGGCGCCCTCCAGCTACCATTATTATCATGCTCGCCTTCTAATACACCACTGCGGTTATGCTACACGTGGTGTGGCGAACCAGGACGGATCTTCAACAGAATGTTCGATTTGCAGATGTCCACCAGAAACGATCCCGCAGTCACGCTTTCGGGAGTCACATACACTAAATCGTGAGCTGTAAAAGCTGGCAATTCACAGAAGCGTTATTACTCAGTAGCCATTTTCTTGCCAATGGCAGGGCACGATCGATTGTTGTTTGTTGGTGTTTTAGGGCCCGTCAGGTCATTAGAGCCCCGTCCACTGTGTAGTTCTGATGCAGAAACTGCACAGACTACACTAATGCGACGATTTTTGGATACTAGCGGTACCCAGTTTTCCCAAGCGGCCACCCATGTCAGTACTAACTGGGGTTGCGTTGCTTAACTTCAGTGATCAGGCGAGAACTGGTGTGTCCAACGCAATTCGCCGCTCCCGCCAGGATCGAGTGCCCATTTTTCTGACATTGGGACACGTGAACGATTTGTTGAACAGTATGTTTACGCAGCCAGCTGCCGACCTAACTCAGCAACCCCCTCTACTCTGATTCGTTGGGGCACTTTTCTCCTCTACCGACACTAGGGGGATGGCACCCTCCCGCACCTGCACATTTTGCCAAACTACAAGTCCTTTTATCTGCAGTGGATATCATACACCACATGAAGCCTAGAGTTTACACGGGCATACTGGAAGCTCTCACTTTTGTCTAGGATTGAACCTGGAACCAATGATGCAGTAGGCTAATTAGCTACTTCTGGGCGGATGACGGCGGGTTCAACATGAACGTCATGTTAAAAATGTTTAGTTAATTAAACGTTGACAACAAAATACTGTATTAAATTTCTCCAATAAAAAGGGTGAATTTTGTCCAGTTTAGGCAATGAGAGGCCAGAGATTTCTGGGCGAGAATGCACCCCGAAATTTGGTAAACATCACGCACCCATTACGAGATTCTTCATCAAAAATTGAAAATAAACGAGCCTTCGATTTTCTTGGAAATGGAGACGGCGTAGCAAAAACAACATTATTTTACACCCATTCACTCCTTCCTTAATTGGACACACACAGATGTAAGTAAGACGTCATACGACTGTCCGCCGCCCCAGATTCCAGTGGTCGCCACCTCTTATTTCCCCCCTCAATCCCATGCCGGGACGTCCGAAGAGTGGAAAAAAAAGAATCCTCGACACATACTGCAAATACAACAATGGTCAAATTGTCGTCCAATGTTAACCGCTTAACAGCAGACAGTGAACTTTCTGTTTAAAATATTTCGACCCTGTCCTCTCCCCGTCCCCGCCTTTCTAACATAATATTGCCTCTGGACAGAAGAGAGCTCACATATAAATGTGTTCCTCGTTGACTAGTTAAATACTGTAGCTTTAAACGTACTCCTCTCTCCTCCTCCTCCTCTATGAAACCGGTAAGTTATTTGAACATAACAGGGGTTCTCCCGTTCTATCCCTCAACTCACCCACCCGAAACTCTCGAGGGTGCCATTTCACCTCACCGCCCCTGTCCTCTATACTACAAGCATGTTCGCGGTATCCAAGTTAAGGAGGGGCACAACTACCATACTTGAAATTCTTCTCATAGTCTCATTCCTTGTGTCCCCTCCTCGGCAACAATTTGACCTCCTACCAAAACCCTCGAATGGACCCATTAATGCCCTATTCTCTACAACGCAGAAATGACACCTCTCGAGAAGGGTCTTCTTCCCAGCTCAACTCTCTCTCTCTGATTGGGTAATTCAAATACTTTAGGGATTTAAAACGCCGATTTATTTGGATTAATTAACGTACTGTAAGCATTTGAACGAACTTGCCGGCACCGAAAGGAGGAAGATCGAAGAGCTTTACACCTGTATATTTTATGAGTTACACTTTTTCGTGCATGGGGTAGCGCACAGAAAGGTATCTTGAGTACCCTAAGGGCCATTCAAACCCCTTTACACCCTACTCCGAAGAATACCAAGTACCTTGGTCAGTAGAGAAAAGTGAACAACAGATCCTCAGAAATCAAACAGGCCAACATATCAGCTAGTGAATAGGGCGGTTTTCCGCGTAGAAAAGGTTTCCTGCATGCAGTGGTACCATTCACACGCTCACGGGCCCAAAAAGTATATTATGACGTGCTGGCAGGCCAGATACCATATCATTTGTTTAGGGATCTCGGGCCGGATGACGTTGACTGGGTGAGCTATACGTTGCCAACCCTTGCTGTGTAGATGACCCCATGACGGAAGATGGGCTGAAATCTCACCAGAAAGCTACTACTGCTCTCACTCGGAGGCGAACCCGCGTTTTTGCAGGCGAACCATACATTTTTAAATGCTCATTTAAAAAGTATTTTATAATGTGCACAACACCATTATGTTCTTCAACATTTTTCACTAAATGCATTTAAGACTCCACTTGGCGACAAATTCCAAGAAAAAATACGTTGTGTGCCTGGTGGTACTTCTAACACTTCCTTCCTGCCCACGAACAATGACGTAAGAAATACAACATTTTCTTAGTTTCGACGACTTCCCCCTTTCAAAGAACTAGTTCCGAGTAGGATGCAGTATGATATTTCATCAAAAAATAAATCATGTTTTAAACAGCCCTAATAAGTAAAAGATCGCGGGCATTTCATTTTTTGAATCCACTATACTAAAGTTCGAATCCCGATTAAAGCATACTAAACTTTTCACGCAGAAGAGGATAAGCAGGCAGGGTAGGGTCTGCGGGTTCTAGCCCTCCACTCCCGCCTATCTCCCAACAGGTCCCCGTCCACCCCACACTACCACATCCTTACGGACAAACCTGCTCCTACGTCTGCTTTGACCTCCCCCTGCCCCGGGTGCATCCAACCACCTTCATTCCAGAAATGGACCTAACTGCGTAATAAATAATGCCGATAAAGATGACATTGAGTGGATCCCCCCACAGACAACCCAGCTAATATTCCTGCGGGTTCCCCCAATCAGAGCATTTTCAGTGGACCCGCAGACCCGACCTTGCCACAGTCGGGATAAGGGTGTGATGATGATGATAAAGATGGCATTAGGATCTTCCTTTGCTTCCCTATACTTTTCTATCATCTGCCTCACAATAAAGACTGGTTCCATAATGAACCTACTTCGCATGACCCCAAACTGGTTCTATCCCGGAGGCGACATTCCAATACTCTCTCCCACAGCTTCATATACAAATGTGAGCTCGCCCTGGATTTGGTGGTGTTTTAGGGCCCTTCAACCAAAGTGGTCATTAGAGCCCCGTTCACTGCAAAGTTCTAATGCAGAGTCTGCACAGGCAAGACACTGTTACGCCTTGGGTATTTGCAGTAAACCCTGTTCCGAAAAGCAATCAGATGCTACTCTAACAATTTCAAATAAGGGAAAAGATAAGGGGGTCCTAATTCCGCCATAGAACGTAAGAGGAAATACAGTACATGTGTAGAAGGAAATAAATGTACAGGTATAAGGTTAACGAAGACAGGTTTAATAGTGCAGATGACGGGGGAGGGGGGGACCTGTAAAGTGGCACTTCAACGTCCACGCATTTTCTCAAAAAGGTGAGGGGGAGGGGATGATGAAAAAGGAGGAAGATGGGACAAGTAATCATCAGAGTGGTCAACACTCAAAGTAGAATACGACAATGAGAGGTATTACAGTACCATCCTGTTTGCGGATGGGACAAGTAAAGGCTGGTCAACAACGGGTTAAGTGCACTTGACTTCTGACGTCAGACACCGCCCAGTCATATATCACCTCAGTAATCATCATGTTTAGATTTAAAAAAAGTACCCGCGCGGCAAGCAGATTTTTGACCTCACACCACAGTCGCCATCAACAAAATCCCATTATCCCCTCCTTTTTTCCCTACTTAAAGCCCTTCTAACACCAGTTTAAAAGGCGTTGCCAAAAAAAGTCATGCATGACTTTACAAAACGGAATTTAATAATGAAGTGTGTGGTCCAACGCTGAATGTCGACAACCACAGTTGGGATGGTTGTTGTTTTTTTCCCTACTACAAACTTAACGGATGAATGAAATGAGTAAAAGAGGGTCATTCATAAAAATTTGTATGGTCGACAAAGACATTTGTTTTTTCTTAGAGAACATGTGTCTGCAGAGGCGGAAGAAATGACATAGGCTGATAGGCGGGTCCTTTTAACGTGTCCGACTCAACTCCGCAGTCGATTTTATCAACACCGTGTGGGAATTGTAAGGGTGGGGAGATCACGCATTCCTATCTCAAATCTACACATTCCTTTTCCGCGTAAAATGATATCGTCGCGACGGTACCTTGACACGCCGGTGGCATCATCCACACGAGGGCTAAGCTTTGATATATAACCATAAGGTGGCAGATTCAGCACAGCCTCGTCCCAGGCGAGCCTAAGTCAAGCAGAGCAGTTAAACTTGCCAAAAAAAAATCGACAACACGGTAATTAGCATACTCACCTCAGCCATTTGCTGGGGTGTCACTGGGTACACACGAGCGAATTGTACGTAGCAATTTTACGCAGCCAACGGATAACCTAATGCAACGCGTGGGGCATCCGACAAAGGACCCATTTGGAGCTTTCCTCTCTCTCGTCTGAAAGATTTTGTTCGTTCGTTGGTGTTTCAGGCAGCTGGTTTCAGGTCCCTTTAACCACAAGGTCATTAGAACCCCGTCCACGGCGTAGTTCTCATGCAGAGACTGCACACACTACACTAATGCGACGATTTTTTGGGAATTAGCGGTACCCAGTTTCCCAAAGCGACCACCCATTTCAGTACTAGCTGGGCTTGCGTTGCTTAACTTCAGTGATCAGACGAGAACTGGTGTGTCCAACGCAATTCGCCGCTCCCATTGTCCGAATGATGACGCTATTCACGTCGGTTTAGCCACCGAGACAATAGGGAGTTTTATTGCCACACGAATATTCAACTGCGCTAACGAGAACACTGCGTTGGTCAAACTGAGCGTAAGTTTTGACATACGCTTTTCAGACGTATGCTCTGGTAACGCTTGACGGTGAGTAAAAAAATAAACAGAAAATGGGTGACAGTGGAGGAGGTCTCTCGGTGGGTTGCGCTCCTGTATGGGCCGTTGCAGAAACGCTGCAATAGTTTTAAAGATCGTATGCTAATCACGTGGTCTGTGTACGTTATTGCGTGCGTGCGTCGACGTTATAATAAAACTCCCTAATGACCATTCATTATACGACGGTCAAAATCCCATACCAGGGGTTCAAAAACGTAAGATCAGAACAAGCCTTCACTGAGCGTAAATTTCGAACAGCCTCAGAGTATCATCACGCGCAAACATCATTAATTAATAAAAACAGGTTTCGATTCGCTCGCACTGAAAATAGATTCAAGTATTTTCTTTGGGGGGCTTTGTAGGCCTTCCTGAAGGAGTAGAAATGTCAATATGTAGTGCTAAAAATAGCCTTTCCTCTCATCATCGCCAGAGGGGTGCCAGGGTATGCACTTTTTTTTATTTCCAATAAATCAATGAAAAACACGATAAACCCTTCGGGAATAGGAGGTTAGTCAGTAATTAAGAACTCCCTTTGCTCCTGAAATTCATTTCAATCGCGATTACTATAAAGTATTTAAGTTTTTAAGCCAAACACCCCCTTTCCCTTTTCTCTCACTACTACTAACAATTCGCCCCCGTCCGATGCCAATCAGGACCGGGGGGGGGGGAATTGAGGGAGGGGTAGTAGCACATTATCAATGGATTTCACGCGAAATATCACAAACGGGACCGTATCTCATTTCAGGGTAATTGTTATCAATCGAAAAGCAATCTAAAGTCCTTGACGTGGGAAGGAGGGCGGTGACGGCAGGACAAACTTAAAGGCGGAGGAGGAGGGGCAATGATAACAACCGTTTGACCAATCACCTTCGAGAAATGGCAATAAAGACCAAACCTAATGAACGATAAATTTCATTATCAAATCCATCAAAGAATCTGGAAAAAGAACGCCGTTATTCTGTCGTGTAATTGGATGTGCGGACTTCAGCTCCTCCTACTCACGTGCACAAGCTCCTCCTTTCTCATTACCATAAACACATGGTCCTATTACTAAACATACGAGTTCACGTACTTATCACACGTGCTTGAAAAGAATACAATAGAATATAACAATGACGTAACGTTAATAAGATCCAATAAGAAGGTCGTATGAAAGATGTGAAGGGACATTCACAAATGCCTGTATTTAGAGGATCGTATTGAGGTACAGTAGCTGCTCTCACCTCTCTGCCGAATTAAATACCAGGAAAGGGGCATATGATAAGAAGACGGGGGGAGGGGGGAACTCCTTGGGTCCAATATTATGGGGATGCAGCTTGTTGAAAGTAACCGGGGCAGGGGAAGACCAAAGCAGTCGTGGGAGCAGGATGTACGTAATGATATGGTACGCGCGGGGTGGAAGGAGACCTGGGATTTTTGCTGGTGTTTTAGGGCCCTTCAACTACAATGGCCATAAGAGCCCCGTCCACTGCCTAGTTCTAATGCAGTCTTCATAGACACTACGTTGTCACGACGATTTTTGGGTATTAGTAGCACCCAGTGTTCCCAAGCGGTCACTTATGCTAGTACTACCCGAGGTTGCGTTAGGATGTTATACTAATGGGTTGGGAAGTAAGCGAAGCAGTCATAACACAGGCCGAACCCTAATCAGGCTGCTCGCGGGTGAGGATGTAGGGGAGGTGTACGGAATGTAGGAAAGGGGAAATTTGCAGCACCCAACGTTCCCTACCAACCACCCCTGTTGGTACTAAATTGGGTTTCCATTGCTTAACTTCAGGGATCAGACGATTGTTCGTTGGTGCTTAAGGTCCCATCAACTACAAGGTCATTAGAGACCCGTCCACTGCATACGGTAGTTCTAATGCATACACTGCACAGACACTACACTAATGCGACGATTATTGGGTATTAGCAGTACCCAGCTTTCCCGAGCGACCACCCATGTCAGTACTAACTGGGCTTGCATTGCTTAACTTCAGTGATCAGACGAGAACTGGTGTATCTAACGCAGTACACAGCTGCTTCCCAGGGGACGTGGAAGATAGGCGGGGGTGGATAGCTAGAACCCTCAGACCCAACCCTGTCAAAGACGGGATAAGGGTATGGATGATGATGATGGTGGTGGTGGTCGCAAAAATAAACTTCATAGCCGAGTAAAGTGGAGTGAAGACAGACCTGAAGTACATTTAGAATCAAATGGACAATGTCCAAAGCCGTTCCCTAACTGTAGTTGGTGAACATCTCAAATAACCCCCTTCCCCCTTCATTCTTTTTATATTCAAAACAGCGTTGTCCATACACAAACACATTCTTAAAACCAATCTCAGTTCTTGCTAGACAACTTCTTAGAAATTCACCTCTTGAGAGAAGATTTTTTTTTTCTTGTAATCACAATCTCAAATTTTCCACTTTACTATGGAATGCACCCCTAATCTTGACCTGCTTGGAATGTCGTTTAACCGCTCTTAAAACTTTTGGTTTTCAAACTCGCACAGCTGGTTTATAATGGGAGGAGGGAGAGAGAGGGCAAAGAAGAGGGGAGAGAGAATTGGGTAGGAGAGCAGACAAGGGAGTTGGAGTACATTTCTATGGACACCCCTCTATGTTCCCTCTGCCCGACGCACAGACATTGTAGATAAGATATGTGAGCACGGGTATGGTCTGGTCAGTGGATGATCAACGGAGGGAATGAGAATCATTTTTCTTTTCAAATACCAAGAAGAAATTCCATCGTGGAATAAATTCACCACTATATATTTTGGAAATATCCCGCCTGTACTTCATCGACGTAAGACAGGTGGAAGGTTGCGATAGGCAGGGAATGGGGTTATTCACACCTGTACGATTCAACATTTTCACAAGACACTCTACTACTCACCTCGTCACTGCGCGTGCTCAGTACACGAAAGGAATCTCAGAAATGCAACAAGAGCAAATTATCCTTTGATACCGCAGTTGTCTAACGACTAAGGGGGGGGGGGGGAACCGTCGGCGAATTTTTCGGACCTCCCCCATTACACATGACTCGTACCTCTACGTGTTAACAGACATTAAAAGTTAGTGATGGACTATCCATAGACTTAACCAGTTTTCTTTATTTTGTTAATTAATGCCAGCCCCTTTAGAGGGGGGGGGGTAAGATGCCTTTCGACATCTTTGTGAAGAAAAGACAGTGTTAATTAATGCCAGTCCCATTAGAGCTCTGAAAAATCTAACCCCCCCCCCACTTCTGGGTGTGCTCGCTGTGCCCATTGAGTCGATGTTTGTTGGAGTTTAAGGTCCCGTCAACTACAAGGTCATTAGAGACCCGTCCACTGTATAGTTCTAATGCATATACTGCACAGACACTACACTAATGCGACGATTATTGGGTATTAGCAGTACCCAGCTTTCCCGAGCGACCACCCATGTCAGTACTAACTGGGCTTACGCTGCTTAACTTCAGTGATCAGACGAGAACTGGTGTGTCCAACGCAACTCGCCGCTCCCCCCATTGAGTCGAAAAGACAGTGTTAAAACAGTTGAGACGAATGTTCATTAATTCCAAATAAACAACTGCCTAAATTCCTCTCAGGCAGACGTACAGAATGGACCCCTGCCCAGTTTAGAGAAATGAAAAAATGGAGCTACCTCTACTCGAGTTTAAAGAGTACAGAGTATAGGGGGTTATCTTTAGCGATTACACGAGGCTCGCCAAAATAATTTAGCGATTCCTGTGAAACTGACACCGGTGGCCTATTTTTGAACGCCCTATGAAAGAGAAATAGTGAAGGAAGGGGTGAAGTTAGCCATTTAAAATTTACAACTTTTTTTTTTTAACGATGGACAGATAATTTTAGGTCTAACATGAATGAGTAGGTAGATGTGGACTTTCGCCCTCCTTCACCCATATCCATAATAATAATGGGTTAAGAAGAGAGGTGGGAAGTGAAGAGTTGGGAGGGGGGGTATTGCCCAGCAGTCTACAACGGGACGATAGGGTAGAGCAGCTGTTGCAGTTAAAAAAAACTACTATTACTACAAATGTCTAAAAATAAACCGTGCACCAATTTTGGATAGCCCCCTTCCCTCTTCCTTGCCCTCCACACACACGCAAATTAACCCTTGCATTTCTTCCCCGCAGTATGCTTTGAGGAACTGGAATAACTACCCACGTTTCAAGACCACCATCGCCTTTCAGCACCATTCTCGAAATTCCTACATGTAGTTAATAACGAGACTACAAGCGCAATGCAATTGTGATACAGTCAACCAGCCCACATTTTTTCAGCGAACTGACCAGTCAAGGTTCGATTCCTGCAGCTAATACGGAGTTATTTTTGAAACTATACAGGAGTTAACACAATTTCATCTTGTAATACAGAATACTAGTAGCATTGAGGATGCATCTGAACCTACATTTTTAATGACCTTTAAAATATTGTCCTATGATCAACTGTGAAAAGTGTGATGTTCATTACAGTTGGGAATTGAACTCGGAACCATCTGCACATTAGGATATAACGACACTTCATATTCATTTTACACGAGCTTGCCCTCTTCGCAAGACGAAAAAAAACTTTCAGAACTACAGTAAGTGGTCAACCGAAGATGAAAATCCCCACAACTACCAATTACACCCAGGATCGAATTCATAACAATTACAATAACTAAACGTTTAGGCAGCCCACAAGTTCATTTGTTAGTTCGTCTGCCCTTGCGGTCATCACGGGCACCAGGAGAGGGTGGCGGTCCTTTGTCGAATAACACGCATTACCTTATCCCGTTTAGAAAAGTGGCGACACTACACACAACTCATGCAGGACCACGACCCTTGTTTCTCATCCTGGAAGAAAAGCATGCTAGGGACCGACAACCCTTCCATTCGAAGAAGAATTCATGCGGAACAACAAAACATACGTCTCACTCGGGATCGATCCTAGGACCCTGAAATCGGAAAAAAAGTACGCCATGAACTAACCTACCAAGGTAAGCGCTGTAAGAAACCAATGATGCTTGTTGAGTATGCATGTAAGTTAGCCATTTAACAGCCAAAAATGGAGCAGTTAACATGAAGTGTTAAGGCCAAGTACAAGATCATTAGGGGTCATTCTCACACTACATAGTAAGAACAATGCGAAGCAAGCGAGGCGGGTTCCTAGAGTAAGAACAATAAATGAATGAAATTTTTAAAACGCAAATTTAAGCAAATCTGTAACAAGGTCGATAGTATTAGGAGATATTCTACATTTTCTTCACTGCAACCTTGAAGAAAAATTAAGGAGACGAAGATGATGTTAAGGAACCTGTTTTTTAAAAAAAAAAATAAACTAGGGTAAAGGACGAAGCGGACTCTTAAACGAGACCACACCCAAAGGACCATCAGATAACAATTTCAACGACCCTCTCTGGAGTAGGTGGACCACCAACTACTCCATTACACTCCTATGCCGAAAATCGTCCTCCACAACAAACTGTCCACTGGTAGAAAAGAAGTAAGCAGGCCGACGGGCGGGCGAGAACGTAAAACTTCAGATATTGATTGGAGCAAAAAGAAAATAATTGGAACCACCCTTCGCCATTTAAGAAAAATGGTTGCCACTCTCCTCCTCCGACGCACCTCTTCCTCCCGGCCGGTCAGCTACACATACGCACACCCACATTTACCGAGTACATAGTTTCGTTACCGTGTGTAAATGACAAGTGAGGTGAAAAGAACATAGCTGAGGTGGGAACAGACCAGGGGCAAGACGGGACATTGATAAAGTGACAAAATCAACATGCTTGTATATAAAAGGTGATGTGTGCCTGGGGAAGAGGAAAAAATTAAGGGGATACATGTATTTATGTCAAAAAGAGTAGACGGTAGGTAACAAGAGGAAAGGGGGGAGAGAAAATTGGGAGAAGTAATTATCAAGTATATTTATGTGCAGTCACCATTTATGGCGATTGAATGATCAGATAGCAAATATTGACGTTGCTGCCAGTAACTGAATTTGAGGCGTCAGCTGATATCATCATGAAGAAATCGGATGGATGGCTTTTGTTACTCTCCCCCTCCTTCAAAAAAAAATTTCCTCACACTCCTCCCAAAAGACGACTGATTTGCCAAATCAACAAGGGCACTCCGCCTACCTCCTTCTCAGAATTGATACCATAACAAACGCTTTTTACCGACAGAATATAAGACAGGTATCTTGACCCTTTTAGAGTCTTCAGTTCTGATCTTGGTAGTGTCATTTAGTTGTGACATTACGCTACGGGACGGGGGACAAAGAGCTTAGTGTCATTTATTTCAGTTATTTAACCTCGCCCTATCTCTTTGCAGGCCATTTACTGACAACAGCGGGGAGGAGTTCCTAAATAGTTACATAGCTCTTTAACGCTACAGAGGGGTGACAATGTACGTAGTACACTCGTGACCACCTCCTTTATTATTCCCTTTCCAGGACATAAGGCAAGAACCCTGGAGATTTTCCATCCTCTCACTCCCAAAGAGACATTTAACACTGCTCCTAAAGCTAAACACTACCAGATGACCTACTGCGGTAGATTGGGCTCTGATTTTTGTAATTTATTAATGTGACATCGGTCAAGGGATTGGCAAAGATAGTCGAAATAAAATTCAGCTTTAAAAAAATGGTGACGGTGCTTGGTAGCGTCTACTAGCAGCAGAGCGACATCGAAAACCTAAAATTTTGTCAAGACAGCTGGCAAGCAAAGGTAACGCTGGTCCCACCCCATCTTAAGTAGTGTAAAATATCTCCTGCACATTAATTAAATAATCATTCCTTCATCAAAAATCAAAGCCACCTGTCGATTAATCGGAAGTTTAAAAACATCTCGAGTTCTTTACCGTCGGCAAAAACAAGTTTGAGTGGTAAGAAATGAAGCTGTATTTTGACGACTGAATTTGTTGTTCGTTTGTGTTTTAGGGCCCTTAAACTACAAGGTCATTAGAGCCCCATCTACAGCATAGTTCTTATGCAGAGACTGCACAGACACTACACTAATGTGACGATTTTTGGGTATTAGCAGTACCCAGTTTTCCCAAGTGGCCACCCATGTCAATACTAGCTGGAGTTGGGCTGCTTAACTTCAGTGATCAGACGAGAACTGGTGTGTCCAACGCAATTTGCCGCTCCCTTGACGACTGAAGATCAAATTCGAGAGCCAACAACTACCCAAGTACTGCCATTAGATGCTTTGTTGCATACAAATGGACCAAGTATTCATATTAACAATATTTAAGCGACACCACTATTAGGGTGACAATGGCACCCCCACACCTACCTCAGGGCAATGGTATGAGTATCCAGCACAACAATGGCTTATTCGTTATACTGTATATAAACGGTTTTTCTCTCATCGTCCAACACGCTCCCCAATCAGGCCCCTTCCGCCCAAAATAAATTCTTAACACACGACGAGGCGAAGATTAACGACGGGACAAATCTCTATTGGTCGTCCTGCGTTGGAATTTCAAGGTCACAGAGCCTATCTCGCTCTCCCCGCATTGGATAAGTGCCATGACATCGTTCACACAACCTGTCCAAATTCTGCACAGTACTTAGCCCTAAAATGGAGGTGAGACGTCAATAAAAAACCAACAGGATCCTCTCAAAGGTGGCAAACGTCAATAGTATTAAAAACTTATGTCGTTAAAACACTAGCTATAATACTAGTGACGTCATCAGTGGCAGTGGGGGTCGTTCACAAATCGCTAATAAAACACCACTGCTTTCTCGTTGACTGCGTGGGGCAATACAAGTACTACTTTTACACCGGCCTCTCTAGTGTTAAAGATTATTTATCGACGCCGGAGAATATGTGAAGGGGGAAGGGATTTTATCCCTCTACGCATACAGTATTTTCTTCCCGTGAAGAAGGCTTGTTTCTGTGCAGGTGGCATCGTACACACCACGGAGCCCACGCCTTGATTTACCATCCGACGGTAGGTGCACTTGTTAACTGACTATCTCCTTGGAAAGTCAACCGGGGACCCTATCAGGCTAGAACCTATTATCCTCGCCACACGATGGGGAGTGGGTAAGAAGAATGGATTATACGATCAACAGGGAATAGATACCCGATAATTAACTTTTAAGACCAATTTAAACCAGACGAGTACTCGGTCGAGTGGCTACCTCGAATACTCGTCTGGTGCAGGTAAACTGAGCTTGAAGTGCATTTCCAGCTTTTCCTCTTTGAAAAAGTAATTGCGGGAGGAATCGAACCTCCAACCAGTTGCTTTACGTAAAAAAATAGTGTTCCCAATGTGCCTCCAATGTCTACTAGTAATAGCGCAATTGAACCCCCCCCCCTTATTCCGTAATCCTTCCATAAATTTCGGCATCGTTTTATTACTCCAATTTCTACCACCTGTAGTTTTTTTGCCTTACATGCGTGTCTACCTTTCTTGATTTATTTTGTCGGTCGTGCTTAGTTTATCTAATTTATCACCTGGGCCATTCTCTTATCACACTTTTCTTGGGATAAAAATCGGCAATACCTGAATTATAAACCTCTTCTTTTCCCTGTCAGGCTCTTTTATGAGTAGTCCTAGAGTTTCACAAATATTTCGATGTTTAGAAAAAATGCGGCCATCATCTCAATGTTTTCTCGCAGACGGGAGGGGCAAATGGCGAGAAATTCACAGAAAACGGGAGGGATAGAGACAGAAAAAAAAAAACAATTTATGACGAGTGTTTCAACACAAAACCTCTCAAGAAAATGGTGTCACCTAAACATTTTCGCAAGAGAAATGTCCTCCCCATTTTCCGCCACACAGATTATTTCAAGGAAGACAACCGGAAGGACAATAAAAACAACCACGGGAACAACTGATAATCAGTTGTCACGTATCTGAAAAGCATCATCACAACACTGCTGTTGGATAATTTGGATAATGCACTGACTATGGAAAAACAAGGCTGTAACATCATCGACTAAACTACAAAATTCGCCAATCATAGTTCAGAATTAAACACGTGCCTTCTAGATCCAGCCAATGCTCAATCAGCACGTGTTGCATTGACTTCTCCCATCACAGCACGTGATTACGAAATCAACTCGGGGTTAAGTATGCTTTTGTTAAAATAGGGCAAGAACACCATTGCCAATCCCATAGTCGTGGGAAGGGGGGGGGGGACATACAACCACAAAAATATTTGCCGCCACAACATTAATTAATAAATTCATAATTCTAGAGACCCGTGGTTAGTTCTCTTGGTTTAACTAATGACCGGACAGAAATGAAAAGTGTCCAAATAAACCGCCTTTCACCGGACACACTGAGTGTCACTAGTGCAAATCGAACCTGAACGCCATCTACTAACTAGTTCACTCTGCTAACGCATTTGCTACTATTTCAAATACCAGTCCTGGCCCCATCACACATAATGTAACTTTCTATCCGACATAACACAGTCTGCCCTCGCAGGTCAGAAAGTAAATGACACCAGGATCGAACCTGCGCATCTAATATCACGTTAACGCTAAACCGATTAAAACCTCCACCGTTCTTCTAATCCTAGTATCCCTAACAACAGGCCCGACTCGTGAGTTTCAGACGCCCTAGGCAAATGGGTCCTTCGCCGCCCCGCCCTCAATTTGATGCAGTTCTAAATTGTCCAAACGCTCCCCACGCCCTTGGCATATGTCCCATTGTCAATGCATTTTTGTGCTCCGGCAACAAGTTGCCTCCAGAAAGTCAACATTTGGAAAAGGCCTCACCAATCAGAAAAGTTTGGGAACCCCAGGACTATGATCATTTTGAATAAATGATAGACTGCATAGCAGGCAAGCATCTCTGAAACTAGCCGCCCCAGGCAGCCACCTAGGTTTGCGTGCCCGATGGGCCGCCTGTACCCAACAACGACCAAAACTTGCTCCGCCGCCTCAAACCCCGCCTGTCCACCAGGACCCTTATCCACGTCTTCCACGCCAAAGCCCTCTCTCTCTCCTTGAATTCTCAAGCCCCTTCCTTGCCACCCTCTCCCAGAGACAACTCCGACCCCTCCGCCTTTCCTATAGCAGATTGGTCCACATCCCTCCCCAGTCGAGAATCACGCCCAGATGCCACAAGGCGGGCATCCTAACGCTCCCCACCTTCCTATCCTTCTGCAACCTTCTAATCATCGCTGCCGCCCTGAGGAACTCCTCCCACCCGCTGCACCACATCTCCCGCTTCTTCACCTCTGCTGCCTCCGTCAGGAGCTCCCGCCGTTTTCGGTTCCAGCCGTGCACCTCCTTTCACGACCTCCGATCCCGACAATTCCCCGCCACCCGCTTTACTCACTGGAACGCTCTCCCCTTTGCCCTGCGTTCCACCCTTTTCTCATGCTCCGCAGTCAAGTGCTTGAATAACTGCCGTCATTTCAGACGCAGACTTCTCCCACTTTATTGACTCCTTGGCCTAACGGCTCCTCTCCGGCGCCAGTCCTTCATCACGTCCATGCCTGGATCCTTGTATCTCCCGCCGTTTTCTACACCTTGGCCATGCCCATGTCCATCTCCACGTCCACATCCTTGTACAGTACACCATCTCCACTCCAGGCCTTGTGCCCGCTCATGTTCTGCTACTGCTCCAGATGTCCTGCACCCATGCCCGCATTCCCTTTTGCTTGTACACGCCCATCTGTACCTTATGTACGTTGCAAATAAATAATAACTTTTCACCTATCCCCTGTTACGGGAAGACATCGTCTATTTGTTGCTGACTATCAGAATTGAACTCGCGCCCACGCAAATAGACGCCATATCTGATAAAGAAAATAATTTCATTCCACTTCTGCATCGTTCCCCTACCATATGGGCGGCGAAATTCACAAAATGTCAACAGTGCGGAAGATGAAGAAAACGCATAAAACCAGACTTTAAGGTAATGACCCCGGTCTCCCTCCCTTTCGTACTGCGTGAACTCTTGACGATCCCAGGATAGAAACGAGGCGTTTTAATAAACACGTTGCCCACACACAAATATTCGTATTATCGTTATCAATATTCTTATAGGAGGAGGGGGCAGATGGACAACAATGAAGAAAGGAGGAGGTCAGGAGGAAGGGTCGGGTCGGTTGAAAGTACCAGTTTACATTAGAAGGCGCTAAATTAGCAAGAGGCAGAAGATAACGTGAGAATGGTTTAGGACGCTGTCCACAATGAACCACTTATCACCACATCGAAAATTCGTCCTGGAGAATGGAACCAGCTAGTTTGTTTTGGCGAGACAGATTACCACCCACCGTCCAACATTACCACACCCTCTGCACTAGACACCACAAATATCCACCATGACGTAAGATATGATGAACCCTTGAAAGAAGGAGATCACGAGAAGAAAATGGTCAAAAATTAAAAGTCAATGCATTCCCTCGGGCCTTGAATTTGGGAGAAGGGGATTTAGAGGGCAGAAAGAAGATGCCGCAGACAAAAACAGATGTTATGACGCTCCACCTGCAGTGCCTCGCTTTATCGAACACCTAATTGATTGTCCAGTACAATGAATGGGTTGGCTGCATAAATGAATGAATTTCCCCGTCAATAAAGAGGAGGGGGTGGAATGAAGGGTAAGGTGAGACAGGGTAGACAAGGTTGATCACCCATCCTTACACACCAAGTCATTACAGTAAATGTGTAATTAGACTTTACATATTTGGAAGAGGAGGGAGAGTCAAAGGGGATATTCAACATTGGGCGTTTCACCACAACACCCTTTACAGGAAGTACACATGATTGAGTAACTCATGGGTGTGGTGCTGGTGGACGGGAGGGGAAGGAATGCGAGGGTGAACGAGAATGTGGACACATTAAAAGTGAGTGATAACCATGGCATTGGAAATGGGGTTCATTGCCTATCAGGTAACTTTACACGAGGCTTCCACATCGAAAGCTTACTACTTTGTGATACCAACGGGTCCAAGAGACTGAGGTTCAATTCCTTACAATATCATCTCCATTTTTCCGTGTTAAAAAGGTTTCGCAATAAGCCAGACCACAGAATAGCACCCCACGACCACACCAGATGACCAATACCCATGCAACAACCATCACACACAGTATAGCAGGCTCGAATAAAAAGCAAGAAAGTAACTATTTAATCCTTTTCCCGCCTATGGCAGGGTCGGGTACCCATCTTCGTTCCTCTGGGTGGTCACATGAACTATCTGATGGACTGTATTTTTTTGTGCAGCAGGCTGCCGATCAAAGCTACAACCCTTATGCTTATTTATCGTCGGCGTACTCTTCAGTGGGGGACTCCATCGACGCCAACGAAGGCGGGCTCCTACACCTACGAATTTTTGCCGCTAGTAATCGAGCTCGCTACCTCCTACGCTACCGAGGCGGATTAGCAGCAGGATCGAACCTCAAGGCGGCTACCGAAGTCGACCGCTAGGTATACGACTGTGAAGTCATACTGTATGCACAATCTATGCTGGGAAGAGGATACATGGATGAAATAACTCGCCTACAGCCACCTACTGGTCACTTAAAAACCATCCGGTAATATTTCATCAAGCATGTTAGGAATGTTACAGAAAAACAACAATCCTTAACCTTCTCCATCCTCAACAGCTTAACTCTTTCACACCAGCATCGGAGGCTCCCTTCTTCAATGTTGCATGAAAATTCCTATAAAAGCTATATGGAAGAGAATCAAGAGGGTGACGCATCTAAGAAACAATGTTTGGAATTTCTCACATGAACTTGGCTCCTTATGCCTCCTTCTCCCGTCCCCAACGGGCTTTTCTTTCAATTGTTATGTAATACAAAAAAATCTTTAACAATGACATAAGGTGGGAGGAAACCTTAAACATGGACAGAAGAAACTGCAATAGGGAGGCAGGGGAGTGAGAGAGAAAAAATATCGCCAAGTCGGACTCGATCCCTAACCATACGAGCCAAAAAAAAATTCCTTTCCAATAATTTTTTTAATACTCTGTGACCTTTCAGAGTACAAAATCTTCGTAGTAAAAGGGGAGAGAAGCGAGCCAATATACAAATGTAACCAATCAGTTCAGGCGATGAAGAGAAGAGGGCAGAGGGCCAACAAAAGTACGAGAAAGAGAGAGGCTTGAACGGAAAGTGGCAGTAGTGGTACCACAGTACAAGCAGAAATAACTTCACAGCAAAATTTCGCCTTGAACTTCAACTTGATGCGGTCATTGGCAAGAACCCTGGGATTCGAAGGCAGATTAGATTTCACACGCACTCTGGATTGGATGAAAACAACAACAACAACCAACAGAGCTGTCAGTATCACATTGCTGCAATAGCGACAAGAACATTTAAAAGTTGATATACAGTACATCCTCTACAGGAAAAAAACCGTCATCACGTTACCAGACTGGCCATTCACCCACCCCCAACCGCACCACCTGCCTCCCCTTGCAACCGATTTCATTCAATCCAAATACGTACTAAAAATCGTGCAAAGAAAACCGACCATCTTCCCACTGCCAAAAACCTCAAGCTAATTTTTCAGTAACGCTTTAAACAGCGGGTTCGATTCCGGTCAAGAATGGGGAATGAAAGCCACAAATGGACAGATTAAAACAGTGGAGACCTATCAGTCCTCTGAAGCCCATTACCCGATGCTAGACGATATAGACCAGTAGTGGACCCGTCAGGAGCGCAACCTGGTTTTGAGGACCTATTGTTGGGGAGCGGCGAATTGCGTTGGACACACCAGTTCTCGTCTGATCCCTGAAGTTAAGCAACGCAACCCCAGCTAGTACTGACATGGGTGGCCGCTTGGGAAAACTGGGTACCGCTAGCATCCAAAAATCGTCGCATTACTATAGTGTCTGTGCAGTCTCTGCATCAGAACTCCACTGTGGACGGGGCTCTAATGATCTTTTAGTTGAAGGGCCCTAAAACCAACAAACAACAACAAAGCACCTCTTGTTCGAATTGCTTAGTAACACTATCAAAGTAATATATTACTGGATAAACTACTGGTCAATCAATCCTTTTCTTAGCTACCAATTTTTGGAGGCTCTCAAGCACGCTCTTGCAGCGCCTGTGTGATGACCCGCCGCTGGTAGGGGCGATGTCTTACACGTGCGATTTATTTTTCTATCTCATTTCTCGTCCGTGTAAAGAAGACCCTTAATGTGCACCAATGACATCATTCATACACACCACAGTTCCCCACATCTTCTCATCCGGGACGGCAGGCAGGTGCACTTGAGATCTCCCTTGCGATCATGAGTGAAACACGTTTGAGAAATATGAAAAAAAAAGTAACAAGAACAGTTGGGCCAACCAGGTGTAGCTTCTCTTAAATTTGAATGGCGCCACAAAGTCCACTTTTAATTAATGTCTTTCCTTGACAACTTTTTATTAAGTCAACAATTCTTCAATCACTAATGACGTAATACAAGAACGACCCACTCACTACCCAGACAATTCAATCTACAAAAGGGTTTTCGGCGATCCAGACGTCGATTTATGGGATGTGTCAGTGACTCAATTTACCAGAGAAGCAGTCACAGTAGAGCATGCGCATTCAATGTCATCGCCACGCAGGACGTACCACCACCGCCTTTAACACATATCCTTGCTGGCCACATCCCACAAGAGGCTCTCCTGTGTAACGTGGGCGTAAAGAAAAATATTTCATGACATTAAAAAGACGGGGAAGCAGGGGGAATTTGTCCTCCTACAAAGTGGCTAAAGTCATTTACGCGAACCATAGTTGGTAGTATGTAATGAATGACATTAACAACGACAATCCTGCACAATTGTCTACACAGTTAACCGCAATAAAGGGGCTTGATGTGGACAGTGAAGACATTCGGGAGAGGAAAGATAAAGATAACCCCCCCCCCCCTCGTCCTGCCTCCGTCCGAACAGAGGAATAAAATAACAGCTAACACGTGTTACACATTTCCAGCTAACTTAACTACTCATGTTCCTAATTTTGGCTTATCTAGAATTCCTTTCTCCTCCAAGAGTAGGACATAGCTGATCCGCAACATTTAAAAAAAATAGTTCGGCTATCAAATTGGCCAAAAAAAAAATTTTTTTTTGAAAGAGATAGTCAGTGGCGGGAGTAACTATGACTCACTGCTTGGTCCTCCTCACGGATTTCTTGACTGGTCGGGGGGTACATCCGTGGAGTCAGAACTCACGAGTGTCTGTGATTGTGTAATCCACGAAAGTCTGTTACAAAATCCAAGCGCCCACCTCCACGACGGGTTCCCGCCGGACAATTTTTTCGATGGGCCCTAAAACGCAAACAATCCTGCCGGAGCAACGGCTCTCCGTTGGATCTGCATTCCTTGTGGTGTAGGAGGCCCTTGAGATCGGTAGCGACGGCATTTGGCCAGATGGTGATTTGCAGACACCTCAAATTCTCGCATCCTACCTGTATCAAGCTGCACTCGTGTGTGCCTGGGGTACAATAGACACATGGCTACATCCCCCAGTGCATGTCGTTGTAGGCGACCAAACGGGACAGACCCAGGGAAGGCCAACCTGGAACATCATAATTGGTCCTGGTCGATGTAGGCTCCCGGTGGATGAAGGGGCTCATCCTCTGCGACGTCTGGGGATGGCAGGTCGAGGGGTAGGGTTGTGACACTAAGTCCCCAATACGGAATTTTGGAAAATGGGTGGTCAGACCAATAACCGGTCTGATCAATCGGTTGGGCCCTTAAGATTACTTTCAGAGATGACATGGTCGGCTCCCGACTCCTATCGGTCCTGGTACTCGAGGGTCATGGCTCTAACGGTTACCTGTCCGAGCAACCCTGGCGACCCGAATGAGCGTACCCTTGTTCAGCTCCGTGGAGGGCTGGGACTGTGGACAGGGAATTTAAAATTTGCACACATATGCTGTAAAATTCAGACATCTTCAGGCCTACGGTACAGGGGATTAAAATCCCAATGCCGGTGGTAGTCAGGGGTTGGAGAGCGGGCCCCGGGCGTAGTTATCACGCGTCTGCTATATCTTGGGGAGGGCAGACAATACATTGAGCGTCTTCTATGGTGTAGGCGGGCATCCCTCCACAGACAACCCGTCCAAAATTACATGCTGCAGACGCCTGGCTGGGGTACCCCCAGTTAGACCAATCTCGTCTAAAGAAGGAGCTACACTTTGATTAGAGACGTGGAATGTCGGGACCCTTACAGAAAACAGGTGAATTAGGTAGGATCCTAAAGCGTAGGACGATTAATGTAGCATTCTTACACGAAACAATGTGAAAGTGGGACAAATCAAGGGCTTTTGAGGAGGGATACAAGCTTATATATAGGCCTACTGCTAATGAATGAGACGGAAACGGGGTAGGAATAGTATAACGGGGAGATGAAGCAAAGGGTCGCCCTAGTTTACAGGATTAATAGTCGGCTAATGTTAGTTACAGTATTGCGACAGGGAGTAATACTCCACATTAACAATGCGTATGCTCCTCTTTAGAGGTCAGGGATTAGGCATGCTACGTCATATAGATCGGAGTGTTGGGCAGTGAGGAAGACCCACAAATAGAAGCAAGTAGCCGAGATACGAATGATGCTGTACATGAATGGGGTGCCAATAGCTGATAGTTAGGAATGAGTATATTAGATGTAGCCTGGAGGTGGAGGCCATCGCGGAAAGAATGAGGCAGGGGAGGTGGTATGGACACGCAATGAGAAGAGGGGAGGAGTAGTTCGTTAGGTCCATTTCAGGAATGCAGGTGGTTGGAAGCACCCGGGGCAGGGGGAGACCGAAGAAGGCGTGAAAGCAAGTTGTCCGTAAGGATATGGTAGTGTGTGGGTTGTTGTGTTTTAGGGCTCTTCAACTACAAGGTCATTAGAGCCCCCGTCCACAGCGTAGTTCTTATGCAGAGACGGCACAGACACTACACTAATACGACGATTTTTGGATACTAGCGGTACCCAGTTTTCCCAAGCGGCCACCCAGGCGGCCCTTAACTTCAGTGATCAGACGACAACTGGTGTGTGGTGGACGGGGACCTGGTGGGAGAGAGGCGGGAGTGAAGGACTAGAATTCGCAGACCCGACCCTGCCGCAGGCGGGATAAGGGTATGATGATGATCAATGTTTTATTGACATTAAAGTACTGCATTGGTAAGCAATCAACTTCATAAATCTTGGCATTCGGGCCCCGCTATCGCTTGTTGCCTTGGATTCCGTAAACTCTAGGGCCGGCCTTGTACATTGTTTGTTGGAGTTTAAGGTCCCGTCAACTACGAGGTCATTAGAGACCAGTCCACTGTATAGTTCTAATGCATATACTGCACAGACACACTAATGCGACGATTATTGGGTATTAGCAGTACCCAGCTTTCCCGAGCGACCACCCATGTCAGTACTAACTGGGCTTGCGTTGCTTAACTTCAGTGATCAGATGAGATCCAACGCAACTCGCCGCTCCCTGGCCTTGTACACGAGTATATGCAGACGATATCGAACATACCACACGGGCAGGTTTAAATACCCACGAGTTCATGAGGACCAAAAACGAGTAAAAACAGACCTCACAGAACAGAAGACGAAAGGATTAACAACTGTAGTCAGACAGTGTCTGGCTGCAGCCGAACAAACATCAACAACCCTTTTAAGTATCATCGCAGGAGAAGTGTAGAGGGAGGGAAAGGAAGGATAATGGGGTTTTGGACAGTTTTCGGCACATGAAGAAATTCTTACTTATTGGCAATGGCGAATGTTAGTCTATCATACCTGAAAGACCACACCATCAGCAATGCCGCAAGCTCACGGGTCAATCACACTGCCAATTGACCCTACCAAATCCTAGTGTGTGTGGCCTCCTAGGTTACCATCATAAACACACAAGCCAAAAAAATTATCCACATCATCATGCAACAACCCACACGTCTTACAGCATCGCTGCTGACGTTAATAATAAATTGGCTGACCCATTTAGAAGGTCATCTCTTTCTTAAGTAGCCACACTAGTCATACTCCTACTACTCCATCACCAAAGAAAAATTCCCCAGGTTCATTTTGGGTCTATATTTTTCATTAAATAATTGGAATTTCAGCAATGCCACAGAATTTCAAAGTAGTCGACTGATGCTCTTGGAGACCAAGGAAGGCAACAAGGAATGTCCACCGAATGGGCTATTGATTTTTTTTATGTATGCGGCCCTAAATCATCATTGTCAGACGACTATAACGGTCTCAGATTAGCAAGTGAACCATCTGCAGAGGGGAGTTAGGGTCATTCATAACATCAATGAAATTCAGCTCACATTACGCCAAGATATGAAACTTAGATGGATGACAGACCGGATACAGACGCTATATCACATGGGGGAAGGGCGCGAGAAAAATAACAGCAACCGAATTGTCATAATTCTAAAGTTACGAGTTTCCTCCGTAGTGTGACCTCATCTTGACGCTGTCTAAAAATAAAGATGGTCAACAAAGATCAGTCGAGTGAAGGAAGAAGTAGGCCTGCCATAACACAATTCGTACAGTACAGAACATCTTGACGCAATCAAGGCCGCCGAATTCTTCGCCATTACCAAATGATAACAACAGCAATAATAAGCGGCGCGAATGAAACAAGGTCACCGCCGTCACACACACGCACACCGACGTGAAAAAAAAATCGAGGTCACGAGGGGGCACCAAAATGAACCAGACAAAAACACACTACACACATCTACTCGAAAGAATTCGCCTAACGAAAAATCTTTAGTGGCCTCACTTGTCGAGACGATGTAATAACAATGGTAATTGTCACGTGTCGTGATCATGTTACACCACCCTCGTTTCCGAAATGATACTATGCAAAAAAAAAAAATGTCCTGCGAGTGGTGTTAAGCAGAAGTTGGCATGAAAGGGCTCCCATCACACCTTATTTCACTTCCTGAAAACCTCAGGAATCGAACCCATGCAAACTGTAAGGAAGGACCAAAATTAAATGACAATCAGGAGGAGCATTTTAACAATCGTAAAGTTTGAAGAAAAAAAAAAAAAAAGACGATATTTCTTTGTACTTTTTTTGGTTCACCCAAAAAAGGCCTCCCTCCCCACGCAACACTTCATCCAGCCCCTACAAATACCTTTCTCTCACACCCACCCCGTCCCAAAAGTTGTAAACAATGTCAGACTAATAGTCATAGTGCCATTTGGTTAGGCGCACTCATCTCGCGCATGCGTCAAAAAGCCTCCACCTTCCCCACCAGTCGCCTCTTGCGATCATTCGCCTTTTGCTAACCTCCGCAAGCACCGTTCCGCATTGGCGCTCTCCAACCGCTCCTATTCATTTATTCGATTAGCGCGTCAACAACTTAGCGTTCATCACGTTTCGTCGTAACCTTGACCAACTGTCTAGCGCTGCCGCTCGCGCTATTAAAGTAGCGCAGACGCGCTCCGCTCCCTCGTTTGCTCCTTTCTCTCACGCACATACACACAAAAAAAATTTCCACTTCTACTCAGATTATTTTTTCAGACCGACCATCACCCCTCACCTCTTAGCCTCTCTCTCTTTCCCCTCTTGTCTCTCCGACAAAAAAAAAACCTACATAAACCAACCTATTAAAAAAAAAAGGATACACAATCTCAAGGCAAAAAATAGCCTACTGTCTGGCTTAGAAACAACTTCAGTTATCCGGACGTCTGCTTTACATAACTGCATTATAGCCCCCCCCCCCATACCCTTACACCCTAGTTCACAATTAATAAATTCACACGGATGAACAGGACTAGTCTCTCCTCCCCAATAGCAGCCCCTTCCAACTCCAACTGCATGTACAACATTCCTGCAACATTTTTCTCTCACTTGTCCTTGTCTCCCAATTTGAATCACCCTCCCGTCATTCACCCTAAAGGTCCATCTGTCCGTTCCTTGCTTGTAAAATTTTTTTTTCTGCCAATTTAGTATCTTCGTAATATCTGCAAAACATATCTCAACATAGTTCTCTTTCCATCTTAACCTATTATAACGTTTTCAAGTGTTTTAAAATAGATCTCTCTCAATGTCACACGGTCGGACGACCCATTCAAAAGTACGATGCACTGTTATACACGTATTTAACACCTACACGTGACCGCCCCTCTCACACCCCAACTCAGTCCTCCCTCATAGACCAACTTCTCCCTAAAATAATCTCATGGCACCCCATATACTCTCATACTGCCAGCTAACTAACCTAACGGGAGGGAGAGGAAGGAAAAACTCCAGCCGGGTCACATCACTCCCTATTTCGCGTGGATGGAGCAGATAAACTGCATGCAACATGTCACAAGTTTGACCCACATCATCCTTAATGTGCCCCCTTCCCCGCTTACCCTCTGTCGACCTATCTACGGTAGAGAAAGGGAGATCATATGAACGTGACGTCACTTGGTCGAAGTCAAAGGTTGTTCCCATTGTGTATTTTCGGTTTCAGGTTAGCCTCTTCGTTCTCAAGGCAGTATACCGACGGCTGAGGGAAAGAAGAGGGAGTAGGGGATGTTACAATTGACACTATGCACACCAAGAGAGACCCGCCACCTTATTCCATCAGTGCCCGAAGACCCCGCGTTGTCATTCCAGAATTGAAGTACCTACTGGCCTTAGGATAGAACCTGCACACACCATGAGCTCAATCACCAGCAACGTGACCAAGATGGAAGAATATGGGGGAAGGTACGTAACCTCGACCTATGCAAACGCTGTTTACTACAATTGTTTATAACAGGAACCAGTAGTTAGTAAATAAACAACCTAAAAAGAGGTCACCTTTCTCACACTGCCACACAATATAGCAGCAAACACCTTGCTCAAAAAATTAAACTATTCAGGAATTGAACTCAGACGGGAGAATACCTACAATTGCTTTCCGTATGACCCGCAGGAATCGAGCACTGTCTCCTGGCCTAAAACAACTCTTGGTTTGGTCCTCAGTCAGGCTACTGGGGTACTCGTGTTGGTACTCAATCGGACGACAGCAGACATCGGAGCATTTGTTGTGGTCGACATACACCACACATTTCCCGCCTGTTGCAGGGTCGGGTACCCATCATGTCCCTCTGAATGGACACAAGGGCGATATATTGGACAGCGTTTTTCCACAGCCGGGTGCCGACCAAAGCTGCAACCCCTATGCTTATTTATCGTCGGAGGATCCCACCGACGCCCGGGAGGGGGTGCGAGCTCCTACACCTGAAAACTTTGTTTCATCTGCTCGTTGCATAATAGATAGGGTTCTTTTAAGTGCAAAGAACCCCGAAAGAAACCAACCCACCTCGGTCAAGTATCGAAACTAAACTACTGATGCAGTTACCAAGTATGTTACCCTACCCACTGCGAAAGAGTTGGTACAGACCCTGACGAGAGAAGAAGAGGTGATATGTTTGTACGGGCAAAATAATTATCGACGAGTTAAAACACAGTAGCTTTCATGGTGTCAAGATTGAACGAGGGGAGAAGAAAAGACGGGGCACATTACAGTGTGTGTGTTTTTATAAGCACCTTGAAGCAATTGCAACATCTCCCCAACCGAAACCCACTATGTCAACAATTGCTTTAGCGTGTTTTCCGTTCGATAGTTACGGGTAATTTAATTCGTTCATAATTCACACAGTCTTGATAATAACTTTGAAACCAAAGGTATAAGAGCAAGAGGATGAAGACGGAGGCCAAGGAGGGTTAAGACTGAGCAGTAACAGCCGGAGAAAACAGGGGCACCAACAGCAGTTTAAGGTAAGGAGGACATAAACAAGGACATCCAATCGAGATTGGCAAAAAAGGGAGGAGGGAGAGAGTCGGCCAGAAACCTCGAATTTCAGTTTCTAGAAACAGATGAGGGAAGAAAATGGAGCAACTGAGAAAACGACAGCAGGGAAAACAAAAATGGAGAAAAGAGGGAGAAAATAAGTGGAAATTAGGAACAGGGAAAGAGATAAAAGCCAAAAGAAAAATAGAACCGCGAACTACGTGATCGCTCACATGCGCAAAGATTATGATGAAATTCTCCCCTTTTTACTGTACGTTTCTCTCGCCACCAGCACATCACGTGACCTCCTTATACTGGCAGGCCACATCTCCCCAATGACTACTTACCCCTGCCGACGACAATGAATGAAAACCTTGAAGTGACCTCTTTCAAATACACCACCACTACCTCCTTATCCTCCCATCATCCCTACCGTCGATTATCAGCTGCCATTCCCGCAGCCAGCATGAATGACTATGTTATTAATCCCTTTCAGCTGCCTATGGCATAGGAAACTTAAAAACCACTCATGGATTCTAAATATCCAGAAACGAAAGAAAAAGGCATGGTAGACAGAAACCAGTTCACGGAAAATTCGTCCCCACACAATTCGCCCCTGAAGTAGACAAAATGTATCCATAATGTTACCACAGCTCAAGATTTAGCAGAAACTTTCATCTTTGTGCGCCGCGCAAATGCCGAATATTTTTGTTGAGCACCATTTGGACCACCAACGTCTGGTCTGGTAAAAGTACAGAAGTACAAAAAATTAAGAAACTGATTACGTGCAGCAGTACAAATTCCCGCCACTATTTACCTGGCCAATCATCGACAAGTCACAAAACTATTATATAACTTCCGGGACGAATTTTTCCGGGGGCAAACTTTCCGTATTCCACAGTAACCAGTTAGTAGAAATGCAATTTACCGTCGGTTCATTTATGTGCTAGCCAGGAGCAGGAGCATTTGGCTTTCCTGTCCCCCTTGCCAGAAAAGATAGGATCACATCTGCACACTACCTTACTAGTTAACCACGCCGGAAGGAGGGATGAGCTACTTCACCTGAGAATTTATATCCCTGAAGAAGACAGAAGATAGGCAGGAGTGGAGGACCAGAACCAGCAGATCCCAACCCTGCCACAGGCAGGTAAGAGCATGATGATGACCGAGATTGTAGAAGGGCGGAAGGTGCGCTTAAGATTTACTCCTAACTTGTTATTCAAACAAATGAACCACAAATCTCGACCGAGATCGATTCGAACCCTGTGGTCGTAGGTTACCAAAATAAATTATCGGAGTTGAGCAAATTCAGAAAAGGGAACGACATCGGAACCTCATCGGTGAAGGGAGGGAGAGACTGGATATCAATTCGTTCTCAACTAGCCTCCACCCTCATGTCGCAACACAGTCTCCTGTCAGCCAAACAAGAGATACAACGAGTCCGAAATTCCCACTCTAATCCAGGGTGGCCTTGTGACACAACCCTTTCAGTATCCCCTTACGATATTATGCAGTGTAATAATACATTAGGGCTGAATACACAACCCTGAACACCACGCGGTGGAGGAAGAGGCACAAACAATGGAGTGAAATCTGCACAGAGAGGGAACGGAGGGAGGGGCAAAATCTCGGCGCATTTATCCATTTGCCAGGCAGGTAGACATGCATACTGTATAATAAGAGTCAGTGCTACAATTCACGTTGACAGGTATCATAATAAAGAAAGATGGCCCCTACGCTCCTACTGCAATTTCCCCTAACCAAGTCCCAAAATTTCATGTTGAGCAACAGTAAGGCAGGTGTTCTTGTGCATTTTCTCAGGTATACAACAGTCCTTATTCGCCTTTTTCTAAATCACTCGGTCCTTGTATCAGTTTCTTTCAGCAACAACAACAGCAGCAAGAAAAGAGAAAAAAGAAAATAAACACGGTAATAGCAACGATCCAAAGTCATTCACCGAGTTCAAGGTTTTACCTTGAAAAATAATCAAACCGTAGGTTAAGCGGACCAACGCGAAGATAAATGACGTCAAAATGGCGAATCCTCGTCATTCTTCACAGCATCGTTATTACCATTATAATATCTATCGATGCATTGCAATGACCTAATGTGAAAGCGGATAAAACCACCAACAGCCAAAAACAAAGAGGTGGCTAGTAGGGCAGTGCACACCGAAAACAAAAATGAGGAAAACAAAGTTTTTAGGTCGACAGTAGAGTTGTCACAATTTGGCCCAGCCCGTTAGGCTGCATTAAAAATTAGACAATGGCCTCTCTCTCCTCTCCCTATAAAAACAACTCATTACGCTACAGTACAACATTACCCAACATGGCTACTTCAAACGGGGTTAAAAATAATTAGCAGTGGAGATGGACTGTGCAATAAGGATCATCACCGCCCAAGAGGAGGAGAAGGCAGACTGACTTTTTTTGGTTGCGACATTTCTTTTCCCACCATCCATTTTTTTAAGTAGTGTTGGATAGATGCCATCTTCAATATATTCCGCCATGTAAGTGTCGCATATACAGTACTTAAGTGGTGAAAACAACAGACCACGTTTTCAAACAGATTAGGTACCGCGTATACCAACAGTCCTCAATTCTTTAGTCAAAATTCCTATGACGTCATCGACGTCTGCGTGACAACGATCACATACCATTACTGCAAGGAGGATTTTGCCCGCCTGTTGTCATTACGAAGCACATTAATGCTATAATTAAGTGAAGACAACGTTCATTCTCTAAAGACTATCAAATGCCTTAAACTTGTGAAACATTCACCCAGCATACAGCTTCGGAGTCAACAACGCAACATCCACCGGACACATGCAAACAGCAAAGTTCAGTGCTACATAAAATGTCATATTTGTTAACCCTTTGTAGCTTGAACGTGCCACTAATACGTACTGCACTTTCGCATTCCCCGGCGTTGATTGCTACAGAAAACATCGACCACATCCTTCCTCCTCATGTCCATCTCTAAATGTGCATCATTTATGACGAAAGGCGCATTTCAGGTCTCACGTCAGGAAATCACCGTCAATGACCAGAGATGAACCAGCCTTTTTAAATGCCCTCTATTAATTCAGCTAGCAGTATCAATCCGATTCCATGGGTACCCAAACCCGCTATACGTGGATATGCCAACTGCTTTATTTAGCGCCGGCTTGGAAACAAAACCAACCATCTTAGGTTTGAACTTACGAATCATCAGTTGTTGTTTGTTGGTGTTTTAGGGCCCTTCAACTACAAAGGTCATTAGAGCCCCGTCCACAGCATAGTTCTTATGAAGAAACTGCATTTTGGGTATTAGCAGTATCCATTTTCCCAAGCGGCCACCCATGTCAGTACTAGCTGGGGTTGCGCTGCTTAGCTTACGAACCATGAGCTTGAAGTTACCAAAAGGAATCATTATAAAGATTCCACGGCACGGTTGTTGAAGACCAGAAACAAAAGACGTGCGTCAAATTTGCAAAGATATCAAGTAATTACTACCCGACAGAAAGTTTATATTATTTTAGTGTGAACTGTTCATAATAGCAGTAATATGTGTCGATTCAAATATAAGTTGTTTATGTTCTTTAGGCGCGAACCCACCTCGTCAATAAACATCAAACTGTTCAAAACAAAGTTGTGTAACACTATAGAATGTTAATGGGTTGAATATAACTACAAATTCTGAATTGATGTCCTCCTAAGGACTTGGACAATCTTCCAGGGGTCACAAAAATGTAGGAAGACAAACCATTCATCATCATACCTTTATCCAGCCTGTGGCAAGGTCGGGTCTGCGGGTCCACTGAACATGCCCTGGCTGCTGTCACCCAGCCGACTGGAACCCGAAGGAATATTCGCTAAGTTGTCTGTGGAGGGGGGGGGG
>JAAFCE010001036.1:9546657-9592301 GCA_013389805.1 Trigoniulus corallinus
GGGGGGGGGGATGCCGACCTACCCAACGAGGAGGATAAACCATTCGCCTTTATTAAGTGAAAATATGAGACAGTTAGTTGTAATACAGACCTGAATATTGACTAGTTTTCATAATTAGATAGAGAAAGACGTACATTAAATATAACATTCTGGCGTTCTATTTATAAAAGGTCGCCTCCTAGCGATGGCTGACGTGAAGGAACACGCATTCCAAATCAGGCATCATTCGAAATGAGCGAAAGAGATCGCTGACAAACAGCGACACCATGTTATTCTATATTACGCTCCCTGAACTGTGACCGTTCTAATTAACTCCGCTCCAGAAGTTACTACTGCATCTGCGCAGTGAAAGGAGATTAACGAAGTAGTTTTCCACCTCCGCGTAAGAGTTTAAATTTCCCCAAATCTATCGATTTATCGAAAAAGCCGACTAACCTAATTAATGTTTTTCTCCATTTGCTCCCATTTTTCGTTAGCCTCGAATTGAACAGAACAGGAGTTTCAAGAGGTTATCCAAACTAACAAGTTTAATCCTGTTCTCTTATTTGCCTCCTCATCATTCCTCATCAGATAAATACAAATCAATGACTGCTTAATATCCTTGACTATTATATATAAAACATTCACAATGTTTCCGCCTAACCTCGAGTGAGGAAAAAAAAAGCTGAAATACACTATATAATAATATACATATGCACACGTAACCAAACTGACATAAAGGACTTTCTATTTTTGGACTGTCAACGCAGACTGCTTTTCCTAGTGTTTACAAGCGGTTTGTTTTGATACTCATGCAAATACGAGCTGAATAAGTGTGCTTACGCTACACGGTATTACAAGACAAAAGAAAGATGTTGCTTGCAAATACTAAATGCAACGTCACGTGATCAGTATTTGCTATTCGCAATTCCTATAAAAAAAAAACCTCAATAGAGGATAATTATAAGCCTAATTATAAGCAGGCATTGGCGCCAGACCAGTATCAATGTCGAACTCAAGCCTACTAACCCTGGCTTACATACAAAGTCGCCACCAATCACCACCCTTACCAAGCAAATTTGATCCAAAAATATTACAAATAATAACAAAACAGCTTCAGGCTAACATGGTACCTGAAACTTCAGCATCGACTCTACTATTGACTGGCATCAACCCAGAAAAACACAGGTTTGATAGTGGGATGCCATGCTCTGTCTACTTGTCTATATCTTAGATTAGTGCTAAAATTGAGTAGAGGCCAGAAGAGGGAGTAAAAAAAAAAAGTACACAGAAATGCGTATAAATTGGTTCCTGCTTCCTAATTTCAAGTTGTCATGAGCTAAAAAGAATGAGTCTGTCGACTCCACCACATGCACACATGTACAATATACAGTACACACATATTGTACGCGTTAGACGTCGGCCAGGTTGGAAAGCCGCCAATCCTTTTGGTTTGAAAAAGCGTGGAAAAATACTCCATCAGACCCACTGCCACCAATTTACAAAACAGTTGATGACATTAACGATCCTACTCATTGTTGATGGCTGCCATACTATAATTGTTACGGCAAATTTTTTTTCGTGCATTTGTAAAGAAACATCTTTCCTGGTTCATGACAAGCAAGAATGATTTGAGAATGACCCTAAACAAATTCTATTTCTTTTTAAATATCGCCGGCGTTAGTAGCGAGTGGTATTCGTGAATTAAAACCCATTACAATTTTCGTTTTTTATCTTCCTATTATGGTAAACACGGGCTATTTTTTTACAAACGCTGATTTCGTATTGAAAACGTTAGTAACAACAACAGTGTGTGTAAATAAACAACAGCCAGCCATCTTCTACCGGTACATGCATGAGAGCATAACGGTTGACACAGCTCACTAGTGACATAACTTTTCACTTTCGAGAGGCTAATTATCGATATACAGTAATAACAAATAGCGATTTATGGTTTGAAAACATTTATACATACATTATACTGATCATATTTTCTTATCCTACTCTGAATAATTTCAAATCATTTACTCTTACGCCATCGCAAAAAAATGTGTCCGCCAAAACCTGGAATTCAACATCGCCGCCTGGTGGGAGCGGCACGTTGCGTGAGCGCCGCACCTTACAATTCCAGGATAGACCGACAGTCTTCGAAATAATTATCACTAAATGCCTCTCTACTAGTTGAAGTGTTAAATGACTAATAATAACCGGTAGTGATTAAAATAATAATAATAATAATTAGTAAACAAGACCTCAAATTTACCTTGCTCAACTTTTCACCAGCGTGATGCGGCAATAACGTTCGTAATGACTGGAATCCTGCATTGATACTTTGCATTCGGCGTCGTTCATTACTATTGGCAATTTCTCTTCGAATTCGACGTTCTTGTTCCATTTGGGTTTTTGGAGATACGGGTCTGTTACTTAACCTGAAAATGATAACCATTATTTTGGTGTTATTTAGAGCATTTATCATAGATTATATCTTTCACCTGTTATACAGAAAGTCACGTCACGACGATGCGCTATTTAAATGATGATTGTGATAATAAACAAATGCAAGTTCAAATAAGAGATTATGTCGAAAAGGTACTGATTGCCTCATGTTCTCACCTGTTAAAGGGGATGGGTGAGTGCAACAAGTTCACTGTCAAGAAACGTACAGAAAAACTTATTTCATAAAAATTTCGAGAAAACCTAAGGTAGGGAATGAGGGAGGAGAAAAACCGGGTCATTTCTCTACTAAAACTGACTAACCGTAAGATTTCTTCAAATCGCCATTTCCATTTTATGACCAAAACACGCATTGCTGTTATAAAAACATGAGCACTTTCCAGGCATATAAGTGTCACGACGACATGTTTTACAAGAAAGTTTCAAAGACCTTGAAAGACATCAAAGAAAAAGGCCAGAAATATATAGCTTTAGTTTATGCATGTAAGATTTTTAAGTGTCTCCATTTATTCTTAATCGCACCGCACATGGTCGTTATTAAACTCTGACCACGAGTGGGAAAGTGACCAAAGAAACCACTCTAAAAGTAATAATTATTTGCCAAACTATCCTCATTTAAGACTCGCCACTTTCACGACTGTTTATTATTACTCATCATCAGTAATAAGTTAATTTGTATATATAAAAAATTTTGGCTTGGGCCCCGCACGTCATCCTTTAGGCTACTGTTAGAGTACATACCGGTATATGGTCAGATGTGCAATAACCATCTGTCATATGTCCCAACTGCTCTCCACAAACAGGTGATTATATTGGTCACGTATTCCGACACTCTTATATTAAATCATAATGTATCATATAAAAATTGATGCTACTGATCTTTAGTTCTACTGACAGGAACAGTTGAAAGTAACCATGTCCACATTGAATTTTAACGAAGTGGTTTTGTAAACTTTATATCAGTATTAAACGTTGCATTATTGCAATATGTCAAAAAGCTTAGTTTTGTTGTAAAACAAAAACTACATTAAGATAAATTACGGTAAGGTTCACATTATATCACATGGTAAAAACACAAGTTTGACAAAAAAAAATCAAACTCATTTAAACATCACGCACTTTGACAATTTGTTCGTGAACCTAACACAAAAACGCACGAACCAACCACTTGTGGAGATGTAATTATTTCATTTCTGGCGTATGTTGACGAATTCGTCAGAGCACGACATCCATTACAGTGGTAATATTCCAGCCAACGTCAAATTGAATCAAAATTGCCAAATACCTTTCTCAAATAAAATTTAAGATTATGCATAGCTTGTCGCTGAATAACACAGCATCACTCACTGTCACTTGGAAACGTCAAACATTTCTAAGGTATCAACATCTCGCATAAATTAAAATATCTTTACTAGTCATTATGTAATGTTCTTACTGATTACAAGTTTAAAAATGGAAACTTTTAGCATGTCTACAAGACCGTGGAATTAATATTACTTGTTTATAAAGAAACTAACCCCCCCCCCTTCCCTTCCTTCGACGCTATCGTATATATTTATTGAACTTTGAGAAGCTGAAATAAGTACAGGAAAACAAAGATATTGGCCAACATTCAAAAATACTATCACAAAGCACATGTAAAAATTGACTGAATTCACAACTCCTGCTGGCATGCCATGATAATTGAAAACCACTCCTCCAAACCTCATTGAACAACAAAAATATTTATTGCAAATGCACTGATAGTATACTAGTATTGTGTTGAGTACTTAACAAGTTTTTAACTGCTTCCAGAAGTAATTCAAGACAAAAGACTGCACTTTCAATATTGTCAAAGTTCGTAAACACGCACATCCTAACCAACCAAGAGAGCATTCCAGTTCAGCACATTGGGAAGTAGTTACTGACCTGTAATAGGACAGGCCGTTATTTTAAATTAAGTATATCAGCAAAGAGAGGATGGGGTACAGGTAGTGTGCGAGAACAATTTACAACATCCACAAATTTCAAGACACTAGTCAAGAAGCTAAAAAAAGAAGGAGAAGGAGGAGAAAAACATGCTAAACAACTTCAGTCCAAAAATTGTAACTACTGTCACCTTCACTAGAGAGTTAATCATGCCACTCCCAGTCATGAATAGGACCGTGAACTTCTAAATGAACCATTGTTAAAGACGAAATATTATTCAACGATCATATCATCATTTTTTCATCTCGACAGGAACAACAAAACCCAAATAACTGACCACAAGGACAACTACGTAATTGTTGGTTGTTACAGTCAATTCCACTCTCCACGTTTTGTTATCGTATCCAAGAGTATTTTTTTTAACAATTCAAGTGCTAAAGTGTCAGTTGTAACTTGTCACTAGCATGGCAACTTCAAAGGCCGTAAGTTCCACCTGTATCCAGGTTGACAGGGGAGGAAAACAGTAGTATGCTGATATTCAAACCCCATTCCCAAACCTTAACTATTCACAATTTCTATTTTCTAATTTAACGATGGTTTCTCAGTTCAGACAGTTCTTTGGACGAGAAATGGAGTCTTGTTTCTGAATCTCAAAATATAGACTGAATCTGACTGTTCTCCTTTCCCCCCTTAGGGCCAACTTTGACTGGGACCGAGTCTGTGCAACGTAGGCTCAAGATACAGGCACGCTACGAATAGACCTATCAAGGCCATCCTGAAGTATACTGCACACTGGCAAAAGTGGCATTGGTCTTGTTTCGACCCTAATGACCAATGCAGTTGAAGGGCCCTAAAGCACCGATAAACAACAACAAGCAAAAGTGACGTGATTGAGATATCTCTCATTCAGGCCCAGCTCGTGAGTTTCAGGCGCCCTAGGCAAGTGTGTCCATCGCCGCCCCCCATTAAATTTAATGCAGTTTAAATTGTTGTTTGTTTGTTGGAGTTTAAGGTCCCGTCAACTACAAGGTCATTAGAGACCCGTCCACTGTATAGTTTTAATGCATATACTGCACAGACACTACACCAATGCAACGATTATTGGGTATTAGCAGTACCCAGCTTTCCTGAGCGACCACCCATGTCAGTACTAACTGGGCTTGCGTTGCTTAACTTCAGTGATCAGACGAGAATGGTGTGTCCAACGCAACTCGCCGCTCCCAGTTTAAATTGTCCGAGCGTTCTTCACGCCCTTGGGATTTTACCCATTGCCGATGCATTGCTATGACTCTGAAACAAGGTGCCTCGACGAAGTCAACATTAAGAAAAGGCCCTACCAATAAGAAGTTTGGGAACCCCAGGAATGTGAACATTTTAAATGACCGATAGACTGCATGGCAAGGAAGTACCTCTGAAATTAGCCTCCCTAGGCCGCCGCCTAGGTTTGCCTGCCCCTTGAGCTGTCTGTGCTTACATTAGATCCTGGGATAAGTAGAAGTTCTTAGGATGTTAAAAAAAACTTACTGGGGTGCACATCTACCGATGCCCTCCTTATATGGGAAAATCGAGTCGACCTCTCCGACATTAAGACCGTCTGCCGTCTTAGTATATTGGCTTTAAGCCCGAATCAGCCTTGAAAATGTGTGCTCCATCCCTCCCACCTTTTAAAATGAGAGCATTTGACTCCCGAATTGCTGATTGTATTTGTAAGCTATCATATATTACGATCTATTTTACTATCTTAGTAGATAAAAAAAATTGCTAACGTTAGGAAGGCATGACAATTAAGGTCCCATGTGACAAAATACTATTGTTTTTGGTGTTGCAAAAGTCACCGTCGACGTCGTCATCATCGCAGCGGCTGGGGGAGGAAAGCAGTGACGGCAGAACAGCTGGATCGGCATTGTGCCAGAGATGACGGCCGTAGAACTTGGGGTGGCAGGGAAAAATGCAGCCACGCCTCTCTCTCCGTGGGACGATCGTGATAAAAGTGCGGCAACTGTCTCGCCAGCTGTGTATCTGACAAACAAATATTGTAGCATTACCGGCGCCCATGAAAACACATGATTTGCAATCGTATCAGATATGTGGCGTCTCTGTCTCGGATATAACAATTCTTTCTCTATCATGTTGTCGACAACAAAAATGAGACACTCCTTTCGCTCTTCTATCTCACTCCTCCCACTCCCCTTCCTCACCGCCCCAATATAGACCTATCCCTTTTTTAGTTCGTCCTGCTCTCAATTTAAAGAGGGTTTCAAGGGCACTTTCCTTCACTTCATCACCAAGTTGGAGAAGAAAAAGGTGCCCATAGCTGAACCAAAAATGGCCATGTATGTCATGCTCCACTACAGAGGGTACTCTCCTCCACTGGAGCCAATTGAACTAAATGTCCGAGCAGAGATTGGTGATGTCATGGATCTTGACAAACTTCAGGCCGAACAAACAAAATGTGAACTAGCCAACAAGTTCGAATCACATAAAATACGGGAGGTTGCAAGCACCCTAGCTTAGTCGGTTATTTTATTATTCATTGTTGAATCTAAGGACCATTCATGAACTTTTCAGGAGGAAAAGGGAGAAGGAAATAATGTTCCTTCGCGCGGGGAAATTGTGCCCCTCTTTTTTTTCTGTAAAGAAAGGATTGTTCTTACTTTCTGGGGATATCGTACACACGACTCAACACTTCCTCCCTTGCGACCTTGGAGATAAATTTCTCTAGGATCCAGCCTGTTACAGATAACTTGAAATCGCTCCATGAATAAATAGGGAAAAGAAGTAGGAAAGAATGGATTTTCACCGTTCAGACCACACGATAGGTATCCACCTCCATCCTGCCCTGAAGGAAAGTGCCCATCTAATCAAGGATAAGCAATTATTATTTCTACCGGGTATACATCTACCCATCTGTGAACAAGTGTGTGGGTGTGTAAAAGTTTCACGAACACAATTTTCTTCCAAGAAAGTTTGCATATGTCAATTACCTCCGTGGCTCTGGGATTTCGCCCTTGACTAGCGAGTTGTGGTAAGGGTCGAATCTGGCCTAGTCGAATGGTTTCCTTCGGACGAGAGGGGGGCAAATCCTATAGCGATTCCTCAGATGGGACGCAATGGGGGTGTGTCAACATTGCACGGGAAAGAATTATTTCTACACGCAACCGGTGGAGGGGGAGGAGCCCTTCCAAATGGAGGGGCTCACCATTTCTCTGGTGGCAGTAAAAACGTATATTGCCCTCGTATATCCCGGTACCAACGGGACTAATGGGCGACCTACTCTGATATATGCGGAGGACGAGTCATGGATGCATTTCCATGCTAAATTTAGGGTGGTGGTGGTTGTTGTGTTGGTGTTGTAGGGCCCGTCAACTACAAGGTCATTAGAGCCCCGCCCACAGCATAGTTCTTATGCAGAGACTGCACACACACTAATGCGACGATTGTCGGGTATTCGCAGTACCCAGTTTTCCAAACCGGCCAGCCAAGTCAGTACTAGCTGGGGTTGCGCTGCTTAACTTTAGTGATCAGACGAGAAGTGGTGTGTCCAACGCAATACAGCCGCTCCTGGGTTCGATACGGCACCGAGGTGGGTCGACTTCTTTCGGCACGAGACAAGCCCCGAGAGCGCCTGCCTTCCAATGTGAAGTAGCACTGAGGTCCAGTGGGGAGGTCCTCTGGCATGTGCACGTAAAAGAACCCTCCTATTATGCAACGAGTAGGAGAGGCAAAATTTCCAGGGGTAGGAGCTCACCCCATGACGTCGGTGGAGTGCCCCAACAACAGTAGACCGACAATAAATACGCATAGCGGTCGCAGCTGCGAAAAAACAATGTCAAAATATCACCCTTGCATCCATTCAGAGTGACAAGATTGGTACTCTACCCTGCCATAGGCGTGGAAAAGAGGTTAGGAGTTGCTATATTGAGTGCATGTGCATCCTTTATAAAGGTAAAGAAAAACTCATTAAAATGAAATATTTAATACAGAGGAGTTTTGACGTGTCATAATATCGATCTTTTGAAATAAATCGATACAGGTTCATTCCTTCCAGCTGATATCGATCGTGTGACGTCAACCAAGCCACTGACAACGGCTCAGAGAAGCTGAGTGAACTGAACTCATAGTTTGTGCATATATAGTATTTCCATAAACCTCATTGCACGATTTTCTACTTTTAATTCGTGGTGTAACATACTTGAGAAGATATCCGCTGTTTCGTTACCTTTTATAAGAATTAAAACACCAGTAAGAGTATGTAAGTGATAAACAATTAAATTGCGGGGGGCGGGAGAGTCGACAATGTTTTCATTGAACAATCGCCTAATGTTGAAAGGATAACGAACATGCCAATTTTCTCCCCTCTCTCCCTCCCTGCGAGTGTTTTCACACACTATACATTCCACAAACACCTGATTTAATCAACTATGTTGAACTCCAACACTAATAATTTACTAGAGATGATAAGAGAAGAATCAGGACAATATTATCAATATCTAATAATCATCAATTGTAACCGACACCTCTTCTCCATCGCATATCACAGCTGATTGTTGCTGTCGTTGTTTGCTAGGGAAGTAACAATTTCAGGTATTCACTTGGCACTTACAGATTCTTTAAAATGAATGTCAGACACCTGCCGTTTTTTATTTATTAAAAAAAAAGAATTTTTATTTTCATATTTCATCAACCGAAAACTTGGACCAGACAGCGGCCTCTAAGCGCCATTTAACGCCTGGTTGCGGTTGACGAAACAAAAATCGATATCGGCGTGTTTGAAAGTAATGGGGAGGGAGAGGATGATGGGGCCATTGGTAGCTGCTGTCTCAAACGAGGGCCATCAACCCATAGGAAAGCACGTGCTGCCGCTAGACGGTAAGTGAGCACATGATCACTTCCACCTTTCAGAAAGATAAAAGAGGCATTGCTCTAATACTTTTTATTTGTCTAGCAAAGACAGACAAAAATGCTAAAGGTATTTAAAGGGAGGCGTACTTTTTTTTTAAGCATCACGGAATATGAATAGAGGGTGATGGCCAAGTGCATATTTTCGCCACACTATGATAACAGACTACCGACCACATCCCCAAAAAAATTACATGGAAAAAAAAATAAGACCGAAAGAGGAAAGGAGAAGAGTTGAAGGCGAAAAAAAGGGAATTGTTGTGTCTGGCTTGAAACAATCTTATCTAAATTCAAGTAAATTTGATTGGTATCAAGCTCATAACAGTATTCAAAGATACACTTACAACCCTCGCTGTATATAAATAAGTTCAAATTTTGGCCCACACATACGTTAATAGTATTAAATTATATAATATGATGGGTAGCCAGGCTCTAAAAGAAAAAAAAACACAGAATTATGATCCGCAAAATCGTTTAAAGTTCTCACGATTTCATGATAGATATAGCAGCAAATGGTAAGCTTAAGATTTTTTTCTTGAATTTTTTTGTCTATCAGCTTTAAGATTTCAAACTAAGAATTACAGGCGTCTGCCTTACAAAATCATACCAGAAGGTAAGAAATATGGTAATGACTTATCCAAACAAAATAAAAGTGAAATCGACTGTAACCTTTTAATAAAATACTTAACCTAATTAGGGACGATCTTCTGGTATCTAATTAAAGCTGTTATATTTTAAAATTTTTGCCATCCTCCAAATTTTGTGTGCTTTTCGGGCTAATTGTTTAATTGATGACCTGTGTGGCTCTACTCTTTTCTGACCTGTGCAGTAATTATTCAAGACTTTAAAACAGAAAATATCGGTTAATGACGATATGAAGAAGACGTAGTTTTTTCCCTTTAAGTCTGGCATTGGAAGGAAAAGTAAGGACTGCAGACACGACGACCCGAACTGAAGAGTACAAATCGATAATGCCAGACAGCGGGGAATTTGATGTCTGCCTTCTTCTCCAAGCAACAGCACAAGCTGCAGAAGCAGCAGCAGCATGGTATTCAATACTATAGACATCAATACATACATATACACACATGCCCCGTCTTCACAACTTGGCTGCTGTTAAAACATTTTATAAAAAAAAACGACTGGATTTATTCCTGGTCGCGGCCTACATTCGCCGCCGCCAGCTTGAACATCAGTAACACAAGCAGGAGAGTAATGACAGCGTTGACTACTACTCAGATAAAAAAAAAAGCTCAGCCGGTCTCAATTTCTTCAAAAACAAGAAACATTTATAGCTGTGTTAACCAAATTAAAACTATACCCAAAAAAATAATTAATCTGAAATGTCTTACTGATGCAATACTGAACTGTTCTTCTGCTTCAAATTTAGTATTCGAGTTTCGCACATACCAAGTCAATAATCAAATTTAGTTTCAATCAATAATAAAGATGAGAGAAATAAAGTGTCTGGTAGTTTTCAACGCCTAATTTATCCTCACTCTTGTGGGTTATTCTGCTTGTGTTTCACTTACCAAGAAGAAGAAGACTTACTATATTAAACAAACATGTCTGGCCAACAACCTGCTATTTCATGGCGATCCACGTTGCCACCAGACATGCACGCAGCCTTCATATTCTCCAAATACAAGATTCAGCCACTTATAAGGTACTGAAAAGTCATGAGATTAGCAACACGGTTGCAATCATTTGATAGTAGAAACTACATTAAAATATTACCCTGTATTTCTTTCCTAGTAATTCAGAGATTTTCATTCCTCGCCGGTAAGTTTATACACGTGTTTGATATGCATGCAAACATAGCAGCAGTTAAATTACGCATGACAATGTGACTGACGAATTCGTCCTTGGACACCAGAGTATGGATAAAATATGTTTTATTTTGCACTTCCCTCCTCCTCCTCCTTTTCCTTTTCTTTCTCTCCCATAAATTGAGTTTCATCGCAGGACACCAGCCTCACAATGAAGAGGCCATTTTTGTCGTCAATGAAATACCGGAACTAGTCCGTCCTCTCTTCAAACAGCTGACTCAAACACAAGTGTTCCTTCCGGCAGGAAAAAAAGAACGCGAAAATTGTAGAACGTCGCCGCCATTCTAACACTTTTTTTTTACCTCAACCTTATCAATTATAGCAGAGTTCGGTTCTAGTAAGTTTTGAATTTGGAAACAAATACTTTTGAAAAAATATACGATTAAGCCATACATGTCAAATAACCATTCTAGAACATTCAAAAACTGCAACCTTTTCAATAGTGATATTCCTCTTAAACAATCAGACAAATTAAGCCGAACTCAAATACGACCTTAGTTATATAGTGTGAATTCGAGAAAATACAACGCTTAATAAACGTTGAACATAACTAGCATCTTAACTAGTTGGCGAAACATCTCAATGAAAAAAAAATTACTACTATTACTACTACTACATGAACCAGCATGGCCGTTCCCATCTATACTACAAATGCCGGTGAAAACACGTACAGTATACCAGCTGTTCACATGTTGAACTATCACTGAATGTTGCGCATTATTCTTACAAGTTCTCTAAACCTGGTATGTCTCAATTATGATCTCTATTAAGGTATGGCTTTCTTACAAAGGAATATAGCGAGTTTAAATTTCACTAGTTCATTATTAACAAACGTATCGACAACGCCGGGTGATTTTCTATGTCACGCGTCTTCCCGCTCGTATTATTACTACGACTAGTAGTAGTAGTACTACGTAGTAGTAGTAACATGTACAACCTATCACGTTGCAAGCACTCGGCTGTCTTGTCGGTTACAAATACTCGATGCAGTACACAGATTTTTTGCAAACTAAACTCAAGAGAGCTAACGTCGTCATTAAACATGACAAACCTCCTACCTGCATAAACTGCCGATGACTTCTTCCTCGTGCCGACGAAAATCTTGAAGTATCCTTCGTTTGTCAGCATTTCGAGCGTGTAAAGCCATATTAGGAACGTCTTCCCAAATTTACAAATACAGTTCTCTCAGATTGTATGTATATGCACACCAATATAATCCCGACTTTTTACGAGAAGGGAATAAAGGGGGGGAAGGGGGGATATAAATTATTTAACTACACTCTCATACACATATATACGGGGAAGAAGAGAAACGGGGGGAGGTAGTTAGATTGGATATAAATATATTTTTAATCGACTAAGACACCAATGCTTCCTAATTCACAGATTGGTTTGTTTGGCGGGAAACAGTAGCCGGGAAACGACACACGGTCGCCGACTGATCACGCCTTCTTTTTTTTCCCCTCGCCGTATGATGAGAAACACGGCGTTTCAATCGCAAGAGTGTAAAGAGGGAGGAAAAAAAAAACTCCTCCAGACGCACACTTATCCAAAATTTGGTTCGAATTGCAATAAGATGCACGTAATCGATGATATTTAAATAGTCACTTGCATTACATAAATTTTAAGATTTTCTGGCTCGAATTTCTATTACGATCATCAAACATACAGGCACTATTTGATGGCGGACGATTACTATTCGAATGCATACACGCGCGCGCGCACACACACATACACAACAACAAAAAAAAAGAAGCATGCAGCAGTCACAATGGCGCCTCACCCCGAACGCGGGAAACGACGCGTGAACATGCGCCAGCTGTTCTACGTGAGTAGCGATAGACTGATAGTACGTTAAGGAAAGAAAACAAACGTGCCGGTCACAAATAATCAAGAGTTGTACCTCCTCGTGACTAAAGCCTTATGATGTTTTCTTCCTCCTATCGATGAATTCTTCAAAAAGCCGATTTGAATCCAATCATTTAATAATAAGCAGTTCATTCACAATATATCCCTCCTCTCTCCCTGTCGCTTACCGTCACTCCGAATTTCATACAATTCGAAAAGGAGAAATCGCGCAATTTCTTTGGCGCGGCACCGCACACGCTACTACTAGGATCTACTACGAGAGCGGGTGAAGGGGGTGGTGGATGGAGTCACGGACCAATGAGAAACGAGATTTATTCAGCCGTTAGCCTCTCAACGTCCGTTGACTCCACCCACTTTCTGTCAATCATAGTTTTGGCGGGAGTGTCACGTGACGAGAGAAAGGTTGCCGCCAAATTTGAAATGGCGCCAATTATTCGATTAAATCTCATTCAGGTTGCTTGATTATTGAAATTGAATTACCGTATGTTATTAGAGACCTGGGGACCTTAGGTTTCTTCATTTCTTTCTCGTAGGAAGACAACTTCTAGATTTTTTTTTTGTGTGTGAAATACTGAATTTCCCTGTCTGTGTGTGTGTGAAGGGTTGTTTCGTGTACCATGTCGTGTAGAGATGATTGTAATGATAGTACTACTAGTCATTAGATTTTACGTGACCTATAAATAAATGGCCACGTCCAAGCATTATAATTCATTCATATATTTTAAAAAAACGAACGTAGAATCTAAAGTGTCAGAATTTGCAATTCAGATTGGGGCGGTAGGTCAACTGTCCTATAATTTCTCGACATTTTATAATTAATAACAGTAGTGTTGCATGAGTTACATCATTCGACATGGATGGATATTTAAAAAAATAACATTCAATAACTCAACATTCGTCCAGACCTCCTGTCGTCAATTGCGTCTAAATTCAACCAGATATCCGTATTAGTCTTTCATTAAATTGTAGATCTTAAATATATCTATTTGTTTTTGGGTTAGCCATCATCATCAAAATGAAAGCTAATTTTCGCCGGTCTAGTTTTGTTAATGATAAAAATCTACTGCATAATACCCTAAACGTATGAAACAATAACTAAATCCAAATTTGACTTGGCCTGTCAAATACTAGGACTTTAAAGATTATGTCATATATTATCTTACCTGTTACGAAATCCTTTAAATTGCTTCCTAAAAAAACTTCCACAAAACACTTAAGCACTGATTGCCGAGATGAGACACTACTTTTTGCCTTCACTACTACAGTAGTCCCAATTTCGAGCATATGAGTGCTGCCCTCTAGTGACATGGGATATTCTTACTGGGACGTTGACCGCTAGAAGGCGCTGCCTCATCGCAGTCTCTCATTTAAATTTTCGCGGCGATGAAAACATATGACTGACTATTGTACACAGTATTCCTGATTTAATTCATGTTTATAATTATTTTTCTTTCGTGTTTTTTTAAATCGCATTCAACTGCGGGTGATCAGCGTTCGTGACACGCAGAAGAGTTGTTTTGGACACACCAGTTCTCGTCAGATCTCTGAAGTTAAGCAACGTAAACCCAAGTTAGCACTATCAATGGTTGGTTGGTAGCACAGAACATACAGTACATGGTAGGGAACGTTGGGTGCTGCACATTTCCCTTTTCCTTCATCCCCTATACCTACCTCCTCCTCACCTGCAAGCAGCCCCCTAAGGCCCAGTGCAAAATGAAACTCAATCTCCGCAGGTGACGCAGGGTGACTCACTATAAATTTCTGTGGCTCACAGGATAGTATGTAGTTGAATGGAAGAAGGATTTTATTAGTTTCTTGGGTTCGGGAGTAAGCTAGGCAGCCATAACAGGACGAACCCTTAGGAGGCTGCCTGCAGGAGATGAGGAGGTAGGTGAAAGGACAATGGAGAGGATTAATTTGTAGCACCCAATGTTCTTTACCAACCACCCAAGTTGGTATTGACGTGGGTTTGCATTGCTTAACTTCAGTGATCTGACGGGAACTGGTGTGTCCAACGCAACTTGGGAACGCGGTGCGAAACAGAGTTCTTTTGTTATTTGATGCAAGTATGGTGAAAAACTGCGATTCAATGTGCGGTGATTGCCTGCTAGCAGAATTTCGTAGGGCTACCTTCGCCACCTGTGTCTCATTTTGCGCCTTGCCTTAGGGTTCGACCTGTTATGGCTGCTTGGCGTACTCCCCAACCCATTAGCCTGACATACTAGCATAACATACATTACATATTCACGCAGTCTCAATTTCTCCTCCCTCGGCACAATCTTTGGTATTTAAAGGTTCTGTGCAACGAAACCTTTTGGGGGGGGGGGCTAACTTAGCAGTGTTAAGACTTTAAAATTATGTCTTCCTGTGTGCATTTTTGCAATATACCGTAAAATCTCCCGTAGTGCCCGCGGATTATACACGAAACAAAGGTCATTTAGTGCGGACTATATGTGAGGGCGGACTATAAATGAAACCAGGGGTTCTCAATGAAAACTGCTCCTCATTTTCTGAACATTTTATTACACTTAACAACATGACTTTACACGTTACGTTCCTATTTATATGATAATGCAATATAAAATCCTTCACATTTCAATTTCATCGTTAGAGCAATCTGACATTTCGTGTTCAAATTCATTTGATCCTATTGCCCCTACAAGTTGCCCCACTGGCTACAGTAGAAATTTTAAAGTGCGGACCATCGCTAATGCGGTCTATATTTGAGTAAGCGGACTTAACGTGAGATTTTACGGTGTGTGTGTGTGTGTGTGTGTGTGTGTGTGTGTGGTGGGACCCCTGGGGGCCCTGTGTGGTCGCCCAGTTTGCATACACCTAAGACGGGGCTTGATTCTCCCTTAATCAGATAAAAACAAACCCCATCAACCTTAACTTAGGGACAAACCTACAGTACATACTTTTTTTATTCTTTGTTTCGTTGATTTTTTATGGCCCTTTAACTATAATGGTCATTAGAGCCCCAGTTTCCCAAGCGGCCACCCATGGTAGTATGCCCCTCCCCCAGCTGAAATTGCGTTGCTTAACTTCAGTAATCAGACGAAAACTGGTGTGTCCAACGCAATAAGCCTCTCCCATACTTTTTGAATTTATGAGAGGTGTGGCGTAGACCAGTGGCGTTCCGAGGGTATTCTGCGCCCGGGGACCAAGACCAAAATCTGCGCACTCTAAACTTAATGCGAACGGCATTTTTGTGCTCCCTGTCTTCTGCGCCCGGGGACATCTGTCCCCCCTCGCCCCCCTCCCCTCGGTACGCCACTGGCGTAGACCGCCTCGGTGGGGCAGGAGATAACGTGTGGTTCCGGATTCGATTCTGTATCGAGGTGGGTTGGCTTCTTTCGGGCGAGAGAGAAATCCCGAGTGCGCCTTCCGCAGTCGGCTGTGGCCTTGTGTGGTGTACGATGTCATTTGCGCGTAAAAGAACTATGCAACGGGCAGATGAGACAAAATTCCCAGGTGTAGGGATCTCGACCCTTGGTGTCAGTTGAGTCCTCCAACGAGCAGTCGGCTGCCGATAAATAGGCACAAGGGCTGCAGCAACAACATTGCAAAGACTAGTACAGGACAAAGTTAAGGAATGGGGGTTAGGGCAGTGGCGACAGAGTATGGAGGGAAGGGTGGCAAAGAAAACGCTGAGGGTGTATGGGAACAAGCTTAAGATAGAGAGGGAGGTAATCTATGATAATACATGGGAGAGCTCACGTCTGTTTTGGGTAAGAGCTGGGTCACTGGGGACGAAACAGAGGATGGCAAAGATCACAGGTGGAGAGGAGGACTGTGAAGTACACCTGCCTGTTGTTGAGTAGGAATTATATGGCTTAGTTATATTGACTAGTCTCATGCCGATGCTGACGGAAGTCTAAAGAATTCTTCCCACCTGAACAAATGATTATCAGGTGTATAGGAGTTCATTCTATGAGGTACATAAATGACTTTCAGAACTGATCTGACAAACCAAATGGCGTTTCAGTACGGAGAATGCTTGCGTAAAATGACATTTTCAGGATGTCAGCTGAACGTTATCTCGTCCGTTTCTACTACAGTACTTCACAGCTGAATAGCTAACGTTAAGTAACTTAACAGAGGCAAAAACAAAGCAACTCCTAACCCTTTTTCCGCCTACGGCAGGGTCAGGTACCAATCTTGTCCTTCTGAATGGACACACGGATGATCAATTGGACGGTACTTTTCCGCAACCCGGTGTCGACCAAAGCTGCAACCCTTATGCTATTTTATCGTCGGTCCACTGTTCGCTGGGCACTCTACCACACGGGACCTCGGTTTTACTGCTCATCCGAAGGAAGGGGGGAGGGAGGGACCCTCTCTCGACCAAAAGAAGACACTGCACCTCGGCCCAGTATCAAGCCTAGAATCACTGACACATTTACCGAACACGCTACCGAATGCGCCACCGCGGCGAGTCGAACAATTTGACAGAGGCGTTGGATCTTATTCTTTCGTTACTTACCCCAGGTAGTAGCATGCAAGGCGTCCTGACGCCAGCCCAGTGTTGCCATTATACCTTACAACAGAGCAATTTCTCGTCTTGTCGAACTTCTATATCCGAGTTTCCATCAGGAAGAAACCTCTTGTTTACGTAGTGGTGACAAAATAAAAACTAGTCACGGAAGGAGTATTTGGGGTTTCAATTTCACCCCCGAAAGAAACCACTCAACATGGCCAAGGTCACGAGTTCATCAGTCAAACAAGCTACCAATTGAGGTAAGGTAGCAAAAGTGATACCAGGAAATGAACGGTCCAAAGACGATGGAAAATAAATGGTCTCATGTCATAATTGTTATTTGTTCAGTAAATGCGAGACTAATTATTACAATGCTATTTTTATTATTGCAACATTTTTAAACTTTAAATTTAAAATTCAACTGCATCGTATTACAGTAGAGCCTCGCTAATTCGAACTAATGGGATCAAGCCCTGTTTAAATTAGCAAAAAATCGGATTTTTTTCTAAACAAAATCAGCTTATGACTGATATTTGTAATGTCTTGCAGGTTAGTGAAGCTCTAGCGCATCGTTAAAACCACCTAGGTGGCGCGAGGTTGCGTGTCCGATTACCGAGTCACTGGTTCCAGGTTCTTTCAATTGAGGTCCTGAATATATCTTCCGTCGGATGAGAAATAAAGTCGTTGCCCCGCGCCGCCCGTGCGGTGGGTATGATGATACTTGCAAGTAAAAGAACCATGTCTATATGCAATGAGTAGATTGGTAATATTACCAAGCGTAGGAGCAGTCCCCATTCCCTGGAGTGCTCCAACGAATACTACGCGTGTTTTGCTGGAGTTTTTGGTCCCTTCAACTGCAATGGTCATTAGAGCTCCGTCCAGTGCGTAGTTCTAATACAGTCTGCACAGCACTACACTGTTACGTGCCCAGTGTTCCCAAGCGGTCACTCATGCTAGTACTATCTGGCACTGACCAGACGAGAACTGCTACATCCAAGTTGCGTTGCCAAGTGCAGCCAAGTTGCGTTGGACACACCAGATCCCGTGAGATCCCTGAAGTTAAGCATCGCAAGCCCACATCAATACCAACTTGGGTGGTTGGTAAAGAATGATGGGTGCTGCAAATTAACCCTCTCCTTCGTCCTTTCACCTACCTCCTCATCTCCCGCGGGCAGTCTCCTAAGGGTTCGTCCTGTTATGGCTGCCTGGCTTACTCCCCAACCCACAAAAACTAATCCAATCCAACGCAATACAACCGCTCACACGAATATTAGGCCGAGGACAAATAACATTACGTCGCCAGAAGGATGCGTTGAAATACTGTTAAACAGATCGCTCATGTGTCTAGTGGGATAATCATGGGTACCCAACCCTGTTATCAGGGGTGGATCCAGGGGGGAGCCATGCAGCAATTGCTCCCCCTCAGTGCCTCAATGGGGCGCATATATCAACTGATTCATGATTCAACTTTGCAACTAATGAGGCATTTTTACAGTGCTATCCTCATTTTCTTGTGTGAATTTATTTTGTTTTTCCTTTCGCTTTTGGGGGGACCCGCCGTGGTGGCGTAGTGGTTAGCTCACTCGGCAACTACGCCAGTAGTTCTAGGTTCGATACTGGACCATGGTGGGTCGGCTTCTTTCGGGCGAGAGGTCCCGTGTGGGTGTACGATGGCGCTTGCACGTAAAAGAACCCTCTCTGCTACGCAACGGGTAGATGCGGCAAAATTTCCAGGTGTAGGAGCTCGCCCCCTGGCGTCGGTAGCATTCCCCAACAAACACTAGACCGACGATAAATAAGCGTAGGGGTGCAGCTTTGGCCGGCAACCGGCTGCAGAAAAAACTGTGACCAATATATCGCCCTGTGTCCATTCAGAGGGACAAGATGGGTACCCGACCCTGCCATAGGCGGGAAAAGAGTTAGGAGTTGTTTCTCTTTTGGGATTGTGTACACAGTGTATGTGAATGGATATTAAAATTAAAAAATTCAATTTCTATACTGCCAGTCCAGCAGTTGCACTCCAACCTACAGTTGGCTAAACCACCCACTGAAGATGGAACATTGCCTTAGGGACAGTAGAGGACCTATTGTAATTGCTAGCTAGAATTATACTAATGGATTTTGAATATTTAAAAATATTTGGGGCGCAGTATTTTTTTGAAGTGCTCCCCCCTTGATCTGCCCCTGGATCCGCCCCTGCCTGTTATAGGAGGCAAAGGAGTTAGTAGTAGCTTGCTGTAGTGTCTATTTAAAAGTAAAGATGGCACACGTATTAATGAATCATTTGCATCAAAAATTGGATTCATCCGAAACCTATTCATCGCAATGAGGAGCAAAACTTCCTAGTCACAGTATAAATAAAGTGTGTCACACTGGACCAACTTATTTCTTGGTAGCGCTTGTGCACCCGACCCGACTATTGGTAGAAAAATAGTAAAATATTTAAAATAAACGTGATTTCTACTAAATTATAAATAAGTAAATAGGTTTAATCATTTTTACCTTCATGCTACTCCCGGAATTTTCTGAAAAAACTACATAAATCAATCAACGGTAATTACATATTGCGCGACATAACCAACATATTTACAATTCTCAAGTTGATAAGGTTATGGTTGAAAAGAATTGTTTATGTTTAGGGAAAATAATTTTTATCAGAAAAAAAAACTGATGTCCCATTTAATTGTAAAGAAGTAGCAATTCGGATAGAGCTATTGAGTTACAATAATCGTTTATGTTTCTTCATTTCTCCTCTCAGCCGAGTTGAGTAGATAATAACAAATACTAACGTGAGAATCAATACAATGGATTCACATACAAACATATAAATCCATAATGAATTGACATAATCATCATCAATTGGACATGAATAATTATAATAATAATCATCCGAGTCGACTTCTGATTCCGCCCAATTTAAGACCTGTGAAAAGAGACGTTTAATATCCTTTAGTAAACTTACAAAAGCAACTCCTAACCCTTTTCCCGCTGTTTTTTTTTTTGTTGGTGTTTAAGGTCCCGTCAACTACAAGGTCATTAGAGACCCGTCCACTGCATAGTTCTAATGCATATGCTGCACAGACACTACACTAATGCGACGATTATTGGGTATTAGCAGTACCCAGCTTTCCCGAGCGACCACCCATGTCAGTACTAACTGGGCTTGCATTGCTTAACTTCAGTGATCAGACGAGAACTGGTGTGTCCAACGCAACTCGCCGCTCCCCCCTTTTCCTGCCGACGGCAGGGTCGGGTACCCATTTGTCCCTCTGAATGGACACCGGGTGATATATTGGTCATAGTTTTTTCTGCAGCCGGTTGCCGGCCAAAGCTGCACCCCTATGCTTATCGTCGGTCAAGTGTTCGTTGGGGAATGCTACCGACGCCAGGGGGGGGGGGCGAGCTCCTACACCTGGAAATTTTTGCGTAGTAGAGAGGGTTCTTTTACGTGCAAGCACCATCGTACACCCACACGGGACCTCGGTTTCACTTCTCATCCGAAAGAAGGCGCACTCGCGGCTTCTCTCTCGCCCTAAAGAAGCCGACCCACCACGGTCTAGTATCGAACCTATCGAGCCGAGTGAGCTAACCACTACGCCACCACGGCGGGTCTCTTTAGTAAACTTACAATAATATTTAAAAGAAAAATCATATTCTGATCCTGATTCTGCTCCATTTTATGTGTTCAAAAATGCATGTCTGTACAGCCGCATACCCAAATGGGACAAAAGATTTGACGTCAGTCGAATTTTGGAGATCGTCAAAAATAAAACCTTGCAGCCAAGTTGCGTTGGACAAACCAGTTCCCGTGATATCACTGAAGTTAAGCAGCGCAAGCACACGTCAATACCAACATGGGTGGTTGGTAAAGAACGTTGGGTGCTGTAAATTAACCCTCTCCTTCATCCTTTCACCTACCTCCTCATATCCCGCGGGCAGCCTCCTAAAGGTTCGTCCTGTTATGGCTGCCTGGCTTACTCCCCAACCTTTGAAACTAATGCAATCCAATGCCTCTGCCGGAAATGAACCTACTGTACGCACGTATTTACTAAAAGCTCAAAAATGATATTTTTTTAGAGTGCTGAACATGACTACTTATGAAAATGAATTCTGACTGCTTGAGTAGTACTCATGGCAGTGGGGTAACTTCAATTGTGGCGCCCGAGGCAAAAAGCATTCGAAGTGCCGCCCCCCTCCCTTGTTGCTTGTCCAGTCCTGAACAGACATGGTACCTGTTATGTAGGCACGTTTTATTTGCCGTAAAGTCGTCGTACAGACATTGTGTAGCGGCGGCTGATTTCCAGAAGGCGGACAAGGCGCCCCCGAAAGTGGCGCTTTGTCCAGCGCCTGGGGCAATTTGACCCCATTGCCCCTACAAGTTACGCTACTGACTCATGGTTCTGACACATGCCCCGATATAGTTTACTCAACAAAAAACCTACCAGGGCTACCCTGTATAAGCTAACTTAAAAAAAAACGTATTTCTACCGCTTCTGGTATTGGTAGTTGCTATTAAGTAAAACCTCGATTTTCCCAACAGTGTGGGGTCGGATAACAAGAAAATCGGATAATGGAACACGTATTGTTTGTTGGTGTTTAAGGTCCCGTCAACTACAAGGTCATTAGAGACCCGCCCACTGCATAGTTCCAATGCATAGAATGCACAGACACTACACCAATGCGACGATTATTGGGTATTAGCAGTACCCAGCTTTCCCGAGCGACCACCCATGTCAGTACTAACTGGGCTTGCGTTGCTTAACTTCAGTGATCAGACGAGAACTGGTGTGTCCAACGAAACTCGCCGCTCCCATGGAACACGTAATAAAATGCCGCACACACGCAGCAAAAGAAATTTAAACTGTATATCAGCACTGAAGCATCATCCTCATACCCTTATCTTGCCTGTGGCAGGGCCGGGTCTGCGGGTCCACTGAACATGCTCTTGATAGGGGGCGCACCAGCCAGGCGTCTGGAACCCGCAGGAATATTAGCTGGGTTGTCTGGGGGGGGGGGATGCTAGCCTATCCCACTTGTTCCAACATCACATTATACAACCAAAATAGAAACGTTGGCAGGTAAATTGATGCTTTGTTGGTTATAATATTGACCGCATGCAGTCAGGAATTCTTATTGTGCAATAGGTCAGATACCATTCAATATTATAACCACCAAAGCATTAATTTTCCTGCCAAAGTTTCTACTTTGGTTGTATAATGCGATGTTGGAACAAGTGAGGTAGGCCAGCATCCCCAGCAAATATTCCTGCGGGTTCCAGACGCCTGCCTGGGGTGCCCCCAGTCAAGAGCATGTTCAGTGGACCCGCAGACGTGACCCTGCCACAGGTGGGATAAGGGTGTGATGATGATGTATACAGTGGAGTAGGAAACCTGCATTTAATTGAAGGGCATATGACAGCTAGGTCATATGTAAATGTGTTGGCCCATAATTTAAAAACCAGTACAAATAATTTAGGGCTACAGGACACCTTTATTTTTCAACAGGACAATGATCCTAAACACTGTGCAGCTTTAACAAAATGAGCAGCTCTTTTACAACGCTCCTCATCAGCTGAAACCACCCTTCATTCCCCAGACCTTAACCCTATAGAACACATTTGGTTTTTTTTGGACCAAAATTTAAGAAAACAGACCATTACTGGCAAACAAACTCTGAAATCTGCCTCGGAGGATGAATGGATGAGAATTTCTACCAATATCACAAAATGTTTGGTGGAATCAATGCCCAAACGTTTGGAAGTTGTTGTGAAAGCCAATGGACTACACACAAAATATTAATTTGTTGTTGGAGTTGAAATTTCTGCTATGTTTTTATGCCTCATGAGTTTGTGCTTCCATACTTTTTTTGCATTGAAAATTCGGTTTTCTTTCAATTTCAAGAAAATGCTTTTTTACCCCCCACATTTTGTTATTGTTACAGTACATATACTATGCAAGGGTTGTTATTACATCAGCGTTTTACTTTCTTTTCAATTAAATATTCTGAAATCACAGAATATCATAGTGCTTGAATACTTTTTGTGTCAACTGTATACAGCGATTACAAATCAACTGAGGGCCTGTATCAATATGCAAAACAAAATACAGTACAGTCATAAAACTACAAAAACAAAATACTTAAAAGTTATCAAAATACTGTACATACATAATCTGTCATTATTATTATTTTTTAAAATTAAAATGGACTATTTCTTCGTGGCTAAGTTTTGCATTCTTTAAAGTCCCATCAATTGAAAACTTCCTACCTCTTCTTGTGTCTCAGGCCACGAAATAAAACAGTTTCAAGCGCATTAAAAACTTCTGCCACCCCTATTTTGCCAGTTCGGATAATTGAACGTTCGGAAAATCGAGGTTCTACTGTACTGACCACTTGAATTATGGTATGTAAGTTTGATCCGGATGACGTAAGTAGTTTCCCAAGTGTGCCGTTGTGAGATGAGGAGGAAATGGGCGGTTGTGCTGTACTGTACTGAGAGTATTCGTGCCATGTGATCGTTAAAATTTGAAGTTACGAGGACGCCTCAACTAGCAGTCGTTTCGCTTTTGAACTAACGATCAAAATTTCGATCCTGACATGACTGATACCAGAGTATAGGGTTTCAGCCGGGAACTGACCTGGTTACGGGGAATCCACAGGTTAAACACATCTAACATAGGGGGAGAGTGTACCGCACAAAAACCTGCAAATGCTGACTAGGTGGTGGTAGAAAATGCCCCTGTAGAACGCACCTTCTTCTCGTCAGAAAGAAGTCATTGACATCCAGTAGAATTGAGCCTGCAGCTCAGAGCTCAAGAGTCAAACACGGTACCCAGTGAACCACGGAGGTGCACAGAGGTGAATGACAACGTGAAAGGGAGATTGGAAGGGAGGAGGACCGTCGACCAAAAAATAGGCTGGGTGAAGTGATTTCTTAGTTTCTTACACACTAACGGGTTGAGGAGTAAGCCAAGCAGCCATAACAGGCCAATTTTATTGTTGTTGTTTTAGGGCCCTTCAACTACAAAGGTCATTAGAGCCCCGTCCACAGCATAGTTCTTATGCAGAGACTGCACAGACACTACACTAATGTGACGATTATTGGGTATTAGCAGTACTCAGTTTTCCCAAGCGGCCACCCATGTCAGTACTAACTGGGGTTGCGCTGCTTAACTTCAGTCATCAGACGAGAACTGGTGTGTGCAACGCAATTCACCGCTCCCATAACAGGCCAAACCCTTATTAGGCTGCTCACGGGTGAGGCGGAGGTAGGTGTAAAGGACGTGAAGTGACAAGAAAATTTCAAAGGAGACCTTCTGCCCCGAATAGGAAGTAAAATCGTGGTGCCCTGTCGTATGTACTCTGTCACTAGTGCATTTAAAATATGAGCTTGCCCCGCATCTTGGGGCCGGTAAGATGACATTCAGACTGACGTTAAATAAGTTAGACAAACGGGCCAACGATAACAATCATCGATCACTGTTAAGGTAGAATCGGAGCACAATGAGCCCAAGAAGTAATCTAAACTTGAAGAGATTTACCTGTGTGACCGTAGCTTCTACGATAGTGTCAATGTAAGAGTCATTTAATGGCCCTTTGTTCATTTTAAGTGAATGCACACTGTTCATGATACGAGTTAATGCATCGGTGACGTTCACTGACTGGTCATTTTCTTTCTTCCATCTATCTACGTAATAAATGTGTTTTCTTGGTTAATAATAAGTACAAATTTTGAATCAGGTGACGTCATATATATCCATGTCATACCTATCATGACTTCCACTCCAGCAAGGCCATTTGCAATTTCGATTAACTGATTAACGAAGTAGTCCTCTGTTTTCTCCCAGCAGTCGAAGGAATCTGACTTTATGGAGCATTTAGTACTATAAATACATATAACAAGATTAGTTTAGAATCAATCATCGATATTATTTTCTGATAATAATAATATTGTAGTTACAAAAGAAAAATATCTGTTAGGGTCGTGGAGGTCAGGGCTGGTGTAGGTTAACTGTAATTTCTTATACTGTATAACTAGTCTGCTGTCAGCATTGGTGCAGCTAAAAATTGGATTAGGATATCCGGTAGGCGAGTAGCCAGTGACCTAAGAATCATTGTCAAGATTTTGTTCCTTGTTCCCTGTTGTCAAATTAGACACTCATGGGTGTTCTGCGTTGTGTAATAGTAGCACCGAATCCGTCTTTGGCCACCACCAAATTTGCAGTTCAATTTGCAGCGTAGGTGACTATGTTTGGAGTTCCTGGTTGACAGGCTGGATATCGAATGACGAAGGAGTTTTGTTTTCCGCATGTGAAGAGGGTGAGACTTCAGCTACAATAGAAACTAATCCTCAAGTTAAAGCTGGCACTCTTATCATGTGGAACTGTACGTAAGAGAACCCTTTTTAGGCGGAAAAGAAATGTGCAGATTTACAAAAAGTCCTTGCCTTTCACGAAGAGTTGTAGGAGGGTGGAGATTTTTCTTAAATGATTGTTGCAACAAAGAAAAATTTCTGAATGACATGTCGAATTGATGTGATAATAATCTATGTTATACTTTAGTTTAATACCATCGATTCAAATTACAAGTCAAGCATTAAAAAACTACTATTAACGGTTAAAAATGCTAGGAATTCTGCGCATAGTTTCTATGTATGCAAAAATGTGAGCCTATGGATACTGAATTAGAAATATGAAAGAGTGATAAGGAGAAATACATTTTGTAAGTCGAACAAAAATAAAAGACTAAAAATATAATTTTAACTTACGAACACTCGTAAGGATCATCTGACGCTGACGAATGACAAATAGTTAAAACTGAAATTAGAATTGTAATCCACAAAGGCGTGGTGGTAACGATGGTATTTATCCTAACAGCCATTATTCAGACATGATAAAGGTGTTTTAACTTGTCCTAATGTCTAAATAATCAATACCGGACCGTTTCCTTCCTTCCCTTTTGCCATTAATTAATAAATAAAATGAAGTAATTAAATGTTAATTTCAACTTGGAAAACCAGTATGTCACGTTATCTACATTATCACTCCATCGTACGTAAAAGACCTTGCGACGAATCACGTTCTAAACTTTAAGATAAGACAAATCGCCCAAAAGATATCTCATAGATAATATCTATGTGCGTTTTCAAAGTGACTACATGACTGATGACTTGATTTTTATATTCACATCTTTGTGTTAATTACTCATAATTTGAAGTTTAAATTTAGTCCTTCAAACCGTCATAGAATCACAATAATGAAAATCGCATTCTAAAAGCGCTATTATAAAAAAAAAAGGTCGGTAAAGAATTCGGCTGCTAGAATAGTTTCAACGGCGCTTTCACTACGGTTATTACCGCAAGGAACGTTTTATAACCTGCAAAATGCAAACGTTCTATTTTGGGTTTCTTCAGGTAGTTTTTCGATACCTAGTTGGTATATACTTGTCTTTTGACAGTTAAAACCAATATGGTTCGATAGTTTTTATAATTGACGTGTTTTTGTTAGGTTGTATTTAAAACAACCTAGTTCTTAGCGTTCTCTTCGACACCCTTCTATCTAACGAAGGACTTATTTTTTTCATCGAATTGAACCTCCCACGGTTGGATTGCTCACGTACGGCACCAAAAAATACTAGGCCATTGTCGATGCGATCAGCAAAGTTCCGAATAAAAATAAGGTTAGAATAATAGCTTAGTCGTGTACCATATATGAAATGGCATTTAAATCACCGAATTTTGACGTTCACTCGTTTTAAATTAAGTCATACAGACAAGTAGACTATAAGAAACGCGGATAAATAATGAACCTTTCAAATATAATCTGGACAAGTGATAAATGAGAATTATGTCAAATATTATACCGTTTTTAGATTGTTAAAGGCTAGTTGTACATGCCATTTAAAATGTTAGACTGCAAATATACCTACCTGGTTTCATAGAACAGGTAGTGTTTTTAAAGGATGTAATTTAAAATGGTATTATTTCAGAACCACAATTGTTAAAGCAGAGAAGTCTTATGTGGTGCGACATTAGGGTTGCCACGTCGTCCTTTCTAAGGACATCTAGCAAGCTTTTAGGTGTTTGGCAGAATGATTTCAGGAATAATACAACCGAGGAAAATATCCCAAACCGTTCTGAACCTGTCGGTATTTCACACTTTCCCTAAGTTTCAAAGCTGTATCTTTAATAGAAATTGAGAAATTGCAAAAACGATGTTCTTCCATTGAAAAGCATGGGAAAACAAAGTTTGTGCGTTAGGGGCGATATTCAGAGGTGGAGAGACCCTTTTTAGAATTCTAACATAACAGAGACATACTGTACTTCCACGCATCTTACAAAATATGTCTAATTAATTATTAACTACTCAGTTGTCTGATCCTGAATAGGATATAGGCTACACATAATTTGATAAACTAAGACAAGACAGGTACCGTCAGTAGAATAACCGAAGGAGGAAGATTAACTTGGGTGGTCATCAAGAACTTATAGCAAGTTTGGCAATTTATATAAGAACATGCAAAATTATATTGGATTTGAGTATTCTACTGTTGAAGTCATGCATGGCGATCTACCATTGCTTAATTGGTACCTTGGGGTACATTACATTGTAGCGTAAAAAATCATCACCTAAAGTCAGATGCAACCCTAATGCGCCCAATGCAAAACCGCGATGAATAAAATTGAAATTCAGCCAAGCCTTACTTTTAGGGTATCATCGTGTTGAATAGTCAACCCTATTACTTGATGAGATTTGATGCGTTTTTCCTTGTATTTTCCTTCGACTGCTATTACTGCAGTAGCATGGAAGCGAATTGTCAAACCTCAGAAGTTGTTCCGTGGTCTCATGCAACCTGCATGTAAAAGACCCCTCAAAACCGAAAAATATACGTGCAGTTCGACAACATTGCCAGTGGAGGGCCTCCATAAATGGTCTTCATAAATTGCCTCTTTACACTGATACTGCCTTATGCTATTCAAGCATAGGCTATGGAGTCCATTATAGATCACCGTTTATTGTGTTCCTATAATCGGGTTTCACATCGTCCCAAGACAGGACCATTAGTCTCAACCAAAGTATGGTTGGGTCTCTTTTTACGCGATTTTGAAGTTGTGCGGTTTTCATTTGATTAAAAAAAATTGGCCAAATATGCATACTGTATGGTTGTTCAGGAAGTATAGGCAGTCTAAGGCCCATGACACTGCGTGGTGAACCACTGGTGCGGTTCACGGGATCACGAGATAAAACCCACCAACCATTGTATTAGCCAGTCAGAAATTAGCATATGCAATAGGAGATTCCCACTTAACAATACACTTAACAATAACAAATTGATATTTAATTTCATTCGTGACACTTTGCATTCACATTCAAGGTTCACATTGAAAGCAATATGCAGTGAATGTTCTAAAATTAAAACTTATTTTGAAGGTGACTTGACCTGGCTCGATGGCAGAGTGGTTAGCACACTTGGCAACTGTGTCAGTAGTTCTAGATTCGGTACTGGACTGAGGTGAGTTGGCATCTTTCGGGCGAGAGAATGCGCATTCTTTTGGATAAGAAGTAAAACCGAGGTCCCGTGTTGGTGTACGGTGTCACTTGCACGTAAAAGAACCCTCTCTACTAAGCAACGGGTAGGTGAGGCAAAATTTCCAGGTGTAGGAGCTCGCTCCCTGTCGTCGGTGGAATTCCCCAAACAATGAACAGTAGATCGACAATAAGCATAGGGATTGCAGCTTTGGCCGGCAACCGGCTGCAGAAAAATGATGACTAATATATCGCCCTTGTGTCCATTCAGAGGGACTAGATGGGTACCCGACCTGCTATAGGGGGGAAGGAGGTAGGAGTTGCTTTGTTTATTTTAGAGGTGATTTGAACATTTTTAACCGTGATGATATAGAAGAACTGCTAGTAGATGATGTCTTAAATGACAATGACATTAGTAAACTAATTTTAGTTGCAGCAGATCCATAAAGTGAAAATGATATTGAGGAAAGACCAGCCCCTCTTTAGCAAAATTAATTCACGATAGTCTTCATCTTTGCAGTAAATTAGAAAATCACTTGCTTGTTAATGTTGCCAATTGTGAAACACCTGCATAACAGTGATTCTGCATTCCGCGAATTATATAAAGTTTTGGTAGAATTATCATCACAAAGTTTAAGTTTAAGGCCCTTCGTCCACCGGCGCAACGCGATTGCAATCCGACTCGAAAAAATATCGTTTTAGCGTTGGATGGGAGTCGATTTCCAGTCGGACCCTTGCTATTGTGTAGTTGCTTGTCCACCTAGACGACTGCAACGCAACTTGCAATCGACTGGCAAACGACCAACTGCAAAACGACTGGCATGTCAGTTGCATGGTCGACGCTTGTGCGACTTTTTTCAAGTTTTTATTGTCAACGCTAGTACAGCAACGCAGCAAAGAACGCTTTCAATACACACCATTTCAATATGAATATGTAATCCTTTGTGACTGATACCTTGCTAGCGAGATCTTTTCATGCTAGACCCATATGCCCAGATCTTCACCAGCACCCCAGCAACACCTTTGCCTTTCGCACCCATACCAGGCGCTCCACCCCAGAACCTCTTCCAATGTGGGGGTTCCCCAACCCTTCCTGCAGTGATCCAGTGCTGGGCAGACCAGTATCACATGCCTGACGTCCTCCACTTGATCCCCACATAATCCACAGCCCTCCTCTCCACCTGTGATGTTTGCCATCCTCTGTTTCGTCTCCAGTGACCCAGCTCTTGCCCGAAACAGAAGTGAACTCTCCCACGTATAGATTACCTCCCTCTCTGTTAAGCTTGTTCCCATACACCCTCAGCGTTTTCTTTTCAGCCCTTCCCTCCATACTCTGTCGCCACTGCCCTAACCCCCCATTCCTTCACTTTGTCCTGTACGAGTCTTTGAAGTGTTATTGCCCCCTCCTTGTCCTCATATTTGTCCAATTGCAAAGAACCAGTGGTGTCACAAGGGGTCCGCACCGGGTGACACCACTCCCACCAAGACAAATGGGTGACACCAAAGCAGAAGAAGAGGGAGTGACACCATGGCATCCCCACACCGGGTTACACCAACCCTAGCGACGCCACTGCAAAGAACGCTTTATTTTTCAAAGAGCCTTGAATAAAGACACTGTCATCACACTTGTCCATATGCAACAACAACATTACAATAACTAACTGCACGGTTTGCCATTGTGGACGAGACTGACGAAAAAAAAGTTGCAAGACATTAGTTGCAAGAGAGTTGTGCCGGTGGACGAAGGGATGTGCAACGCAACTGCCATAAACGCGTTGGGTTGCAGTTGCATTGCGTTGCGCCGGTGGACGAGGGGCCTAAATTGCCATTGAACAAAAGTCTGCAGAAAGTGAGAAAAACTGTTTGTGAAAATTTATCGCCTATACCAGTGGTGGCGAACCTTTTTTGAAGACGGGTCACAATAACACGAAAAAAAAACCAAAAAGTTATCCGCGGCTCAGGTGCAAATGCTATTTAATTTTATGCACTACCTCCTACCAGGTTCCTGTCCGCCCTACACACTACCATACCCTTCCGGACAACCTGCTCTCACGTCTGCTTTGGTCTACCCCTGCCCTGGGTACACCTAATGAACGCCTCCCCCTCTCTTCTCATTACGTGTCCATACCACCTCAACCTACTGTCCCTCATTTTTCCGCGATGTCCCCTATGACGATAAACTAGATGTGATGACGCTCGGGTCACTTAAAATTGCTCGTTGGGTTCGCCACCAGTGGCCTTTACCGAGCTGAAGTAGAGGCAGGCAAGCGTTGTCCTATGTCAGTGCTCCGCAACCGGTGTGCCTTGAGCCGATACAAGTGTGACACAGTCAAATAAGATAATTTTCTAACTACCAGTAAATAATATTTCAATAAATTCGATAGATCAAACACAATAACGAGAATACTTGCAATGACATATACTCGCGTTTAGCCTTCTAAAATTTATTGTAAAATTTGTTTATTAAATTAATATCTATATATCAGTGGCATAGCTGGAGATCATATTGCTCTGGGTGGTGAAAACTTTTAAGCCCTAAAGCTGAAAAATAAATTGGAGTTCATGTTGTTCAGGGCGGTGAAAAATTTGATGGTCCAAAGATGATAGAAATTTTTTTTTGCACCTCCTCAAGGAACAAAAAAAGGAAACTGCCATAGTTTGGTTGCCCCTAAATAGCTGGCGCTCGGAGTGGGACGCGACCCCAACCCTAGCTATGCCATTGTTATATATTTTAGCTTTTCACGTGCCATGGAATTCTAGGAAGAACTTTGGTGCTCCGTAGGTTTGAAAAGGTTGAGGAGAACTGTCCTATGTGATAGGTGGGTCCCAATCAAGCTGAAAGGGAAGGTCTACAGGGCAGTGGTTAGGCCAGCTATGCTATATGGATCAGAGTGTTGGGTAGTGAGGAAGACCCACGTCAGTAGAATGCAAGTGGCCGAGATGCGAATGCTGCGGTACATGGGTGGCGTGTCGAGAGCTGACAGAATTAGGAATGAGCATATTAGAGGTAGTCTGGGAGTGATGGACATCGCTGAAAAAGATGAGGGAGAATAGGCTGAGGTGGTATGGACACGTAATGAGAAGAGGGGACGAGGAACTTGTTAGGGCCATACTAGGCATGCAGGTGGTCGGTAGCACACGGGGCAGGGGGAGACCGAAGCAGACTTGTCCGCAAGGATACGGAGGTGTGTGGGGTGAACGGGGACCTGGTGGGAGATAGACGGGAGTGGAAGGCTAGAACACGCAGACCCAACCCTGCCGCAGGAGGGATAAGGGTATAATGATGATGATCCCTAATTTTTCCATAGAATTATAGTCTTCTTTTATGCGAATTTCTTTTTATGAGCTTTTCTGAGGAACGTATCCCCAGCATAAAAAAGAGACCTGAATGTATATCATGTTTTTTCTAGGTGTTAAGGAAGCGTGCCTCTGAGTTGGTTAACATTTGGAGCCAGCAACGTCATTAGGCAACCGGACTACAAATTTCATTACCCGGAATCAATAAGACACGCTCTATCGACTCTTTCTAATGACGCAAATTTTAATCTTAAATTATTATAACTTACTTGGAAAGGATTTCTTATTATAGACAGTTGATAATAATACTTGGGTGTTTTTTTTCAGAAATGTTGAACGATATACAAAGTAGTCGGCGATAAGGATGAATACGTATTTACTTGAGTGATCTCAACAGTTGAGTAGTTCGCAAACCACAGAATTTCACAGTGACTAGTAAACTAGTCATTATATTATTAATGGAATAATAACAAACATGTTACAATTATTATTATTATCTGGATTCGTTTTCAAAGAAGATGAAGATGATGAAAATCATTTGGAAATAGACGGTGACATGATGAATATGATTTGGTAAATCTGGTACATTTCTTCTTTCTCTCGGAAAGAGTATCATCATCATTAATTATCAATTGTTTTACTTTTGAATAGAGGAGAAGAAAAAAAAAGTATGCTAGAAAGGTAAGATTCATATCTTGAACAATAAGATCTGTTTAAGAATTTCAGGAATTAATCATTTTGCTATACTATTCTTTGTGGTCAGAGGTTCTTCACCTTCGCTGTTGGATAACTGACTTGGTTTTATCTCTCGTTTCAGATTTTAACCACATGAAATTAAAAGCGGTTTATTTGACGAGTGAAAAAAGTTTTTTTTTTTGCTATCTTCTCTTTTATATTTTCAAGTATGGAGGGGACACAATTGAGGTCAGGGATGTACACGTAGGTATTTTGGTCAATTTAAATACGTACGTGGCAGATATGCACCAATGTGAGATGCCAAGGCGAGTATGATTGTGCTTATGTCGTTCACAAACTAAAACACCGGCCTTGCAGTTATCTAGGTAAGACATTTATGACCATTATGTCAAGAGGTGAGATAATTAAACAAATAAACCTTGGAACGAGATCCCTTTCCAACTTGAACAAACTGCCCCATTAGTAGCCCTTTTTTTTATGATTATAAATACAAGTCAATTCAAATAAAATTAAAATATTATTTAGTACTTCCGGCCCTTTCAAAAAAAATTTTTTTTTTTACAATGAGTCAATAAAAAAAGTGAAAAAAAGATGCTTACCCACACACACCATTCAGGGATAACTTTACCGTCTTTTCCTCTTATTTCTTATCATTTTTTTTCAGAAGATTGCACCCCCCTTTTTTTTCTCAAGCTTGTTACAGCTCTCCATGCTTATTTTCGTTTGTTATTATTAATTGAAAAAATATGTTTTGTGAAGAATTTCCGCTGTTTTATTTGACAGGATTAGCAAAGTGGTCAAGAATGTGGACATACATACGCATTGAAGTGGATTTTTCGTTGACATTCAACTACCAGGTAAGATAAAGGAATCCGGATGTTAGTTTAGAAATAGGGGGCCTACAGCAGTTGGACCCTGTTGGATCGTGGAACCGTTGAAGTGCCACTTTTCATAAAATGCAGTGAAATGAAATATGTGACAAAACCACAAGCAAGAATGGGTTACTCAATTTCCGAAACCAATAACTCATTTGTAGTAGCAATTCACATACTGTTTCTTTATTTTGTAATGTTCTTTACCGTTGTAGGTGACAACAAGCCAGCAGCCGGCTGCGTAAAAATGCCTGACGGAACAAACAGAAAGAAGGAGTTCTGCTTTCCCCAGGGCCGGTCCGTCCATAGGTTCAAAGTGTGCAAAGAACGCGGGCGGCTGCCCTGATGGGGCGGCCGGCCGCCTTGTTAACTTGTAGACATTAACGAAAGTAAATGAAAATATTATGAGGGGGGGGGCGGCCTCGACATAACTGCACGCGGGCGGCCGAATCTATAGGACCGGCCCTGGCTTTCCCTACATCAAGAGCACTGTCCACATTGTGCGGCCAAGTTGCGCTGGGCACACCAGTTCCCGTTAGATCACTAAAGCACACCCACGTCAATACCAACTCGGGTGGTTAGTAAAGAACGTTGGGTGCTGCAAATTAACCCTCTTCCTCCTCCTTTCACCTACCTCCTCATCTCCCGCGGGCAGCCTCCTAAGGGGTTAACCTGTTATGGCTGCCTGGCTTACACCCCAACCCATAAGCTAATCAAAGAATAATACATTACATCGGACTGGGGCCTATTTAGCACCTACTAACCTTTTTTTCTTGCATATGGCAGGGTCAGGTAGCCATTTTGGGACATAATTTGGGCTATCTCTTGGAAGATATTTCTACGCAACTGGCAGCCGACCTAGTACTGCAGCTTCTATGCTTATTCATCGTCGGCCTTCTGTCCTTTGGGGAACTCCACCTATGCCAGGGGAAGAGCTCCTACACCTGGAAATTCCTTGGAAAACCTCTGCTTCACCGAGACGGGTCTGACTTGTTTCTTATCATCAAAAATAAGTGTAGGACAGTCCCCGTGTTTCAGACGGAAAACGGGCCTTTGTTCCAACTCCTCATTTTAATTTCGTTCAACAACACCATATGATGTTGTGATACGCCAACGGATTGGGGAGTGGATAACAGATGTAGCCATAACCGGACGGCTGCTAGCGGGTGAGGGAAATGTAGGAAAAGTGAAATTAGCAGCACTCAATGTTCCCAACCAACCACCCATGTCATTATTAACTTGGGTTGAGTTGCTTAACTTCAGTGATCTGACGAGAACTGGTTTGTCCAACGCAGTTCAGACGCATATGGTAGGCCCCAACCTGCCCATTTTGCCGATTAGGTTGCATATTAAAAGAGTTCTTTCCCAGATAGTGATGATACACTACACGGGACAACGACCTGACTCGCCTTGTTGAGGAAAGCACGAGAGAATCGAACCCGCAACCATAGACTCACAGGAAGCGGCAAATTGCGTTGGACACACCAGTTCTCGTCTGATCACTGAAGTTAAGCAACGCAACCCTAGCTAGTACTGACATAAGTGGCCGCTTGGGGAAACTGGGCACTGTTAATACCCAAAAAAATCGTCGCATTAGTGTAGTGTGTGTGCAATCTCTGCATTAGAACTACGGAGTGGACGGAGCTTTAATGACCTTATAGTTGAAGGGCCCTAAAACATCAAACAAACAAACAGACTCAGTAATCGAGTAGGCTTCCCTTAAGCCGCCAACGCGGTAGGGGGAGTAGTTTGGCAGTACACGAGGGCATCTCACAAGGTTACCAACCTGAAGATCCTTTTGTCGCCAGTGAAATAAAAAGGAATCCATTATGTAAGGTACTGAAGCGCATGCGCAGTGGGAAAAGGTTTCATATGACGTCATAAGCCGTTAAGGTAAGGCATCCATGACACTAGTGTTTTTAAATTTCATGGGTTTTGCACTTGACTGCAGGAGAAAATGAGTTTTGCTTACAGTATAATTTTTGTTTTTGACTCGAGTGTGAATAAAATGTTTTGAGGATAGTTATAAGTTATCACATTTCCCAAATTAATTATTTAGAAAGACTAATTTACACTCATTTCAGCATTATAAAATGGGAAACTAGAGCATTAAAGGTATTTGATAGAGTAGGAGTTATCTGTACTAGCTGACGTCATTTAATGAATTTTAGCCTTATTTTTAAGGGGGAAAAAATCCCCAATGGATTTCCATGACATCTCTGTACCAAGCAATTTGAAAATTTTTTTATGATGAAATTTTGTATCAGAATGTTTCAGCCCTATCTAACGACTTAACCGGAATTCCTGTTTTCACACTCACCCATCCCTAAAAGGCTTCTTAGGGGCAAGACCCTTGCCGGGGGTCTGCTGGGTCTCTAATGACCTCGTAGTTGACGGGACCTTAAACTCAAACAACAAACAAACAGGGGGTCTGCTGTATACAGAACTCTGCACCCGGAGGATACAGAAGAATCGGTTTAATTCCTGGTCCTTTCCATCCTCTTCGGGAATTGTAACTCTCCTTACACTACAGCCGTTATTAATTAGTCATTTAACGTCGGCCCGAAGTTGGATCGCCTAAAAGAAGCACTCTATTTAGGTGGGAATCGAACCTGTGAACCAGGCCGGCCGCAAACTGTGAAGCTGTCTGAAACCCTACTCCCTTCTTTTGACGGCCTTGGTTTCTACGTGGTTTTAGAAGACTACTCCGCAGTGGAGTCGCTAGGGTTGGCGTCACCCGGTGCGGTGACGCCATGGTGTCACCCCCCCTCTCCCGAAAAAACCCACCCCATTTGCCATGGTGCGAGTGGTGTCACCCGGTGCGGCCCGCACCCCCCTAGTGACGCTACTGCTACCAGCACCTGCTCTAGCACTTATGCCGCCCCGGACAAAAGGACAAATTGCCGCCCCTTGAAGCAGCGCTCTGTTCTCACACTTACAGCCAGAATGGGGCCCTGGAAAAATGTCCGGGTTTTACCCCCTCCTTAGAGCGGGCCCTGCTGCTACTCCGTGTTGTCGTCTGGGATAGTCTCAAATATGCATTCCATCAGATGGAGGAAGCCAAGCCGTGATTCGTGGACGATGATGGTAACGAATTCAATGCCAAGAGCCTACTTCAATAACTGGAATTGCGGGCAGGGCGTTTGCCTCGAGCTAAAAAGTTTGGCCTTTACGTTCATGACTCCAGGTTCAATCCTGGTTGAGGAGGGTTGTTTCCTTCGGGCGAGAGGAAATTCGCCTGTCTCCTTGTCGTACAAACGGTGAAGAACTTCTAATTGATGAAATTTTAGGAGTAGATACAGTAAAACGTCCTGAGTGTAGCAGTTGGCCTTGGAATTTCGGTAAAAGGCCTCATAGGCAAACAGCAAGCAACTACTAAGTCGTTTCCCGTCTATGTCAGGGTAGGATCTCCATCTTTGTCCCTCTGAATGGACACATGGGCGAATCTATTGGACAGTGTTTTTATGCAGCCGTCTGCCCACCAAAGCTGCAACCCCTGTGCTTATTTATCGTCGGTTTACTGTTCATTGGGGCACTCCACCGACGCCAGGGGAAAAGCTAATTACATCTGGGAATTTTCCAGGCGGCAAGCAAGGAAAATTCCCAGATGTATGATACTAGAATCAGAAATGAGTATATCAGAGGTGGCCTGGGGGTGGTGAACATTGCCGAAAAAATGAGGGAGAAGAGGCCGAGGTGGTATGGACACGTAATGAGAAGAGGGTCGGAAGAGCTCGTTAGGGCCATACCAGGAATGCAGGTGGTCGGTAGCACTCGGGGCAGGGGGAAACCAAAGCAGACGTGGGAGCAGGTTGTCCATAAGGATATGGCAGTGTGTGGGGTGGACGAGAACCTGGTGGGAGATAGAAGGGAGTGGAGGGCTAGAACCCGCAGACCCGACTCTGCCACAGGCGGGATGAGGGTATGATGATGATGATGATGCCCGTTGCATAATACAGAGAGGTCTTTTACGTGCAAATGCACCGTACACCAAACGGTAGACCGCCGACTTTACTTGTCATCCTATGGAAGGTGCACTGGGGACGACTTATTGCGTTGGACCGAAGTTAAGCGACGCAAACTCAGCTAGTGCTAACATGGGTGGCCGGTTGGGAAAACTGGTCACTGCTAATACCCAATAATCGTCGCATTAGCCTAGTGTCTGTGCGGTCTCTCCTCTAAAACTATGCAGTGTACCGGGCTAGTCTAATGACCTTGTAGTTGAAAGGCCCTAAAACACCAACGAAGCAATAGTGCAGCCAAGTTCGGCTGGACACACCAGATCCCGTGAGATCCCTGAAGTTAAGCATCGCAAGCCCACGTTCATACCAACTTGGGTGGTTGGTAAAGAACGATGGGTGCTGCAAATTAACCCTTTCCTTCGTCTTTTCACCTACCTCCTCATCTCCCACGGGCAGTCTCCTAAGGGTTCGTCCTGTTATGGCTGCCTGGCTTACTCCCCAACCCACGAAACTAAAGAGCGGCGAGTTGCGTTGGACACACCAGTTCTCGTCTGATCACTGAAGTTAAGCAGAGCAACCCCAGCTAGTGCTGACATGGGTGGCCGCTTGAGAAAACTGGGTACCGCTAATACCCAAAAATCGTCGCAGTAGTGTAGTGTCTGCGCAGTCTCTGCATTAGAACTATGCTGTGGACGGGGCTCTAATGACCTTTGTAGTTGAAGGGCCCTAAAACACCAACAAACAACAACAACACGAAACTAATCCAGTAAGAGGAATGTGCACTCGGGATGTCTTTTTCACCAGAAGGAAGTCAACCGACGTCGATCCGGTATCGAACCTGTAACCATTGATGTAATAATTGAGCACGCTTCCAAGGCGGGTATCCTCATAGGCCAGGAGATTGACGTTAAATAATCCCAACCTCGAATGGGATGAAATGAGGATGTGAAGATGAATGAATGACAGACATGTCAGTCACCCAATGGCATTCAACTTTATTGGTTCTAACCGTTTTATGTCGCTAAAATAGTCGCTGTATTATGAAAATGAAGATTTGGAAAGCTCCGCCTATTTTGATATCGACGCCTCGGAGGCAGAGCGCTGACCGAATGCAATGAAAATCGGCAAGGATTGAACCATGTTGGAAATGGGAGGGGAGAATAAGAAAGATGGTGAAGTTGGAGACGGTTGCTGTCAGAATTGTGTGCAATTGGAAAGCAACAATTGGTCGTGGTGGTGTACGGTTGGAAGGCTTCAAATGGCCACTGTGTTGGTGGCGCTCGTGGGAACGTGGTGCAGACGCCAAGAAGAACGCGTCGCGAGTGCGTGCCGGTTCCTTAGTATGGAAAAGTTCTATTTGAAGTTTTAGTATTTTGAGAAACGGAAGAGAGAAAAAAAGTCGTTATTATTCGTGTGTAAGATTTTTGCTGATTTGTTTTTTTTAATACCAAATAAGTTTTATTGGATCTATTTGGATTTACTACCAAACCGTGGATTATCAAATTAGATGTTTGCTTTCGTTGTTGTTTTGGACCATGTTCTATCGACGATGGAATTAAGAACTTTTTTCATGTGGTAACTATAAAGATTTTATTCTTGTTTTAAATAGTAGCAGGCAGGCATCGTCCTGCTGGTTGTTGTTTAAGAAATTTTTTATTCTCGTTTTTTTTTTACTCACGTTCCCTCTTTGGTACGCATCATGTTGGCCAGGTAAGCAAATGTTCCCCTTGTCTTGGCTTTCGCCTTGAGGCGCTTACTTTGCAAAGGAGTAAAGAGAAAATCAAGACTTGAGAAAGCGAGAGAGGGACTTTTAAGAAAAGAAAAAGGTTTCTTCTACTCTTACCTTTCCACTTGTTGTTTCTGTCCATCGCCGTCTTTACTACTTCACCCACAACAACAACAACGACTACTACCAAAACTTTTTTTTAAAGACATCAACTGTATTAGTCAAAATGACGGCTGAATATTTTCGAATGTCTTCGATTAAGGGACATTCGTAAATAATAGGAAAAGTGGCAGGTCTAGTTCACTTTTGAGCTTTTTCAGGTACCCTAACTGTTTTTTCCCCACCCAAAAACTATTTCATTTTGAAGCCGTAATGCAAGAAAGGATAAATGGACAGAATTCCAAGCGGATAAATGCTGGTTTAATTCAAATTGTTAAGCAAATGTTGGTTGCAGTACTCGCTGTTCTTTCTCCTATATACAGTACCTGGAAAAAGGTTATAAAAGTTCGTCTTTTCCCCCCGAAATAGTTTTATAACCCTTTAATGCCCGCCGAACTACCCTCTCTCTCGCTACTCAGAATTTATTCCCGTTCTCTGGAATGGTATGTGTTGGTGATGATGATAACCACCCGTAGATACCGCCATTTATGAACGTTCCTTAGTGATATTTCTTCCACAAGTGTGATGCTAGTTGAGGGGACGATGAACTAGTCCAAAACACGCGACTTGTGTGCGGTCATCAAACGAGTCCCATGGTATAATAGTCCTTCCACCACGCAATGGCCGAGTGTAACATTTCTGACAGTTTTTATTTTGGAAATTTTAATATTTGGGAGGAGGAGGAGGGAATCAAATCTGTCATGGCAACTACAAACAGAATGTTTGACTTTGAATGGCCGATCTGTTGATGCTTATCAGTTTGAAATTCGTCTTTTATTCTCCCCTGTGTTGTCTCTAGTGGGTGAATTGTCTAACGTTGATCTCTAGCTGGCTTGTTTGTTTATTGGTGTTTTAGGGCCCTTCAACTACAAGGTCATTAGAGCCCCGTCCGCTGCATAGTTCTAACGCAGAGACTGCATAGACACGACGCTAACGCGACGATTTTTGGGTATTAGCAGTAGCCAAAGTTTTCCCAAGCGGCCACCCATGTCAGTACTAGCTGGGGTTGCGTTGCTTAACTTCAGTGATCAGACGAGAACTGGGGTGTCCGACGCAATAAACCGCTCCCCTCTAGCCAGCCAGTGCTTCCTAATCTGCGATTGAGGAGAAAAACAATGTTAATCTTACAGATTTGTAACAGGAAGTAGTTAGTATATGTTTCTAGTTAGTTGGAGTAGAATGGATTTTATGCATTTTGAACAGGACGCAGACAACCCTGCCAATAATCTTGCGGGTCCCAGACGCCTGGCTGGGGTGCCCCCAGTCAGAGCAATCTCATCTAGAGAAGGCGGCCAATCTTAGATTAGGAACGTGGAATGTGGGGACCCTTACAGGGAAAACGGGAGAATCAGGAGCCTAAAGCGTAGGAGGGTTAATGTAACTTTCTTAAGGATATGGAAGTAGTGTGTGGGGTGGACGGGGACTTGATGGAAGATAGACGGGAGTGGAGGGCTAGAACCCGCAGACTCGACCCTGCCACAGGTGGGAAAAGGGTTTGATGATGATAACAGGAGGCAGAAAGAGCCACTAAGCTCCGCTAATTGACCACAGGTTCTTAGACGTGAAACTTAACAGTCACTGTGCTACAAGGGTGTTGGCCGACATCGGGTGATGATGACCATCTTTGGGGTAGGCGACATCGTTCACTAATAGCATACATGGAGTAATTTTTATCCTAGATTTTTGTTTCGTTGGTGTTTTAGGGTCCCTCAACAACAAGGTCATTAGAGCCCCGTCCACTGCCTAGTTCTAGTGCAGAGACTTCACAGACACTACACTACTGCGTACTGTACATACTACTACACTACTTCATCTCTTAGAGGTACCCAGTTTTCCTAACCTGCCACCAAAGTAAGTAGTAACTGGGGTTGCGTTGTTTAACTTCAGTGATCTGACGAGAACTGATGTGTTCAACGCAATAAACAGCTCTCTATTTTTCCTAGAAAACGCTTCCGATGCATTGGTAGAGGGGGGGGGGGGTCGCGCAGTGATTTTCGATGTACCATGAAATTGAAGCTTGAATTCCGTGGTTGCCTTTTAATCGCCGGTTGAAAGGACCCCTTTCTAGACGAAAAGGGAATTTGAAAGGTTGAGGAACTACCAGTTTACCACAGGATCGAAACTGGACTCGTAACTTCAGTAATAATGCAAGCCATCACAGTTGCTTATACAGTAATTGAGGTTATTGCGTCCGTTTTGTCTTTTCGACGTTATGTGACTTGCAGTTTTTTAATTTTTGTTCATATGAGGTGGGGTTTGTTTTTGTCATTTTGTTATGAACAACTGTAGTGGGGTACGCCGGCATCCCCCCCCCGCAGACAATTCAGCCAATATTTCCTGCGGGCTCCAGACGCCCGGCTGAGGTGCCCCCAGTCAGAACATGTTCATTGCCACAGGCACAGGCAGGATAAGGGTATGATGATGACGATGTTATGAACGACTGTAGTCGTTTTGAACAGGTTCAATCAAGTTTCTTATTTTGAGCATTTCTTTGTTTCCGTGCAACCCACAGCGATAACTCAAGTGTGTTTGCATGTTGATCATCCGGTGCGCAGGTTCGATTCTAGTAGGGACGGATATATTTTTTCTTTCGCATACGTTTGTTTTTTTAGAGATGGAACCTTGAGTGCCGGGGGCGGCTGTATTTCGTTGGACGCGCCGGTTTTTGTCTGATCATTGAAGTTAAGCAACGCAACCCCAGCTAGTACTGGCATGGAGACCGCTTGGGAATACTGGAGGGAGCGGAGAGTTGCGTTGGACACACCAGTTCTCGTCTGATCACTGACGTTAAGCAACGCAAACCCAGCTAGTACTGACATGGGTGGTCGCTCGGGAAAACTCGGTACTGCTAATACCCAAAAATCGTCGCAATAGTGTAGTGGATGTGCAGTCTGTGCATTAGAACTATGCAGTGGACGGGTCTCTAATGACCTTGTAGTTGATGGGACCTAAAACACCAACAAACAAACAATGAGAACACTGGGTACTGCTGATACCCAAAAATCGACATAACAACGTAGTGTCTGTGCCGACTGCATTAGAAGTACGCAATGGACGGGGCTCTGAAACACCAACTAAACAAACAGTTGTTAGAGCCTTTCGTCCCGGGTTGGAAGTAAAGCTGGATCTGCTTTATTTGATGGGCCCAATGTCACTTCTCCACATGACAGAACCAATCCAGAATCGACTGTATTTCATTGTGGAAGCCTTAAGTCTTCTGGTGTCGGTAAACGGCATTCAAAACTGAAACATCGACCTACCCTACCTCCCTCACTCCTTGTATCCATCCCGGAGAGGAGGTACTGTATGTCAAAAAAAAAGAAAAGGCGTAAAGTAGTGCAACAGTCCTGTCGTGTAGGGCGGGGATTAGTAGGGTAAGATGTCAATATCCGCGTGAAGATCGGTCAGATTATTTTATCTATGGGAAAGAGGTCGAGAGCCACCACTACTTCGTACCTCGGTGTTGTGTCGGTTTATAGCCACGTAACTGACTGCCCGCGAGTTACTGACCGTTGTTGTTAATTTGAAGAGAAAAACAAACCTCTACTAGCCAGTCTCAATAAACTTTTAGGGCTTTTAGGTCAAAATGTTGACAATGTAAATGGTTCACAGGGTTTAAAAGCAAAAATTGCAGTAAATCGAAGTGTCAATCCTTTCTTATTTTTTTTTTAACTTTTAAGAGAAATGCCTAGTACGGTTCATCATCGCAATTCCTTCCTACAAACATAAAAAAATTTTTTAGGAGGTTTTGAGGAGATTATTCTGTTTCCGCTTCCGCTAGTGTGCCTTTACATCGGTTGATCCCCTCTCCTGCATCTCTCTTTCTTTGCCGACAAAATTTGATATTCTGATGTGAAAAGGTGCATTGATTTTTCATATTTGCTTGATATGTTTTTTTTTTCTCGTATCCCTCTCTTTTTCTTCCTTCAATCTTGGTATTCAAAAGTGAGTCCCGTCCTGTCTTATTTTTGACTAGAAATACTCGCCCTCCTCCTCCTCCTCCTCTTGAACAAAGTAGAGAGCCACACCATCGTTGGAGAAGGTAAAAAGGAACCTATTTGGGCTAACGAGTGAGTGAGTGCCTCTTAGGGCTTTTTTCTTTCTTCCCTTTTCTTCACCCTTATTTCGCTCTCTCTCTCTCTCTCTACCTGCCTCCCTCTGTCTCTCTCTCCCCATTTATTTATTTATGATAGGGCGTCAGTAATCATGCGAGCAAAGGTAATTTCTTAGGAACTTGGAAGGAGCGAGAAAGAGGAGGAGGTGAAGAAAGGGAGACTGCTGTTGCTTGCTAAGGTAAGGAGAAGAAGGCGAAAGGACAAGAAGAAGAAAATGAAGATTGACCCTCCTCTCTCTTTTTCTCTGTGTTAAAATACGTTTGTGGTAGGTTGTTCTAGTCTTATTCTAACTCAAGACGCCCTCCTTGGAAGGAACTGTTGTTTCGCCCCCCCCCCCCCCGCCCCCCCCCCCCCCCCCCTTTTCGTCCTCCCCCCCCCCTTTCCCCTCTTCTTCCCCTCTCCTGCTCAATTCTTTTACATGTGGTTGTTAGCTTGGAGGACATGAGCAAGTGCTGGTGGACAAGTGAATTGATAATCGAAACAACAACGAAACGGGCCTCCTTCAAAAAAAAAAAAAAGCAACTCAGACTGGCTATGAGCATTTCTCGAAAGAATTCTTCGGACATACGTGAATGACCCTCGCGTGTTAAAATATTTTGGCTGTTCGTCTACGACCCTTTCGTCATCATCATCATCATCGCTAATCCTTTTCTTGCATAAAGCAAGGGTCGAGTGCCCATCCGCAGCCGGTTGCCAAGTTAATCCTACAAATTATATGCTTATTTATCGTCGGCCCTGTTGGGGTACCTGTTCTCACACCAACGTCAGGAATTTGAGCTCTGTCGCCTGATCATTTTGCGTATCTATTATTAGTGCACTTTGCGCGACATAGTATCAGTGCCTGCTGTAGCACTTATGCCGCCCCGGACAAAAGAACAAATTGCCGCGCCTTGAAGCAGCGCTCTGATCGCACACTTACAGCCAAATTGGCGCCCCGGACAAATGTCTCGTTTGGTTCCCCCCCCCTTAGAGAGGGCCCTTGTAGTATGGGTCCCTTTTCTTCCGTGTAGTGTTGACATCGTACACACATCACGACGTACGGCTTTCCCCAGGCGGGTATTTCTTTCTCAAACTTTGTAACACGGTATTCATTGGTTTTACGTAAAAAGTGAGCCAGAGAGTAGCGGGCTCGACTACTGTGTCAGTGGTACCAAGTTCGATGCTGGATCGAGGTGGGTTGACTTTTTTCGGGCGAGATAAGTCCCGAATGCACCTTCCGTCGGATGAGAAGTAAAGCCGTGGTCCCGTATGGTGTACGATGTCATTTGCACGTAAAAGAACCCTCTTTACTATGCAGCTTGTAGATGAGGCAAAATTCTCAGGTGTAGGAGCTCGCCCCCTGGTTTCGGTGGAGTGCCCCAACGAACAGTAAACCGACGATAGATAAGTTTAGGGGTTACACCTTTGGTCGGCAGCCAACTGCGTAAAAATTGGGTCTACGTCAATATGGCGTATGGCAATTTGGCGTACTCAATTTGGCGAACGACAATTTGGCGTACATACCGATCTCTTGGGTGCCCAAATTTGTTCAAAATTGCAACGGTCATAACAACACATTTGTGCGGCCAAGTTGCGTTGGATACACCAGTTCCCGTTAGATCACTGAAGTTAAGCAGCGCACACCCACGTCAATACCAACTTGGGTGGTTGGTAAAGAACGTGGGGTGCTGCAAATTAACCCTCTTCCTCCTCCTTTCACCTACCTCCTCATCTCCCGCGGGCAGCCTCCTAAGGGGTTAACCTGTTATGGCTGCCTGGCTTACACCCCAACCCACAAACTAATCAACAGTCATTGCAAGGTAATAGAACAATGAATGCCTTCCATAAATGTGTTATAGGGCCCTAATGACCTTTGAAGTCGATGGGCCTTAAAACAC
>JAAFCE010001036.1:9625370-9644026 GCA_013389805.1 Trigoniulus corallinus
CATCATCATCATACCCTTATCCCGCCTATGGCAGACTCGGGTCTGAGGGTCCACTGAACATACTCTGACTGGGGTCACCCCAGCCAGGCGTCTGGAACCCGTAGGAGTATTGACAACGTTTGTCTGTGGCGGTGCCAACATTAAGAACACATAATTTAATTAAAGAAATTGAAATAGTTTAGTAATCTAAGTAGCATATATGGCAACATGGAGGCCTCCATCTTTGTAGCACTACACATGTTGTTCAAATGGCTGCTACTGGTAGTGCTCTACATGAATTTTCATGACGTCACAGTATGCACTACGTATGCGACGCTACAAGTATTTCCGTAGCTTAAAAGATTATGCGGTACGTTTTGGGCAGTGACTATTTAATAGTGCACTAAATCTTGTCTCCTAAAATAGCACTTTGTGGGGCTGAACCGATGGTATAAACTTTTCAACCCCAATTTGTATTTTAATTTTTTTTTTTTTTACGCCAGGGGTGGGTGGCAAGTGCCCCACTTACTACCCATCCCTGGCGGAAAAAGTGCCCCACTTGCACTATGCGCTCATCAGTTTATGCCCCTCATGAATGCCGGGTGTCTGACTTCTTCCCTTCTGCCCACGTCTTGGAGGTTTTCAACCCTGTTACTATCAGGATCCCTCTTCCTTCTCTCCTCTTTCTTCTACTTCGAATTCCGCCCTCGTAGGATGTAATCTTGGTCTACCAGTACTACACACGAACGGGATTGATCTCCCTCGTCACTCTGTAATTCACATCTCGTTTTGTTGGGGTTGTAGGGCCCTTCAACTACAATGGCTGTTAGAGCCCCGTCCACTGCGTAGTTGTAATACAGTCTGCACAGACACTACGCTGTTACGACGTATATGGGTGTTCCCAAGCGGTCAGTCATGCTAGTACTATCTGTGGTTGCGTTGCTTAACTTCGGTGATCAGAGGAGAACTGGTGTGTCCGACGCAATACAGCCACTCGTCACATCTGGTCTCTTCTGTGTTGGGTGGTTCAGTTTCCCCTGAATGAAATCACAGTTGCAGGGTCAATTTTGACCTTGGCAGTCAAAGAGGAGAGAGAAAAGAAGCGCCATGTGCACTTTCCGTCGATTTGGAAACGAAACCGTGGTCCTGTTGGGGGGGGGGTTAACTTCCATCGACTACACGTAAAAGAACACTTTCTACACATGGGCAAAATTCACAAGTCTAAAAGCATGCCCAGGGGTTCAGGAGAACGGCGAATTGCGTTGGACACACCAGTTCTCGTCTGATCACTGAAGTTAAGCAGCTCAACCCCAGCTAGTACTGACATGGGTGGCCGTTTGGGAAAACTGGGTACTGCTAATACCCCCCTTTCCTCCCCCCCCCAAAAAAACATCGTCGCATTAGTGTAGTGTCTATGCAGTTTCTGCAAAAGAACTACTGTATGCTGTGGGCGGGGCTTTAATGACCTTTGTAGTTTTAGGGCCCTAAAACAGCAACAAACGACAACAACAATGGGTTCAGGAGGTCGCTACAAATCTACATTGGTTGGGCAGTTGTTATTTAGCGTGAGACCTTAATGGTTAGTAAGGAATTGTGGCGTGCACCAATTCCATTCTGGTTTAGGACATTGGTTTGCTTCAGATTGTCGTCATCGTCACCACGCTCTTCAGATTGATGGCATGAAAAATACTCCAAGGTATGCATGCACTCATCTTGACCGCCGTCGACCAATTCTGTTTAAGTTGAGAGGACATTGCCCTCCCTCTATCAAGGCGTAAGTCTTGAGAATCCTAGACTTCGGAAGTCACTGCTGTATCCAGAATTCCCTATAGAAGGGGCTCTTTTAGGTATGTACACCTTTATTCCTCATTCAGAAAGCCCTTCTCAGACCCTTCCGAGCCCACTGATTATTACCAGAATCGAACCTGGATGACCTCAAGAGACATGCAACTGCTACTGTTGGTCTAAGAACGTGCAAGTATCTGAGTGTCCACTCTCTCTCTCTCTCCCTCTTAATGTTGAACTTGTCCCAATTGTCCAGGTGTGTCACTCGATAAGGTTGTCGCATTCTCGGGCGTGTACTCTATCAGTCATTTGGACAGCCGGAGGGTTTAAATCGCTTAAAACTACTGCTCCTTCAACAACAACATCAAGAAGAAGAAGAGCGACGAAGACAACGATGACGACCGAGTAAAAAAAAAAAAGTGACCAGTCTTGTTCCCCCTCTGGTCGTCTCTAACCCCCCCTCTCATCACATCCCTTCTGACAAGTTCACCGCCCAATCTCCTCCTCCTTTTACGTCCATCGTCTTTATTATTTTTTATCCTCTTCGTTGTTGTTTGTTGTTTTCTTCTTATACATTACCTCTCTTTTCTTTCATCTTTTAGTGGCCTGCAATTTTGGCCTGGTTACTTCTGCTCGCCTTCTTCCCAACTCAAGTCCTGTCCCATCTCGAAATATTGCCTGGCTGCCTGTTTTTTTTCCCCTTTTTTTTTTAACCTTGTCGTTACTTCCCTTGGCTCTAATTCTTCCCCTTCCTCCCTGCGACCCTCTTTCTGTCTCCCAGCGCCTGCCTCACAACTGTTTCAGCATGTCTCTGCCCTTCCCCCTCCCCCCTCTCTCTATATATATCTTCCTTTCCACCCCTCTATATTGGCCCTTCGGGTAGGCTTTATATTGTTAAAGTGGGCTGTCAAAATGTGAAATGAAAAGATTTTTAAATAAGGATTGGTTAGCAAGCTGAGAGAGAAAAAGACTCCACAAAGAAACAGGTATTATACGTATATAGATAGATATTTAAGAGGCATTTTTATGATTCTTGCTCGTCTCCTCCTCCACCTTTTCTCTTTCTCTCGTCCCCCCCCCATTCTTACCTCCCTCCTTAGTTTGCACAACTTGCTCTCTCTCTCTCTCCTTCTGTGTTGTCTCTCCTCACCTCTGCTGTCTGTCCTGTTTCAGTGTTGGCTTCTCCACCTTCCCCTTAAGGGTGGAAAATGTGGATGGGACATTACATAGGAAGAAGGAAGGGGAGAGAGGGAGTTGGAGAATGATGGTGCAGGGGATCGGCTATTTTGTGCTTTGGTCTTTTTTTTTTTTTTTTTTGAAAACCTAAGGAGGGGCAGAGCGCAGGTAAGGGAGAATGAGACGCGAGGAGAGAGAGAGAGATTGGTGAGAGATGATGTGGAGGTAAATGTTATGTCGTGGGTGAAGGGAAGTACGAGGTGGGATAGCAGCAGCAGGTAGAATGTGAAATGAGGAGGAACTGAGAATAGTCGTCCCACATTCATCCCTGCCTTCCTCCCTCCCTCCCTCCCTCCCTTCAGGTCTATAGTTTGCCGCTCATAGGTATAAGAAGGTGAATTGGAGGTAAGAATCTTACGAGGAAGACTAAGGGGGAGGGTGGGGATAAGAGCTGAAGAGAAAGAAAATACCACCACTGATCTTTAAAGAGGGGACTTTGGGGGACAAGGGGAGAGAGGGGCTTTGCTGGACTTGGTAGTGTGTGTTGGTTGGTTGGTTGAAATTGTTGGTGTTTTTGTTGATGTAGTTGTTGCATTTTGGCTGGTACAGGATGAAGGAGTGACGAACACCTGAGCAGTTTAATAATAATAATACAGATACCAGGAAAAGTGTATGTGTGAGGAGAACCCAGCAGGGGAGTGGGTCCGTCTGGTCTATAAGAAGGAAGCATTTCGGGAGGAAAGGAAAGGGGAAAATAGTTGGGGGATTTGTTAAATTCTTCTGAAAATGACGACGTGTTTGAATCCCGATAAAGATGAAGGAATTGTTGTTTTTGTTCGTCTCGCGACGCTTTATGGAGGTGACTTTTTTTCTCTGTTTTTCATTTTCAGTTAAAATTACGCCTGTTTCTGCTCTAAAAATTACCTTCCTTGCCTGATACGGGTTGTTAACTCCATTGATGACGTCATCGTTTGTATATCGATAATCGCACCGGTATCGATATGGCTGGTTCCGTATACACATGCGCTAACGCTATTAGCGTTGAATCAGACGACTCAGCACAAAAAGTGGTGACGTCACAACGCTACTTTGGGCTTCCCAGAGTAGCTATGATTTGCGTTGATAGCGTCCCGCAAGTCACGCTGCAGTCTGATTGGCTGGCGGTTGAGCTGTCTGCTTCGGTTACGTTGTGCGTGAGCCGCAGCGTGATACTATGGGGAGCGGCGAATTGCGTTGGACACACCAGTTCTCGTCTTATTACTGGAGTTAAGCAGCGCAACCCCAGCTAGTACTGACATGGGTGGCCGTTGGGAAAACTGAGTACTGCTAATACCCAAAAATCGTCGCATTAGTGTAGTGTAGTGTCTGTGCAGTTTCTGCATAAGAACTATGCTGTGGACGCGGCTCTAATGACCTTTGTAGTTGAAGGGCCCTAAAACACCAACAAACAACAACAAGTGATGCTTTGCGTGACGTGACTCCAAAAAAGCGATACATATGAGGAATTGCGCTGACGCTCCTTTCTAAAGCGCTTGCACAAAACGTCATCAAAATGTCGACAGCGTCGACGTGATTATCGCTTAACCTTCCGTCCACAAGGTGGGGTCTCGGCAGACCCCAGACCTATAAAATTGTGTCTACACGTGTACCACTTTCTCCAATCTTAACCAACCTTTGAGTACCTGTTCTCCGATGTTTTCTTTACCTATCTAGGGAAGTTGGCAGGTCTCCTAAGTAATTAGCATATTTTATTTCTGGTTAAGCAATGCAACCCAAGTTAGGACCAACATGGGTGGCTGGTCAGAAACACTAGTTACTAAAGCAGAAATGGGAGCAGGATGTTCATAAGGATGTGGTAGTGTCTGGAGTGGATAGGGACCTGGTGGGAGATAGGCAGGAGTGGAGGACTAGACCCTGCAGATTCGACCCTGTCATAGGTGGGATAAGGGTATGGTCATGATGATGTGTTGTCTTCTTGGGTAATATAGAATTTTTACAGCATGTTTCCAAATTATTTTCATTGCTAAAGCTTTATATGGATGGTATTTAATTTAATATCCGAGATGCGAATGCTGCGGTACACCTGTGGCGTGTCGAGAGCAGATAGAATTAAGAACGCGTATATAAGAGGTAGCCTGGGGGTGGTGGATATCGCCGAAAAGATGAGGGAGAATAGGCTGAAGTGGTATGGACATGTTATGCGAAGAGGGGAGGAGGAGCTCGTTAGGTGCATCACAGGTATGCAGGTGGTCGGCAGCACCCGGGGTAGGGGGAGACCGAAGCAGACGTGGGAACAGGTTGTCCAGAGGGACATGGCAGTGTGTGGAGTGGACGGGGGCCTGGTAGGGAACAGACGGGAGTGGAGGGCTAGAACCCACAGACCCGACCCTGCCACAGGGGGATAAGAGTGTGATGATGATGATGATGATTTAATTTAATATCCATAATAATGCCCTTAATCTGAATATTTAAATCACAGAAATCGTCACGTTGTGGACGGAAGGTTACCTGTGGTGATACGGAATTAAGCATAAGGCTACTGTTACAGTGGATGCAGGTTCTGACGAAGTCGAATTCGTCCGAATGGCTCCAATCTATTCGTCACAACACAGTGGTTACTGTGTGCACGAATTCTGAATATGAATGCAGACGATCTTTACTACCTTGGAAGTCCATTATTGAAATTAGTTAGAGAAGAAATATGTTAAGTTGGAGAAATTCAGTTTTAATACCATTTATTATAAGTAATATGGAAATAAAGTTACAAACTTGATGAAAAATAATATAACAGTATTGTGTATGAAGAACTTTGTAAATGAATCCAAACACCTACTTACTAGCACTGTTCATTTCTTGAGTGATTATTTACTACTTTTGCCAAGAAATATTCCTGTTGTGGTAGTTTTTGTCAAATACCAAATTTAATTTATCTACATCCATTGCAATGGCACGGTGAAAATGGGAGGTGACTCAGTCCTGTTCGTCAGAAAACGTACGAAAAATCAAACCCGTTTGAACGGTCAAGTTGTTCTGACGTGTTCTTGCGTTATCTGATGAGGGACTCGCAAGCAATGTAAACACTCTCATATTCTTTTCATTATTTGATTGTTCTGACGAATCCTTCAGAATTCATTTTTAGCAGAAGTCGCATCCACTGTAACTGTAGCCTTATGCCTAGTTCCATATCACCACACTTCAACGCTAATCACGTCGCCACTGATGACATTTTGATGACGTTTTGTGCTAGTGTGTTATGAAGGACCGCCATCTCAATTCCTTAAGTGCAGCGCTTTATTTGGGCTGAGTTTCTAAATTACTCCATTTAGAGTAACTCTGGAGTTACTCGGGTCACTGCTGACGTCACAGGAGTAACACTGGAGTAACTCCGGTGTCATGCATTTAGGGACGATACAAGAGCAAAATTTACAAAGATGGCAGACGATAATTTGACGATGACAGGCGATAATTTTCTCATTATGTCCCCAGATCTTCATTTGTCTACCCAGAACACTGTTTAATTCATTCACACTGACATATTTTATATATATATATATATACACCCGTAGGGTTGCCATAATTGTCCGTCTATGCGTAATTGTTCCTCTGCTTAGATTGTGTTCGTTAACTGTCGACTGCTTTCACTCCGTTTAAAAACGCATTTAGGAACGCGGGGCTTTCGGAGTAAGCCATTTAGAAACGCTTTGGAGTCACTCCGGAGTAACTCGAGTTTAATGCTTCAACGCTAATCACGTCGCCACTGATGACATCTTGATGACGTTTTGTGCTAGTGCGTTATGAATGACCGCCAGCGCAATTCCTTAAGTGCAGCGCTTTATTTGGAGTCACCGCACGCCGCCGTCATGTCTTACATTATCCTCCGCCATTTTTCAAGCAGACAGTTCAACCGCCAGCCAATCAGAACGCAGCGTGACGTGCGGGACGCTATGTGAGTTGACCACTGGTCAACTCAACTGCCGTCGCGCATAGCTGCTCTGTGGCGCCCAAAGTAGCAGTGTGACGTCACCATTTTTTGTGCTGTGTCGTCTGTTACAACGGTAATAGCGTTAGCGCGTGGGTATACGGAACCAGGCATGACTCGGGTAATTTAGAAACTCAGCCTCTGATTCAACGGTAATAGGGTTCGCGCGTGGGTATACGGAACCAGGCATTAGTCGCCGTGTTTATCCCGTTGCTAGGGCGCTCGCTAATCGAATTTCCGTCATTTGATACTCGAGTCTGGCTCTGTTTCCATAATTGGGCGGGATTCTATTTGATTGTGTTCGAATTTGCAAATGGCGACTAGCGGTCAAACAAACAAAGAGTGAAACAGTCTGCTTTTTCTTCTTCTCATCAAATATGATATATAAAATAAAGAAGTTAATGTTGATTTGTAGTTCATTAACGAGAAAATAATGCATACATTAACAATGAATTGCATCTTATTTAAAAACCATAATAATTCAATGCTAATAATGGAAAAAATTGAAAAAATGCACCTAGTTCGGAAGAGAATAAAAGAATTCTGAAAAGGGGTGAGGAACATTACATATTGTATTTTTTTTTTACACAAAGTGTGTTCAATTAGCATATATGTAGGCCTCTACTAACATATAATGCAGTCCTGTTTGAACCTGTTGATACTCTAGCAGTTTTTTTTCGGCTTGAATGATATTCCATCAATCCTTTGTTAACTTGACATCCTTCTTTATAATTTTGTGGAACGTTGAATGTCTACGGCCTACGTTTGATTAGTCCAACCTTGTTGTCAGCATCGTTAAAATGTGTTTTTTTGGACAGAGTGGTTGAAAAGCTTAGATTGTTGTCTTAAAATTCGCAATTTGCCATACACTGAAACCAACGGAGTCTTCCATCCCATCTCTCTTTCTCTCATACTGGAAATGTTTCAGACTTGAAAAATGCCTTCTAGAGACTTTATTCCTTTGACATTTCTATGGATTTCTAAGGATTGCTACCCTTAAAAATCCTGAAATTAAAATCGGTTTCGAATCTGCGGCTGCAGCCGCATTTTTCGTTTGCTAAAGAATTAGGCGGAAGTGCCATATAGCATTATCGTCGCCATACCCCAATTCATTCTGTGGCAGAGTCGGGTCTGCGGGTTCTGGCCCTACCCTCTCGCCTATCACACTCCAGCAGGGCCGTAACGAGGGCTTGCGAAGAAGGTGGCCGCCACGGGCGCAACTGGGTTTGGGGTGCAAAATGTTTTAAGGTTTTTGTCATTATTGGGTACGGGCAAGCGAAAGTTAGACACTTGCCACAGGCGCTTCATACCTCCGTTACGGCACTGCACTCCATATTCCTATACACCCCACGCATTATCCATAGCCCTGCGTACAGCCTGCTCCTACGTACGTCTGTTTAGGTCTTTCTCTGTCCCGGATGTTTCCAATGACCTGCATCCAGGTTATGGACCTAACCAGTTCTTCCTCCTCTCTTCTCATCATATGCCCATACCACCTAGATGTCCTCCACCACCCCCAAACTACCCTTGATATACTCATTCCTAATTCTATCTGCTCTCGACACCCCAGCATTCGCATTTCGGCTTTTTCGCACTGCCCAACACTCTGATCCATACAGACTAGCTGGGAGCGGCGAATTGCGTTGGAAACACCAGTTCTCGTCTGATCACTGAAGTTAAGCAGCGCAACCCTAGTTAGTACTGACATGGGTGGCCAGTTGGGAAAATTGGGTACTGCTAATACCCAAAAATCGTCGCATTAGTGTAGTGTGTGTGCAGTCTCTGCATCAGAACTATGCTGTGGACGGGGCTTTAATGACCTTTGTAGTTGAAGGGACTAGCTGGCCTTTCCACTGCGCTGTAGAATTTCCCCTTTTATTGGGTCCTTCCGATGGGCATTATGGAGAAAAGGAGTGTCCTGTTCCGAGGTTCGATTCCAAGTTAGGACAGTCGTATGGTGAGCTCCTATGATGACTGATCCCTGAACGTTGCATAGTGGTTGGGAGGAGAAAGTTCATGATGGCCTGATGATACGTCAAGTCAAGGGTATCGTTTAAATATTTGCCGTCTACTGGTCCCAGATGCACGTCACAATACGTAAGATTGATTGTTTTCTTTTGTTTTTGTTCCTGTTGGCTGCCACCAGAAATTCAAGGTCATCTGTCTGTCTGTCTCTGTCCATCACAATGTGACAGGTCAGTGATTATTAGATGTACGTTATTGCGATATTGTGACGTATCAAGGCTAAGTGTTTTTCCCCAATGCGGACTTGACCAACTGTCATGTCTGAAATTGTAATTTTTTAAATGCACTTGCGTGCGATTTTCGTTTCGATTCTGGCCGTAGGTACGGACTTTGAGTGTGTATGTCCTTTTTCTTGTTTGCTGACCGGTGGAGGATGGATTGGTGGCGCCAAGGAGCTTAAAAGTGACATTGAGAGGGCGCCAAAATAAATTTCGAGGCGTTGGCTGTTTTGTATGTAATTTAATATAAAAATGTCGATCGTCGTCCAGGTCTCATATTATTCAAGGTTTTAAATTTTTATGCCAAGGTTTCAATCGATTTTCACGTGGTCTGGCCCCAATATTCAAATGTACACATTTCATAAACATATCTGGAATGAATGGGATTTTAAGTTAGTTCTTCGGATGCCGTTAGAGTGCGCTTCCTACTCCAGCTCCACCTGCACTGGTTCGCATCCTGACCGAAGTTGGCAATTTCTTTGATTTGTTGGAGTTATCTTTCATGCTGTTTCGGTGGCGCAGTGGGTAGCGTGCCCGGCAACTGCGTCAATGGTTCTAGGTTCAATACTAGACCGAGGTGGGTTGGCCGTTTTCGGGCGAGAGAGATGCCCCGAGTGCGCCTTCTTTGGATGAGAAGTATAACCAAGGTCTCGTGCGGTGTACGATGGCATTTGCACGCAAAATAGCCCTCTTTACTATATCATCATCATACTCTTATCCCGCCTGTGGCAGGGTCGGGTCTGTGGGTTCTAGCCCTCCACTCCCGTCTGTCTCCTACCAGGTCCCCGTCCACCCCACATACTGCCATATCCTTACGGACAACCTGTTCCCACGTCTGCTTCGGTCTCCCCCTGCCTCGGGTGCTACCGACCACCTGCATTCCTGGCAAGGACCTCACGAGCTCCTCCTCCCCTCGACACGCCTTTACTATACAACTGCTAGATGAGGCAAAATTTCCATGTGTAGGAGCTCGCGTCGGTGGAGTGCCCCAACGAACAGTAGACCGACTATAAGTGGGAGCGGCGAGTTGCGTTGGACACACCAGTTCTCGTCTGATCATTGAAGTTAAGCAACGCAAGCCCAGTTAGTACTGACATGGGTGGTCGCTTGGGAAAGCTGGGTACTGCTAATACCCAATAATCGTCGCATTAGTGCAGTGTCTGTGCAGTACATGCTTTAGAACTATACAGTGGACGGGTCTCTAATGACTTTGTAGTTGACGGGACCTTAAACTCCAACAAACAACAAAACAACCGACTATAAATAAGAATAGGGGGTTGTAGCTTTGGTCGGCAACCGGCTGCGGAAATACTCTGTCCAATAGATCACCCAGTGTCCATTCAGAGGGATATGATGGAACCCCACCCTCCTATAGGTGGAAAAAGGGTTGGGAGTTGCTAGTTGGTTGCTGGAGCCCATCTACCTTTCCTGGTGGGGTAGTAAAGCTGCTGTCCTACCACGTGATGTGATCGTGTCATGTAGAAGGATGCAGGTTCGATCCCCTCTTCCCCCTCCAGTTGTTACGTGAAGCGGAAAGTGGCAAGTTCGACTCCCAGCTGTGTGAAAGTAGGCGGATGGGGGCTGGGCTCCCATACTTCTGTAAGAGGCCCACAACCCTTTCTACTTCTTTTTTGTTCAATGAGTATATCATTCAATCCTGCTAACCTACTACTTTTGCTGGTCGCCGGTTTATTATTTATGAGCTGCCATTTCAAGTTTGATTTCCTTTTCCTCCCCTAATTTGAATTTTGAAGATATTAGTTTACCACTCTCACTGTCCGTGTATAAAAACATATTTTCAGTAAATGCGATTAATAGCAAGAAAAAAAATCCTTGATGTTTAATAGGCTTTTAATATCTGTATAATTTTATTAGACGTGTGTCATAAAAGGTTAGTAATTTATGACGTTGGGAAAGTAGTGGTAAACGTACAAAAATGGTTTTTTTTCCTCTTAATAATAGATGGGGTCAAAGGTGAATATTAGTTGGCAAGACTCATTCCCTCCCTTTCATCAAAATTTGTGTTAGATTTGAATATGTTTAATCGCGTATCTTATTATGTGTCCGGAGAAAATGTTTTTGTTATTTTTAGGTTCGTGGGCGGGTGCGCAACGCGCGACGATTCACGCGAAAATGGTCGATGACAACGACGGCCATTTTCGTGTCAAGGAAAACTGCATTTCAATTTACAATATACACATACACTGTATGGGCTACATATGATTTTGTTTCGCCAGGGAATTTTAATTTTTCAAAGTGAAATATTCAGGAATTTCCAACTTTCTAACCACCCCCTCTTTTCTTCCCTAGTGAAATTATTCCTATAGTTATGATTTCTTTTAGGTAAGAAAAACAGAAAACATGTTGTCAACACCCGTTCCTAATTTGCACCTCTCCTCCTCTTCTTTTTCTAAATGTCCCATCCGAGGATCAAAACAGACAATGCCTTCCCTTTCTTTTACCCTCGAAATGTGACTTCTAGGGCAAAGGTTTCGCCATGTACAGTATAATATTTGTGTTGTATGGTTATTGCTTTGTTGTGAATATTTTTCACATAAAAGTTTTTTTTCCGGAAAAATATTGCATGACTTTTTTGTGGGAAAGGTTATCAGGAGGAGGGTCGAGGTGAATGAGGCGGAGGACAAGAGCAATTTAATTATTCATTCATCGGCAGGGTGCAGGTGATATCGTACACACACACCCACGGTACCATGATGTTACTGCCAACAGCATATACTGTATATTACTGGATTAGTTTCGTGGGTTGGGGAGTAAGCCAGGCAACCATAACAGGACGAATCCTTAGGAGGCTGCCCGCGGGAAATGAGGAGGTAGGCGAAAGGATGAAGGAAAGGGTCAATTTGCAGCATCGAACGTTCTTCACCAACCACCCTTGTTGGTATTGACGTGGGCTTGCGCTGCTTAACTTCAGCGATCTCACGGGAACTGGCGTGTCCAACGCAACTTCGCTGCATATGTAAGCGATATAACGGTAGACACACGTTACGTGTCTCTTTATCTGGTCAGGTCCGAACCTGCATTCTTGTATTTCGTTCGCTAGAGCCCCGTCCACTGCGTAGTTCTAATGCAGAGAGACTGCACAGACACTTTTAGAACCCTCTCTACTATGCAACGGGTTGATGAGGCAAAATTTCCAGGTGTAGGAGCTCGCCCCCTGGTGTCGGTGGAATTCCTCAACGATTAGTAGATCGACGATAAATAAGCATAGGGGTTGCAGCTTTGGTCGGCAACCGGCTGCGGAAAAGCACTGTGCAATGTATCACCCTTGTGTCCATTCAGAGGGATAAGATTGGTACCCGACCCTGCCATAGGCGGGAAAAAAGGTTTGGAGTTGCTTGCCGATTGGTTCGTTGCCCTTTAAAAATGGCGTTTGGCGTCGTCGTTACCAGGGTAACGATCATGACGTCATTAATACTTTGCGGATGGTGTGATGCAGGATTGCCTCTTGAACAAATTTTTGTAATTAGTAGTATGCATGGATTTACTGGATCAGTTTGTGGGTTGGGGAGTAAGCCAGGCAGCCATAACAGGATGAACCCTTAGGAGGCTGCCTGCAGGAGATGAGGAGGAAGGGGAAAGGACAGAAGGAGAGGGTTAATTTGCAACACCCAACGTTCTTTACCAACTACCCTTGTTGGTATTGACGTGGGCTTGCGCTGCTTAACTTCAGTGATCTCACGGGAACTGGTGTGTCCAACGTAACTCGCATGCTTTATGGATTATGGATGTATGGGGGCCTTAAGACCGGGCCTGAATTCTCCTAACGTCCATAAATAGTCCCCAGAGCGGAAAATCTGCGCGCAAATTATTTGACATCCGCTTTTCCGCTCTGGGGACTATTTATGGACGTTAGGAGAATTCAGGCCCGGTCTTAAGGCCCCCATACAACCTCAGTTTTATCTTCAGTTAAAACTGTGCAGTTAGATCGACACGTGTGTGGGGAAATCTCATCGAATTTTCAATTGAAATTTTTGAGGCAAAGAGATTTAACTGAAGATAAAACTGACGATATAACTAAGCGTGTACGGGGGCCTTTAGACATGTGACCTGGACCCCGGGGGTCCCGCCGCCACATATGCAGTATATATCACAGAATGCACTGAGAAATACACAATTTTAATGTTCTAACATTGTGAAAATAGCCCCCCCCCCCCAAAGGGTTCCCCGTACAGGGCCCTCAAATGCCAAAGAAGATGCCTTGGAGAATTGGCACTGTTACTGCATTTGTCATATTTTATTAATCAGCGCATATTGCCAGGATTTAGCCGGTGCTGGGCTGATGTAAGAGGCCAGCCTGGTACTACATGGCGTTTAGTTGGCAGTGGTGACCTTGTTACATTTCTTTCCTTTTGTAGTCATTTTAAGTTAGTTTTAAAGGCCATCTAAGTATTTAAATGGCAAGCAACTTGTCTGGATGCCATCTTTATACCTGTTGGATAATCTTAATTGCAATTTATGACTGTGATAAGAGGTTTGACTTTAGCCGTTGTTCCCAATTCTGACTTTTTTTTTTCTTTCTTGGTTTAAAAAAAACCACAAACACTTGCAACTTGCAAGTATATTAATAAAATCTTTGGAGGGATGTTGTTGTGATGCCTCATTAAAAAAGCCAACTTGTAACTCGATTCTGACAGCGGTGATTAATTTCACCTGTGTGCTGCATACCTACATTGATGGCAGTAGGAGATGATTGTGGTGTGCTGAGGTAAGAGGAGGAGGAGGAGGAGGAGGAAGGAACCAAAGGTAGATATTGAATGACACTCATTTTTAATAAGATCTTTCAATAAATACATTGTAAGCTTTGAGATAGTAGTAGCACCATGAGATTGATTTTGATTTATAGAGTTTAAATTTTGATAGTTGGAATGCTGAGGTACGTAAGAGACTCCCTCTCCCCCCTACTTCTTTCTCTTACCTTTCTTTTTCTTCCTCCTGGGTGTTCACTGAGATGAGCAACGACTGACGGCTTTCATGACGTCTTTTTTCTTTTCAGACTCACTTTCCCCCCTTTTTTGTGATTCTGTTATTAATTCTTGGTCAAAGAAACCGCTTGTCTACATATTATAATTATTATTTCTTATGAAAAAAAAAGGTAGAAGAAAAAGATATATGGCTGTCAGCGACCAGGTTTCCTAATTGAGTATTTATTGCGCCTCACTTTCTTGAAATTCAGTGTATCTCACAACAGCAACCCTATTTTTGTTCAGTTTACAAATTAATTAATCATGATTTTAATTATTTGAGAAATTAATATTATAATTTTAAAGTGGCTTGTTTCTTGTACAGTGTGTAATGTGTTTCTTGTACAACGTGACTTTTCCACGTGGTTGTTGAACCCGTGGCACATTTGCAATTGGCTGGAATGGTCTCCAATGAGAATCGGTGTTTCAGCACATGACCAATATTTCGTCATTCAATTGGCAGTTCGTGGAGGGGGAGGGGAAAAAAGAAGAAGGTGTTACCGATAAGGGGAGGAGACTTAATTACGGTATTTTCGAATATTAAATACATATTATGAATGTTAAAGGCGCCCCCCCCCCCCACACACGATCAGTTTGGTGTGTGCACATCGATGAGTTCAATTTGGTGTGAAGGAATGAATTGCCCCCACACACGATGCGTCACGTATTTATGTTCCTTTTCGTGAAACGTCATGTGACGTCATTTGATTGTCCACATCAACCAGTCATTCTACCGTTACCATGGTGCAATTTGTTTAATTAAAGATGACGTTCATCCATGTTTGGGCATGCGCAGAACAAAAAAAAAGTGAACAACTGATGTGAGCAACCCCACACACGCTCACTTCGGACTGATGTCAGTCCGCACTGACACACTGATGTGATAAAATTTCTTCACACCGTCAGTTAAAATTTTTGGTGTGAGCAAAAACTTTTTTTGCACATACACGTCAGTTTGGCGTGTGCACATCGATGTGTTCAGTATGGTGTGAAGGAGTGAATTGCCCACACACGATCGGTTTGGTGTGTCACGTACTTATGTTCCTTTTCGTTAAACGTCATGTGACGTCATTTGATTGTCCGCATCAATCAGTAAAGGCCGTCACACACGATCAGTTTGGTGTGTCAGTGCGGTGCGTGCACATCGATGTGTTCAGTTTGGTGTGAAGGACTGAATTGCCTACACACGATCAGTTTGGTCTGTCACGTACTTATGTTCCTTTTCGTTAAACGTCATTTGATTGTCCACATCAACCAGTAATTTACCGTTACCATGGTGCAATTTTTTTTTAAAGATGACGTTTATCCATGTTTGGGCATGCGCAGAACAAAAAAAGGGAAGAACTGATGTGAGCAACCCCACACACGCTCACTTCGGACTGACGTCAGTCCGAACTGACACATCGATGTGATAAAATTTCTTCACACCGTCAGTTAAAATTTTTGGTGTGAGCAAAAACTTTTTTCGCGCACACGTGTGGAAACTGATCCACCAAACTCATCGTGTGTGGGAGCCTTTATGAATGTAAAGGCCGCCACACACCAAACTGACGTGTGTGTGCAAAAAAATTTTTTGCTCACACCAAAAATTTTAACTGACGGCTTGAAGAAAATGTATCACATCGGTGTGTCAATTCGGATTGAGTGTGTGTGTGGGGTTGCTCACATAAATTGTTCATTTTTTTTGTTCTGCGCATGCCCAAACATGGATAAACGTCATTCTTAAAAGATTGCACCATGGTAACGGTAGAATCAAATGACGTCACATGACGTTTCAGGAAAAGGAACATAATTACGTGACACACCAAACTGATCGTGTGCGTGCAATTCATTCCTTCACACCAAACTGAACACATCGATGTGCACACACCGAACTGACACACCAAACTGATCGTGTGTGGCGGGCTTTAAGTCAGTGGTGTGTATAGAGGCGGGGTTTTGATTGTCCACGTAGCGATAAGGCACGTGGTGGTTTACGATTGGTTGCGATATACTCCAATGAAATGTTAGGTGAGTTTAAAACTACCGATCGATTGCATGCTAGGATGAAGTGCCCTAGATCGTGAATTGGCTATCAGTCACGTGATTCCTTAATTTTTGTTTTTCCAGGCGCGCAAATGGTTCTTTTTTCTTACATGTCGTTCCTTCCGGTTTGTTGTTAAGCCTTTTTTTTTTTTTTTAAAAAAAATAAATAAATATGGCGTTACTGTTGTTGCGATTATCGTGTCCTTTTTAAGAGTATTTTTCTCTTTATAATGTTATGGTAGTTGAATATAATGAACATATTTCCTTCTTCCTCGTCTCTTTATCTTGCGGGGGAAAAAAATGTTCTCTGGTCGCGCCAGAAAGGGTTGTTGTAGTAGGCCTAGTTTAGTTTATCCCGAATGACCTAATTTTTTTTTCAAGTATAGAAAAAATACTTTTATAATTATTATCATCATCATCATCATCGTCTATCTACGGGTCTTGCAACAACAACAACAACTAACCACAAGGACCTAATTATATGGTACAGTGCAATGTGCAGTTTGATATGTTGTCGAGCAACTTCGTGACTGTAAAAATTAACCGTATTGGATATAAATAGTAGAGTGTTGTGTTTTCGGGGAAGTCACCCTCGTTGCTTTTCTGTCGAATTAGGCTTCTTATTACAAATGGGGCGTTTGACGCGGACGCGACATTTCCCGGTTTTTTTTTTCTTTTGCGTTCCTGGGCTGATATGAATACACGTACACGTGACTTTATGGAGATTTCTCGTTTGTCGGCAGGCTATCATTGTTTCAGTTTTTTTATTGTTGTACTGTAGAAGAAGGGTTGGAAGAAGTTGTTTACTGACGTTGACCGAGCACCTTTTAAAGCTAATTATATTTCTTTTCCGCCCTAAAAAGGGGTTCGGAGGCTCTTAGCCGTGCGCTTTGTAATGTAAACAAACTGGATGAGATAAAAAAAAAATTCATCCCATTTTAAAGAAGGTCAGGATCGAACCTATAGGCATTGAGTTTGACTGAAAAAAATGTGCCATCCGTCATCCTCCAAGGCATAGGAATAAGAAAAGCAATTAAAAGAAAGCACTGTTGGTATTTTATTTTGTAAGAAGAGTTTTGCTGCTGACTGAAAGCACCTCTCCCTCTCGTTTATATATATAAAAAAACATTAGCAATCTGAACCAGAATCGAACCCGCACATTATGAACTGACGTGGCAGTTCACTTCAATTACTGACGGTTGTTTTGCAAGTCGGGCAGCAGGTGCGCGCGTTGTACGTTGCGAATGTATGATTTGAAAGACTGGACCTTGTAGGTTGAATGTCCACCTGTCACTGACCAATCTAGCAAAATTAATAATGTTATTTATGAACAGTGTTTGACCTTTTAATTCGAACTCGCCTGCCTGCAGATCACATGCTTGGAGTAATAAACAACATCTGTCGTTAGGTGCGCGGTTGTGTCCCAACAAGGTCATTGGCCTTTGTGTTCCTAGAAATGTACGTCTCACGTGAAAACCTCGTTAAGACTCGTTTTGTAGTTTGTTGGTCGGATTTTTATGGAGAGCCCCTCTTTTTACAGTGGTGTGTTGCTATTCTGTCAGAAAATGGATGGACTTCCTGTCTATAGTAGTGGGTGGGGAGGTTTACGTGGAATTTTCTTAGTTTTTCTTGTGGTCGGGAAGTGTAACACCGGTGGAATTTTTAGTGTCGTTGTCCTCACTTTTCTTTTCTTGTTAACATTTTCTCAAATTTTTAAGCAAAATGAAATTTAATTTTCTAGATACCTGCTTTTTTTATTCGGTTGGGAAACAAAAAAAGTGACCATATCCTCAATTAACTACCATGTTTTTATCGGTACTGTGATTAGTTATAGTTGGGGTGCAAATAGAGCCTTTTGGGGGCCAGAAATGGGAGAAAGTTTCACCTCGCCTTTTTTTTTTTTTTACCTGGTATGCCCTTCAAATATCGTTAGTGGGATTTAAGCATATCCGGAAGTAGGTAGTATCCTTGATTCTGCCTTCCCTAACATTTTGAATAACAACCCTTTTTTTTTTGTTGTTGTACGACATTCCGAATATACTACTTTACTTATTCGCACCGTCTGTTATGAGAATCGAACCTGCAGCCTCAAGAATGTTGAAGAATTTGAATCGTCGAATGCTATGACGTGTATTGTGGTCACGTGAGTCATGGTTGGGTCTTGTGACATCATGCGATACGATATGGTATATCGATATTGCTGCCGATTGGATTGTATATTTATCGATATAGAACGGCGTATTGGTATCGATGTTGAACTGTGTATTGGTATCGTCATTTCAGACCTTTCTTCTGCCTGTGGCAGGTTCGGATACTCATTTAACCCACCCCTGTCTATGCTGAAACCCGCCGCGGTGGCGTAGTGGTTAGCACGCTCGGCAACTACGCCAGTAGTTCTAGGTTCGATACTGGACCGTGGTGGGTCGGCTTGTTTCGGGCAAGAGAGAAGCCGCGAGTGTGCCTTCTTTCGGATGAGAAGTAAAACCG